>CM067170.1:93362530-93393559 GCA_034093135.1 Erigeron breviscapus | reverse complement strand
ATCCCATTCATGCGCACCTTCCAAGTTGTGATATCCTTCAACGTACACCTTCATTCTCACCCAAGCTTCTTCCCAAGATTCCCATACGTGCTGCTTGAAGAACTGAATATCCATCAAACTGAGCAAACCGCTTATACATTTCTGCTTGAATTTATCATCACCTCGGCTCAGCCTGGGCGACACTGGACCTTTAAAATAAACTTTGGCACAAGAAATCAATAGCACGATAAAAAGAAAAGACAAATTAAACTAGACAAATAAAAGAAAAATATTTTTGTATTTTTAAAAATTTTCAAATTTTTATGGATTTTTATAATAATGAAAATAAAAAGAACACCTAAACTAGATTAACAAGAAAATAAACTAATCCTAAAAGAAACTAAAACTAACTCTTCCGTGTAAACACGAAAAAGGTCAAATTACCCTAACCTAACTATATTCCTAAGTGAATAGTCCCCGGCAGCGGCGCCAAAAACTTGATGAGCGAGATTCGTTAACTTAAATTCCTAACAAGTTTTAAATTTATTTATTACAAGGTTAACTTCTCTACTACACTCACTCACTCACGGGCAGTGGACCCGATCGTTTATAGTATAGCAAATAGGTAAGACCAGGATCGTTCTCAGGGATTATGTCTAAGAATGCAGCTAGGTGTAATTCTAAGATTGTTGGGGGTTTGTCACGATGCTTAAACTAATAATAATAAAAGACAATGGAATCCGGTATTACCGAGGCAGGCTGTTTCAGAAGAAACAACGAAAAGATTTAAAAAGTAAACAGAAGACAATAATATTAAAATGATGCATCTACTTGGAAATAGTTCACATACCACATAGATCATCTACTAAACTACTTATAACTATTGAACGACTAATCACGACCAAGCTTCCTGTTAAGTCCCCCGGTCTAAATGGTCAAGATTCCTGTTAAGTCCCCTAACCCTTTAATTAAGCTTCCTGTTAAGTCCCCTAATTAAGATTATAAACTAAGTCTGTTTTTATTACCTAACCTTTATAGTTTAACGGGATTCCTGTTAAGTCACCCAAGCAGGTTGGCTTCCTGTTAAGTCCCCAACCTACTTTAACTAGGTCAAACATAAAAAACGGTTCAACAACTATAAGCAAATAATATCACTACATAGACATGATCACATTATCCAAGCAGATGCATAACTATCTAGCTACTCATGGCAAAACTAACAACACTAACAATCATTAATATAAAAAGATCCATAATAATAATTGTACGGTAAATAAATAAGTCTTGCAACAGTAACCCTAATAACAATAATAATAAAAGTAAAGAAATCAAACGAGTGCGAGTCGTGGGTGATGATGTCGACTTCGAAGATCCAAAGTCACGGCTGCTGCCTCCTTTGTGTGTTCTCTCGGCCGCACCTCACGAACCAAACCACCACCTCTCGATTGATGATTATGATGATGATGTTGTTAAGGATTGATGTTTGATCTTTTGTATGATATGGAGGTGTTCACAGGGATTAGATCTGGTAAAAATACCCTAGAAACAACCCCCAAGTTGTCTGTAAGAAGTATGGTGCGGCTCTTAGGGTTTAGGGGGGTATTTATAGGTTTTCGGAAAGAACCCTAGCTGAACCGACTTCACCAGCAGCGCTGGTGAAGTCCCAGCGGCGCTGGAGTGAAAGGAGCGGCGCTGGAGTGAAAGGAGCGGCGCTGGAGGCTTCAAGTTTAACACGAAAGTTGTAGATCTTTCTCTCGCCTTTCCGTGGACAGCTTATACGTCAGAAATGGAGTCCGGATGAAGAAGTTATGCCCAAAATACTAACACATGGTCATTTGTTTCATGTTGGTCTCAAATTCTTCATGTCCCGCTTGCTAGTCTTCGTCCAAAAGTCTTGTGGCTTCGTGTTAAGTTGAATTGAGGCGTTTACCTTTACTTGCACGCCTTGTGAACCTATCATAACATATCATTCAATCAAGTACCAAAAGTTCACATTTCTAAACTCATTTAAGCATCAAAACATGACCAAAAGATATGAGAAATAATCACGAAATGGATGCTCATCAGAGTGCATAAGAATGATGAATCAATATTATTATATTTGTGAAGTGTTTACAGATGGGGAAAGCTCGTTTCGAGATCGTTTTGGAAAGATTGATCATGGAAAAGTTAAAGATATTTTTGTAAGTTTATTAACTTTTTAGGTTTAAGACGAAGATCGAGGAAAATATGAAATTTAATGATTACAGGTTTATTCATTTAAATCTTTCATATTTCCAGGAAGTTCGTTGTAACAACCCTACTTTTAAATATTATATATGAGCTAGTTATGTTGTCTATGATCTCGCAAGCCATAGTTATACTTAAAGCTAGTAGATAATGCCCTTAAATTAGCAATCTAAAGCTATTGTTCAATTCTAAATATGAATTATAAAGTACCATTGAACAAAAATTTGTTTATGATCAATCGGATTATCTAAATAATAATGTAAGTCTCACAAGTTGAGATAACCATCAAAAACCCTTATAATTGTCCAACAAATCAATCATCAAACCAATGTAAGTAAATATAATGTGAGAATTAAGATTTCCATCTCAAAGTATGTCTATAAACTAAAATGTACGTAAAAGTGCTTAAGTAACAATAAGAAGGTATATATATGCTTAAAATAAATACAAGTTTACAACTAAAGGCTTGTGTAACAAATCAAAAATACAAAAATATATCCATACATATACATATACATGACATATATATATATATATAGACATACATACACATGCTAGAATAAAGTCAATTAATATTACAAACAAATACCATTTAACCTTACAAATATTTATACACTTACACCTAACATATATACACCTTATATACAACTTTTTATAAAAAAAAAAAAATGTAAAAACCCTTCCCATACCCCATTTGAGGCCGGCCCCCCTCCCATTACACAACACACTCCCATTTCAAACCCTACACTTCATTTCACTCTTGGAACTCACACACACACTTACACTCTTCACACTCTTCTCTCACTCTTATTTTCTCTCAAGAAAAACTCCTTCTCTTCTCTCTTTTTCTTATTATTTTCGGCCAAGACAAGAACAAGAAAAGGGAAAGCTTAAATCAATATTAACACTTACTAATAATAAGGGTTTAAGTTAGTTTGATAAAGGGTTAATCCAAGGCACATTCAAGGGTTGTTCTAGGCTTAGATTCAAGGTATTATAGGGGTTTGAAGGCCACAAAAATCTGCCCAAAATCTTCATCCAAAACCAAGTCCAAGAGGGTATAATCTTCATCCTTTTTACTAGATCTAATCTCGTTTTGTT
Source organism: Erigeron breviscapus (assembly GCA_034093135.1). Classification (NCBI taxonomy): domain Eukaryota; kingdom Viridiplantae; phylum Streptophyta; class Magnoliopsida; order Asterales; family Asteraceae; genus Erigeron; species Erigeron breviscapus. Next base: position 93,390,250 of record CM067170.1, on the reverse strand, counting down.
TATATTCAAAGGTTTTATCAAAAACTCATACTTTCTTCTTGTTTTCTTTGTAATATACACTTAATGAGGGCAAAGTTGATAGGATCTTTCTTTCCATGCTCATGCATGTCGAATCTAATAAGAAAGATCCAAGGATTCAACAAGTTTAAGACCCAAAAGTGTGGTTATAGATTCGTAGCTTTTAAAGTAACTTTCTTGTTGATAGATCTATATGTTTTTGTATATTTTTGAAGAGTATATTCTGAGATTTTTCATATAAAAGATGTTTTTGTATTGTTGAAAGTTAGATCTATAAAAGTTGATAGGATCTTTCTTTCCATGCTCATGCATGTCGAATCTAATAAGAAAGATCCAAGGATTCAACAAGTTTAAGACCCAAAAGTGTGGTTATAGATTCGTAGCTTTTAAAGTAACTTTCTTGTTGATAGATCTATATGTTTTTGTATATTTTTGAAGAGTATATTCTGAGATTTTTCATATAAAAGATGTTTTTGTATTGTTGAAAGTTAGATCTATAAAAGTTGATAGTAAAGAGTGTTGATTTGAATGCATATATGCTAGATTTAAGAAAGTTGGATCTTTTGTTGGATTATGAGATGGATATGGACTTGTTATAAGTGAAAAATATGTTAATATGAATGTTAATATTCTGGAAAAATTGGTAAAATATCAAAGGTATAGAGATTGAATCAAAGTATGTTACAATAAGCTAGAAATCACAAACCGAAAACACGCAAAAATGCATTTTGAGCACACACATGCACCATAATCTTATGACCAAGAAAATATGATAAACCTACTGGAAAAATGTTGGAATAAAAGCACAAAGCTCAGATCTATTGGTCCATGACAACAATAAGCTCAAAAATCACCTTTTCGGGTCAAATAATCACTAACCGAAAGCACTAAATTGCACATATCACACCACCACCACTCTCACGATTTTGGACACCAAAATATGATGAACTTTCTGGAAATAATGAAACAAGAATGAAAATCCATTTTGAAGCACTTTAATTGCTCAAGAAATGAGGCTAAAATCACTATTTCGGTAAACGATTTTTAATCATAAAACCCTCAAAATGAGCAAGACACAAGAGGGGTTGAATTGATATGATTTTGTATGGATAAAGGTTGCCTAAAAGGCCTGAGATTTTTGGCCAAAATGTTTAGTGGTGATTTCTATGAATTTTCATGAATTATTGAATTTAAATAGTAATTAAAAGACATAAAAATCCATAAATAAATTATGTAAATCAAGAATGAAGTTAAATCAACTTAACCATTGATAAAAATAATTAAAACCTACTGGAAAAATAATCAAAAGACAAGAGACATGTGTTACATAATTTTGAAATAAATAATTTAGTAAAAACAATTAATTAAGTATTATCATTAAAATAAATGGAAAATGCACAAATAAAAGTATAAAACATGAAATTATAAATTAAAGAGCATCTATATCAGTAGATAATTCAAATGAAATTATTCATAATTTATAAAGACAATTATGACACTTAAAAGTATTTTTAAGAATTTATTTAGCAAATAAATCAATAAAGTGAATAAATAAATAATTAAATATTATTAAATTAAATATATATTTACAAACCAGAAAATATACTTAAAATATTTATATTATGAGACCACTAATGTCAAATATCATTACTAAGCAAAGTGTGCAATGGAAATCATACCAATCCAAGCCAAACTACCGAAATTCCAATAAACGTACAAAAACGTATAATGAGAAAACGACTCTTACCACCAAATCTCTTATACCCAAACAATAAGAACATCATAGTGCACATAAATTCCATAATCTAATAACAACCAAAGATGGGCAAGTCTACTAGTATACATCTCATGATCTAGCTCACTAGTTCATGTCACGCGAACTTACACCGCGATTATATACGTTATGGTTTAGGCTTGCTTGAGGCGCAACAAATCTAAACGGAGGAATCGCGTTTGAACAGCCCCTATTCACTCTCTAATCAAGTGAGTCATAGCCCCCTTTCAAACTCTTTTATGTGTTTACTTTCGGGGTGAAAAGCATGTTTAATTAAAATGGCTTTATCTTATGAAATGATTCCTTGAAACAATGAAAATGATGTGGGAATTATATTGTATGTTCAACATGTTATATGTTATATGATGAGCTTGAGTACTGTCAAACTGTGGTCCCCTGTACACTACTATTAACTCATTTGAGGCCTGTAGTTAGAGGGTTGCGCAACTAGGACTTGTCCCCTCATCCACTATTATAGGTAACGGTGGGATGTTTGGTCTGCCTTTGTGGTCACCTTCATCGCCAGTCTGGCCTCGCGGTGCTCTAACTACTATATATTTATGGGCGTCTCCATGGCACGACCCTTGGTTATCTTTATGCACGTGATTGACAGCATGTGCTTATCATTATCTTATCATTTGGGGCATTATATATTGATTATTGGGACATAACCGGTCTTAGTAGTGGCTCAAGAACAATCTCATCGATTTATGTCATGGTAGTCTTACCATTGACCCAGAGGTATTGATATTATATTATGGATGGGAATTATTGATTGAACATACGGTTTGGGTGTGGACAGTATGATGAAATTCTTGGAAATTTATGACTTATTCCTTACTGAATTGGATTAAATATATGTGTGTTGTTAGCATAATCCTATGAACTCACTCAACTCTCGTAGTTGACACTTTTTCTCATGCTTTTCAGGTCTAGGGCAATAAGTTAGCTTTTGGACCGCTTCATAGATGATGTGTTTACTTGTTGTATGTGGACTAGTAACGCAAACATTTGATCTTTTGGTTATGAATTTGGTTATGTAATGATTATTAAACGTCAACTTGAATTTGTTACCTTTTTAATTTGAATGGCATTTGAAACTTTATGTTGATGTTTATTACTTAAATCTTTTGTACCATGTCGTTCTGTGGCATCTCGAGTTTCCGCTATAGTCGGGGTGTTACATTCGTGATAATCGTTGATCAATTATTCAGAAATTTTGACGAAATGTTGATTTTAGAATTGTGCAGGAGGAATTACGACCTCGTAATTGAAGAAGGCAAATACGACCTCGTAATTGGTTGATTGGGCCTAGTGCAATTACGACCTCGTAATTGGGCCGGTTTGACCCGAAGCCCATTCGGGTCAAGTGGGTATAAATACCCAATTTTACCCTAATACGACCTCACAATTAAAAATCAATATTAGAGCCATTACGACCCCGAATAACTACTTTGCTACCCTGATTTAGATTCGATACATACACTTAGATCCAGAGTATTTGATTGATATATTTGTGTTCATCTCGAAATACTGAATCTAGGTATACTATCTGATCGTAATATAGTTATCCATGCAACAAGTAAATCAAGAAATTAGGATTCGAAATTTCGAATTAGGTTTTCTTATTTTTCTTCGATTTTTATGTTTTTGGTTTAAAATAAGGGTTGGGGTATGTTTATTTTTTGAATACGAAATTATAGAAACAATTTTTACAAGTTTTGGTTGGGTAAATCACGAAATTGTGTTAGGGAAGATGAACAGTGCGACGACCTCGCATTTGGGGTTTTGCTAGCCCAGATTTGCGACCTCGTAAACGTCAATTTATTTTGACTGGTTTGACTTTCGAAATACGATATGGATTTACGACCCGGACCAAATACGATGCCAAATTGGAAAATACGACCTCGTATTTTAGATTTTGGTTGACTTAAATTTTGACTTCTGATTTACGACCTCGTACAGGGATACGACCTCGTAAAAGACATTAACTAATTTTCAAACTAAATTACAGAGATAATTTTAGTTAATTTTGGTTAATTTTACATATGATTTTTTATGTCATATTGAGTAATTAATTGTTTTTTATTAATTACAGAAATGGAAAGAAATTTCATTGCTGGTCATAATTACTTAATGAACTTCGGTGATAATCAGGAAGGGACGGCATGTTATCATGAGATTTTTGCCTTCTTCAGAAGATCAAGGATTCATCATGTTTTGACTCATTCTCCAGTTATTTATTTAGACTATTTAAATGACTTTTGGAGAAATGCTAATATTGTTCGTGCTGGAAACGAATATATTTTTCATACCACTGTTGTTGGGCAGCTGATACAGTTCACAGCTGCAGATCTCATTGATATATTTCATCTGGGCACAGTTGAACAGGAAGGTGGTGCTACAGGACTCACCAAGTTCCGACATGAGTTGATTCAAGGTGCTTTCAGAAGAATGGGTTTGCTGCAGACCTGACAAGTAAAACTCTGTTCAAGAAGGGTTTTTATGGCAGGTGGAGGTATCTAGCTCATGTGTTGCTGGTTGGTTTGAGCAACAAGAAGTCTGGTTATGATACATTGAACCAGGAAGCCCAAGCACAGATGGTGGGCTTAGTTTTTAACAAGTCATACAGTTTCTCGAACTTTTTCTTCAATGAGTTTAGAAAACAGATTAGAGCCGCGGGAACTAGGAGATTTTTGATGTCACTACTAGAAAAATAGCCTTTAATGACTCTTGAACTATGACACACACATCTATAATGACAAGCAAAAATGTGAGTCATAAAAAAACTGTCATAACTTGTAAAATCTGAAGGCTAGATGACACGCAATTTTTAGTGTCATAAAATAATGTCATGTAACGCGGACTACACTTTCATTTGCGTGTCATCCCTAAGTGTAGTTTTATTATTTTGTTTCCCACTTGACAAAAGCTTATATTCCCGCTAACCCAAAAAATCCCAAAAAAAAACATAAGTGTTAATTGAAGCCCCAAAATCGAAGCCCCCAAAATTCCCCCAAAATCGAAGCCCCCAAGAGAGAGACTGAGAGAGAGTGTGTGTTCCTTCGCTGTTTTTTCCGTCGTTCTTTTATATATATATATATATATATATATATTATTCATATATTTATATATATATAGATATAATATCAATCTCAGAAAAATAACTTCAATCTCAGTTTCGTCTCTTTCTCAACGTTGCTCACCATCGGATCTGTACATCTCTGTCGCGCGCCGTCGGATCCCGTACATCTCCGTCGCTGTCACCCGCCGTCGGTCTCCGTCAGTCGCGGTCAGCTCTCCGTCGTTTTTTGCGTTGTTGCTCATTGTAGATCACTGTAAGTCTTTCGATTTGTAGATTTCATGCTTAAAAATTATATATATATATCTGTGTGTGTGTGTGTGTGTAATGTATAGGTAGAGTATATGATTAAACATTTATGTCATATTATCGATCTCATAAGCGAAATATAATACACACTGCTTGAATGAAAATACACAAATAAGTTGAATTGTAGACAAAGTGTTTGATCTAATGCCTGAATGAAAATACACACTGCTAATTCTTTGTTCAGTCCACTAATAAGTAACGTGTAATCTTAATTTTATCATCTGATCATCTTACTGTACCGTGTGTAATCTGCTTGTTACTTTGTCCTATATGATGAATAATGTGTGTTAGCTTGTTAGCTTATTATCGGATTCAGTAGTAGCAAGTTTAGGTACATTGTTTTTGCTCAGTCTTTACTAGCTGATGTGTATTGTTTGTTCCTTAGTAGGTCAGTAGTTCGGTAGCTTGATTTGTATTGGTTTAGTATTTGAAGTTAGTTCCGTATGTGTGGTTAGTGGTTATGGTTAACTGCTGGTTCATGCTTTGTAGTTAGTGGTTCGATATTTCGAATAAGCTAGCTTGGCTCGGTATTGTTGAGTCTGTATATTGTTGGTTGTAAAAAAAAAGACTGGGTTGAGAAAATATATTGGAGTATGCTGCATCTTTTGAAATGTGCTACCAGTTCCACCTTATCTATTTTTTAGGAGCACAATATCCAATTATGGGTGCTTTAAGGTGACCAATATTTCTTTTTAGAAAGCTTTTGTTTGAACTTTTGTTCATTGATACTATCACTTTGATTGCATCATTGGATGTCATTGATTAACTTTAGATTCACATTTCAGAGTTCTTTTGTTTTATTGTCATGGATATTTATTCTTGCAGGTTGAAAGCTGCATTATCGCTGATTTCTTCCCCCCTTTTTTTGCAGGTTTTTAAGGGACTGTTTGGAACTTGTATTATAGCTTTTTTGCTGTTTTAGCTGCTGTTTGAAGTTTTTTTTGTGTGCAGAATGTCTTGGTTGTTTCGAGGTCATTTTGCAGCTATTTTGACATTGTTTTGTGCAAATTTTAAGACTGTTTTCAACCCAATTTTGCTTCTGTTTTGTGCAGGTTTGAGGACTGTTTTTAGGGTAATTTGATGCTGTTTTGAGGGTATCTTGCTGTATTCACTGCTCATAAGTTGCCAAGTAAGTTTTTTTCCCCTAACTAACATAAAATATTTAGCTCTTTCATGGGTTCAGTAACCCAGACATGAGAATTCACACCTATTTTGGGCTTTTGGCTGCAAAATTGCTTTACTGTACTTGGACGTTTAGGGTGTAAATTTTTGCATATATCTATAACCATCATATGATTTATGTCATAATCAGTTGGGTATACTCTAATGTTGTTCATTATTCAAGTGCCTGAGTCTCTAGCTTTCGCCGGTGTTTGTTTGTATATCTTTACTGTGCTTTGGTTTTCTATGGTTGGAGTTTCGATGTAGTCTTGGGAGTGGGTAGGATTTCAGGGGCTAGATTACAATTGGATGCTATATGATCATCTGGTTGATAAAATATGATGCAGTGCAATTTCATGATGGTTTTTGACGTTAGGTAGAGAGGTCAAAACTGGTCAAAGCATGCACCTAGGTTCACCCACCAACATGGTCAAAGCATGCACCTAAGTTATAATGAAACGGGTTGAAAGGAGCCCAAAGTTTGTTTCAAATGCATACAGCTTTCAGAATCACTAGATTTAAGTATTTACATTTACACATTCCTTATATAATTTTTGAAAACAGGTTACAAGGTGCAGATCGGGGAAGGTAAAAAAGAATACACGGATGATGATTTGGATGAAATTCGTGAAGAATGGGCAAATATGTGGCAAACTTCATTTTCCGGTCTTGAATTCAATATAATTAAGCGGTTGTATGAATGTGATTAACTTTTATGGTTAATTTTAGAATTTAAAATAACTTGTGGTTGTATGAAACGCATTATTTTGATATATATGAAATGCGCTCTTTTGTTATTTGTGCATTTATTTGTGTTATGAGATTAACTGTTATTTAATGTGTGGATATTTTCTATAAAAAATATTGAAAAAAAAAAATTGAACCATGACACGCAAAACATGGGTCATAAAAGTTTGTCATAAAAGCGTGTCATAAAATAGTGTCATAAAGGCATGACGCGCGGAGGGCGTGTCATATTGCTTTATGACCCCTGCATCTATGACTCCAAAAAGCGCGTCATCGGACCCCTTTAATGACACCAAATCAGCGTCATTAAAGGCATTTTTTCTAGTAGTGTGTATCCTAGGTTTGTGATGATGATAATAAATGCTCGTCTCCCAAATTTGCCTGTTGTGGGAGAAGTGAAGCAAGTGAGCACGATCATCAGACTTGGTTATGATGAGTTTAGGCAGAGGTATCCAAATGATCCAAATGCTCAAGATGTAGCATTATTTGGTGCGATTGTGAATGCCAACTACGTGGCACCTGCTGATGGGGTCATATCAGCTTATGAAGGACCTCAGCCAAAAGATGGTGAAGCTGTTGAGGATGAATTTGATCCAGAGCAGCTACATGATGTTGTAGTTGAAGGAGAAGCACCGAATGAGCCTGCAAATTTTGTGAATGTTGCAAATGATGTGATAAACCAACCAGGTGCTAATCCTGAGCTTGTTGAGCAAGTGCTTGAGGAAGTAGCTGATCCAGGTGATGTTTTAGCTCAAGTGCAACATTTCAATGCCAATGCTGAAGACCCAGAGAATGCTGATCTAGACAGGGATATTGATGATTATGTAGCTAGAGCTGCAGTTGGTTCTGAAGCAACTAGAGCTAGTGGGTCCGGAGCTGGAGAAGCCAGTGGGTCAGGAGCCGGTCAGGCTAGTGGATCAGGTTTGGATGCAGAAGATAGAGGAAAGGCTATTGCTTAAGCTGAAGCAGAAAGAGAGCCTTCTGTACATTCTGATGATGATGATTCTAGCAGTGACGGTGATGATGATCCATATAGATCAGATACATTCGTCAGAGTTGGATCCAGAATGGTTCCTAAATCTACTTCTGCCACTCAAGGAAGAAAAAGAGTGAGAGAGACTGATGTTGATTGGGTGCCAGAGCAGCATGTATCTAAAAGTAGGAGACTTGTCATGGCACAAGAGACTTCTGTTGCTGCTGGTGGTTCATCAAGTATGCCAGATGCTAATGTTCCAGAGACTACACAGCCACGGCCACAGACAAGTGAAGAGGCTAGTCTAAGCCTTGCTGATCTGCAGAGACAGATGTCTTAGTAGAGAGACATGAGATGGCAATGAATGAAATGAGAAGCCTGGTCACTCGTTTGTCTGAAGATTTTAAGGTTGTGAGTGACAAGAACAAGTTTCTTGAAGACAAGTTGGGCACAAGAAATATTTAGCACTTGATGAGAAGGTTGTCAAGATGGCAGATGCACTTAAGAAGGGAATCAAGATCCCTGAAAAAAAGATGCAAGAGCTTTTTGATAACTATGTGAAATGGAGAACTGAAAGGGATAGCTCAGGCTGCAAGAGTGATGAGCTAGCTAAGGCAAGGCATGACGATGATCATAATGAAGATCCAGATGCTGCCAGAGCTACAAAGGAGCTAGGAGGTAGCTTTGTGTTCATAACAGAGACTCAAGGGAGTCTAGCCAGGCTGGTGTTGCTGGCAAGGCAACTTCAGAAGCTCCACAGAGATAAACATGTTAGTTGAGCCTGACACACCACAAACCAAACCCCTTACAGAAGATTTTGACATTGATCGATTAGAAAAGGGTAAGGGTTTGGGAGAGCAGTCTGCTGCTGATGCTCTAGAAGCAGAAAATGCTGATGATCAAGATAGTGAGTCTACCAAACCGACTCTACCACAAATACTTCTACAGAGTCACAATTACATCCTGAAATTGTTAAGAGACTACAGAAGCGTGTGGGTTATGATCCAGGAGCTCATGAACAATTGAGAGCAGAGATGGGGGTGTATTTGACCCATGATCTATGAGGGATCAAGAAAAGAGAAGGTTGGGTATTACTCATACTCTATCAGAGTCAGAATCAGAGTCAGATTTTGAGACTGAGGAGAAGCAGAGCAAGAGCAAGAAGAAGCAGAAGAAGTAGATTAGTGATAAAGACAAGACAAAGACATAATTTTTATTTTAACTTCTAGAAGCTATTGCCAAGGGGGAGTCTGTAAGTGGACGTCTATGTCAATAGCAGTCTAGATTGTTTGGTCTTATATTGTAATATGTCTTTGTAAAGTAATTGTCATTAATGAACTTCGTATTATGCATAGAATACTAGATTAAGTTTAAGTATTGAATGTGTAAATCTGCTAAGTATGAATTGCGACCTCGCAATTCATAGAGAACAATACGACCTCGCATTTGCAGGGTCAAATACGAGGCTAGGTCAAGAATGCGACCTCGCTTTAGTGACGGGATGGGATGGATTTGCGAGGCCGACTCGATGAAATATCCTGATAATGAGATATTTCAACTCATTATCCCAATGAAAACTCACGATTCTTGAGCATGCAGTAGTGGCGTAGGATTCAACTTTATCACCATGTATCTTGTCTTTATACTTGATAGGTCTATGCAATGCCTCATACTCATCTCTGCTCTTCATCCAATTAATAACCCATTCTGGTCTATTATCAACAGGCTCTGTATGTTGCACATCAGGATCTGCAGCAATTGGTTCTTGCATGACTGGAGCTTTGGGATCTTGGACTTGTTCAGACCTGTCCATATCATCTAGTTTAGCTCTGAAGTCATCAATACTAAACCCTTTGCGCTCAACATCTTCATCCACAAGCCTTGAAGTTGTGACTGGCATATCGACTTTTGCGATATCCATCCAACTCTCATCACCATAGATTATCTCACCTTCTTCTCTCTCAGCAGTTTTTGACTTAGAAGATCCTACCATACCAGTTGCAATCTCAGTCAAAGATTCTATTGCCTTGGTCAGATCTTCTTGATGCTTGTTACCCTTATCTTTTGCTGCATCTGGATCTTGATTTGAATCATCATCTTTCTTCTTTGAAAGCTCATCACCCTTACAGCCTAGATCTGGTAATAGCTTCTTTTTCACCAAAAACTTCTCAAACAACTCATTGAATTCTGATTGCGTTACACAGTCTAGCATAACATCTGCAATCTGAGTCATTTGTTCAACTACTCTAGATACATTCTGATTAGCTCTAGCAGCTGAACTCTCTGCCTTTGTAGCTTCACGTCGAACCATGTCAAAGTTGGATATGAGAGTGTTAACAAAATCTTGATGACTCTTCCTCTCATCATTAAGAGCTTTTGTTAACTTCCCAACTTCCTTTTGCTTTTTCTGCATCTCTTTCTCATGGTTCTTCTTCTGTTTCTCCAACTCATCAAATAATCCATTCATTCTAGCCTCTAACACTGGTGGTAATATTGGAACTTGATGTGTAGTCGCTTCAACCCTTGGATTAGGATTAGGCACTGAATACTTCATTCTATGAGTTGTAGAAGGTCTTTCAAGATTAACAGTTGCCTTTTGAGATCTTCTTGGAATCACTGGCTCTGCATGTGACTCTGTAGATCTCCTAGACCTCTGTTCAGGAACTCTGCTTGACGCTTCTAGAGCCTTGACAGTCTCATCTACTCCACTAGCAGTAGTTTTCTCTTTTACTTTTAGCTTAATAACAGATTTCTTCTTTGGAGCAGGCACCTCTTCAACTTCTGGCACCTCAGTTTCCCTAGAAGTCTTTGTTCTCTTCCTTTTCAAACCTTGATTAGATAGAACCTTCTTTGAAGCAATCTCAGAAGCACTAGCAACATGATCAACAATATCTTCATATACTTCTGCTTCTTTTTCAAGAACCACATCTCTCTCAACTGTAACCTCTTTCGTGCTCTGAACCTGTGGTTGCTCAATGTCTCGCATTGGCTCATCTGGCATCACCATCTGTAGAGGAACTGAGTTAGCGACTGGTTCATGTGGAACAATCTCAGTCCTGAATCTGGAAAACTCTTCAGCTGTTGGTGGATTGAAGTTAATATCTACCAAAGCTCCAAACAAAGGTATATCTTGAGCACCGGGATCGCCATCAAAACGACTCTTAAGCTCATCATATGCCCTTCTCACCATAGATGTCACTTTCAGGACCTTTTTAGTAGCAGGCAGATTAGGAATATAATGATTGATAATCATCATAATGAATCTAGGATAGATCATAAACCTAATCCCTTCCCTGGCAGTTGTTTGCTTCCTTAATTCGTTGAAGAAATACTTAGAAAAACTATATGGTTTATTATATACTAGACCAACCATCTGAGCTTGAGATTCTTGATTAAGCGTATCCCATCTGGTTCTTCTACTACACAAACTAACCAACAAAACATGTGCTAAGTATCTCCGCCTTCCAAAGAATCCCCGCTTCTTCAATGTTCCAACATTCAAATCATCAGCATATCCCATTCTTGTAAATCCTCCAATTATGATCTCTCTACTGAACGTAGTAGATTCATTCTCTCCTCCTTCTTGATCTACTGTAGCTAACTTCAAGATATCAATAAGATCACGAGCTGAGAACTTGATAGTCTTGCCAGCAACCACTGTTCCAATCACCTCCTGAGTAGCAGTCTTCTTATGCCTTGCATTCTTTCAAAACTCTACTAGGTATGACTCATAAAGCACAGGTGAATGAGTGAGAATGTGATGAATTCTTGACCGCTTCAAAAATGCAAAAATCTCATGATAATATGAGGTTCCATCTTCATTCTCGTCTAAGTTGATAACAAAATTATGACCTGATACAAATTCTCTTGCCATTTCTGTAATCAATAACAAACAATTAATTACTCAATATGACATAAAAATTCATATGCAAAATTAACCAAAATTAACTAAAATTATCTCTGTAATTTAGTTTGAAAATTAGTTAATGTCTTTTACGAGGTCGTATCCCTGTACGAGGTCGTAAATCACAAGTCAAAATTAGGTCAACCAAACTCTAAAATACGAGGTCGTATTTTTCAATTTGGCATCGTATTTGGTCCAGGTCGTAAATCCACATCGCAATCTAGAAGTCAACTAAGTCAAAATCAATTGACATTTACGAGGTCTTAAATCTGGGGTAGCAAAACCCCAAATACGAGGTCGTCGCACTGTTCATCTTCTTCATCGTGATTTCACGATTTACCCAACCAAAATTCATGAAAGTTGTTTCTATACACTCGTATTCAAACAACAAATATACCCCAACCCTTATTTTTACCCAAAAACATCAAAATCGAAGAAAAATAGAAAAACCTAGTTCGAAAATTTCGAACCCTTTTTTCTTGATTTTCTTGTTACATGGTTAACTATATTATGATCAGATCATATACCTAGATTCAGTATTTAACGATGAACACAAATCTGAAATCGAAAAAATCTGAAACACTCTGTATAGAGCGAATCTAAACGGGGTAGCAAAGTAATTATTCGGGGTCGTAAAAGCTCTAATTTTGATATTTAATTGTGAGGTCATATTAGGGTAATTTGGGTATATATACCCACTTGACCCGAATGGGCTTCGGGTCAAACCGGCCCAATTACGAGGTCGTAATTGCACTAGGCCCAATCGACCAGATACGAGGTCGTACTCTACCTTCTTTCAATTACGAGGTCGTAATTCCTCCTGCACACTTTAAAATCAAAATTTCGTCAAAGTTTCTGAATAATTGATCAACGATTATCACGAACTTCCTGGAAATATGAAAAATTTAAATGAATAAACTTGTAGACATTAAATTTTCATCTTTTCTTCGATCTTCGTCTTAAACCTGAAAAGTTAATAGAAAATATCTTTAACTTTTCCATGATCAATCTTTCTAAAACAATCTCGAAACGAGCTTTCCCGATCTGTAAACACTTAACAAATATGATAATATTGATTCATCACTCTTATGCACTCCCCCTCAATTTATGACTAGGATGCATAACTATGACTAATCATTATAAAAACAATCATTCTTATGTACTCCCCTCAATTTATGACTGGGATACATAACTATGATTTTCCAAAAATATACAGAAATTCTTATGAACACAAAAACTCATTATGTCATATAAATTTCAAACAAGTCACAATATTGATTACAACTTCATATTCTTATGAAAATATCTCATAACTATATGATCTAAATAATCAACACGTTATTACACAAACCTTTCACATTCATAAATATGTTTCTATATCTAAGGTTTCAAAACACATATTTGACAACCTTTCATATTCAAACGATACATCTATGTCTAAGGCTACAAACGTACAAACTTGATAACCTTTCACATTTAAAATAACATTTCTATGTCTAAGGTTATAATAAAATATCATAGTTGACTACCGTTCATATTAAAATTTAATTTCTATATCTAAGGTCCTCAACTAACAAACCTAACTATCATCATCTGTTATACTGTATAAGTAATACTATAATAACCTGATGATCTTAGCATCTTCTTGAATACTTTAGACTTTTGCTTAGAAACCTTCTTTTAGATTGACTTCTCTGCAAATACTCTGAAATGAATATCTCCTATTCTGAATGTTTCTTCTGATTACTTTCTTCATGACACATGATCAAAAACTTCAGATCAAACATACAATATGATGCTTCTTATGCTTATACCTGCACATACAAGCTCATAATAGAATCCGAGATAAAACAAAACAAGTTATTCTTTACTATAATAAGTCATAAAAATCCGTATGACATTATCTTAGTCTAAAACTACATAAAAAATAAAACAAAACCTTGAGAACACTGTCTCATTGCTCTATGAACGACCTAAACCTAATGTTTTCGTCGACTTTATGATACCAGATGTAAATACTCATATGATTCCCTCATCAAACTAGTATACATCTTGATCAACTTCTGGATGACCTATACTATATCTGTGTATTTGTCTTCCTTGTAATTTCCCCCCGGACAACCTACAAAATAATCATCTGTTCGTCGTCCTGTCAATCTGCACATCTTAACAAAAACATCAAATCTTCTCAAAGTAATCACATACAATCTGAAGAATTTAATATATTTGCAAGATAAAATGAATATACTTAATAGTCTATTATTAACCTAATTTACTTTAGGGTCAAATAATTCACTGTAAGCACTTTCAGATCTAAACAAATTTATTTAGAAACTTTGTTCCAAATCTTTTTGATTTAAACAAAAATCTTTTAAAGATCAAATTCAAACTGTAAGTCCCTCACTTGATGGTTTAACCCACTAGTGTAAAATACAACAAGTCAAGTATGCACTAGATTGGACTAGTATTACTTAAATATAAATGCAAGCATTTAAATAAAGTAATACAAGACTTAAAGCAATAAATAATGTAAAGGTGGAACACAATGTAATTTTCAAGTGTATTTTATTTATGATGTTAAATAAAATACAAGGTTGTTGCGGAACCAAGATATTACAAGTATGTAAATATCCTAACAACCTATGAATTACAAATGATCTATATTTGCTAAATATTCTCCTTTGATCGAAACACTTAAAGTTGTGAAGTATTCCTTGTTACGATCGAGAGTATTTAGACAAATTCACCAATTATGCAAAAAGTGATTGGAACGAGGTAAATGACTTGGTATTTATAGGCAAATAAATTCAACAGTAAATTTATTATGCCGTACAAATATGGTTGCATGCATTTAAGGAAACAACTTTAATTCCTTAAATAAATTGGTTAAAGTACAAGAATAAAGTCATGTTGATGTGACTTGTCATCCTTTTAACCAACCACCTTTACACACGTATTGTACTTTTATCAATAGACAAATGGATTGTCCATGTAAAAGTGTGTAAAGGCAAAAGTCAAATCCTCGTAATCAGTGTTCAGACTTGTAAGGTCTAGAACACTGACAAAGCTCCAGTCAGGAGATCTGGTAAGACTGTCAGTGGGCTCCACTGCTTGTCAGTGTTCTTTCTTCAAACTTCAGTCTTTGACTTCAGTAAGAATGTCTTCAGTAGGATCGATCTGGACTGGAGTGAAGTCCAGTAAGCTGAAATCTGATGAACTCCAGATTTCCTATACAAGTGAGATGCTTACTGGTCTTCCATTATTTCTGTACAAATCTTCAGTGACGCTCCAGTCTTCAAGTCTGGAGTGGGTCCAGTCAAACTGGACCTAACACAAACTATGAACAACTCTGTGTTCATTCTAATGAAAATCTTCTTTCTAAAGATCAACAAAACAGGCATTAACTCAATATCTGTTTATGAAATCAACAACTCTGTGTTCTTTTCCTTAAACTCATATTCTGTTAATATGACACACTTTCTTTTAGCTTTTAATCATAACACTATCACTTAACTACCCTACTCGTTTATTCAGTGTTCCTTATAGAACGTAGTTGAGTCCTCTTGGAAACTAGATTCTATTCTGACTCCGTCTCTCGTGCAATAAGAACTTTTATTTAAACAAAAAATTAAACACTTCACGAAAAACATAACACACACACACACACTGAACATAAACGAATAACATAGTTACAAGAGATAATTCACTGCAGATTAGATCAGCTTAGCATGTTACATAAGCCCACAAGTGAGAAATAATTCTCTTATTATTAGTTATGAACAGTGATCCGTTAACGATTACCTATATATTTGTCCTCTTAAACACTGGGTACTACCAGTTTCCTTTTGGTTGTAGCACTTTCAGCATACCCTGGCCAAGGACAGTCACCATGTAACCCGAGTAGCCTAATATGCCACTTATTCAAGTTTGCGAACTTCAGTGACCCACATTCAGATATACTCTCACAATTGACACAAGCACTAAAGACATTTCCTGAGTAAAGTGAGAAAGCCTTTAAGAATCAAGTCAATGGTGATAGGTCGGTGATTCCTCACACGCAAAGTGACTTAACTTGACTCACGTACGAAAATATACCCAAGATTGCATAATGCTAAGTACTTGCATATTTGTGACATCATTTAAAGCGCTTATGAAAACCCGTGACTTTCAAGGAGATCCGTGTAGCGAACTTACCAAAACTGCATCACTTAGACAGTTTTGGTAAGTTCGTTACATAACATAGACCCCCGATTAGATCAATACTTACCCGGTAACATGCATCATTTAGACAGTTTTGGTAAGTTCGTTACATAACATAGACCCCCGATTAGATCAATACATAACATAGACATTTTGTCATAGTTCACTACATCCACAGGTCATTATCCCTAAGATATTAGATATCTTGTCACAAATACACATCCGAAAAGCAATACATACACATATATGTACCCGAGATCTTCTATATAAAGATCAAATATACATAATTACAATGCAAGATCTTTTGTAAGATTTAAGGACCAATCTCAATTCAAATACATGAAGAGCATGCATTCTCAGCCATATATCTGAATATGTTTCCCATAAGAACATTGTATACATTAAGTTCAGATTTAAGAAAACCTTGGTACTTTGTGCCTATCGATACATCGTATAATGATCTCACTGAACTGAGCATTTTAAAGTACAATTAAGCAGGCTTAAAACCTAAAGTACTGTCACGTCTAATCGTCTTGACGCAGTGACCTTACTCTATTTATTATTTTATTTTTCTATTTTGATTTTTCTCATTTTTATTTTGCCAGTTTCTGACATTATATGACACACATACATAAAGACACAAACACTAACACATTTTACAAAGTTCCTTTTTGAGAGACACTGTCACTATAGATTTCTCATTCCAATCAATTGGACCAGCAACTCGAAATGAGTTCGGTCGAAAGCCTTAGTGAACAAATCAGCTAAATTAAAGTCACTCGACACCTTTTCTAGGACTATTAATTTCTTTTCAGCACAGTCACGAATAAAATGAAACCTTATGTCTATGTGCTTAGTCCAACTGTGCTTAACAGGATTATTGGTAATGGAAATAGTGGACTCAATGTCTATCTTTATGGGAGTACAAAGGAAATTCTGACCGTAATTACGCAGTTGTTGCTGAATCCACAGAACCTGTGAGCAACATCCACCAGCTGCCATGTATTCCACCTCGGAAGACGAAATCGCAATGGATGTCTGCTTCTTACATTGCCATGACACCAATCTCCCCCCTAAGAACTGACATCCACTTGAAGTCTATTTCCTCAAGAACACCGATTTATTTCAACCCTGTGAATAAACTAGCAAACATCTAGAACTGACATAGTATTATTACCAATTAAAAATAGATCACATATAAAAGAAACAAAAACTCTACTATAGATCATCATCTCATCTAGACATGATCTTCTATAGTAATTTGTCTATTACACAAATAAAATTGCAAAACAAAATTAAGCTAATTGGAACAAGTCCTCTTGGAACAATGATCATTAGTTTCATGGATTCTTCTCTTTCTTCCATCTAACAAATCTTCAAAGTCCTTGACAGCTTGCTCATGTGACATCCAAATCTGTTCTTGTTCAGGGGTCAAAACCAGAGGTACAACTCTTTGACTTGAGGATCCGCAATCCTCTTTGTTGACCTCAACATTCCAAACTTTATCAATCAGAACACGAGGAAAGAAATCTTTTAGAAATTCTCTTTATGTGAAAACTCGATCACTACCCTTTAAAGTATAATGAGTAAGATAGACTTTCTCCTTTTCTAAATTAACTTGTTTAGATTTAGAAATCGATAAGTCTTTTAAAAGGTTCTGATCCTGTTTTTCAACTAAGTTCACATTTTCAATCAAAATATTCCCATTTACAACTTTTCCAACCCCGGAAATTTTTCCGCCTTTAGAATCAACAAAACAGGCATAAGACCCTTTAACAAGAGTAAACTCCGTTAATAGTCCCTTGTCTTCCAATATGTTCCTGGAGCTTCCACTATTGACAAACCATAAACCTGCGGTCTTCCTTAGCAGCTCCAGTTGCTCTGGTGCTTCAAGATTAGCTACGAAATTAACAAGCTCTTCTGTACTCAGATTATCAGGTATCTCTATCTTTACATCTTCAGTGTTTTCTTCAGTTTCAATGTTTGACTCAGTTTCAGTGGAAACTTCTTCATTTGCTGCTCTTACTGGTTCTGATGGTTCAGGCTCCTCTTCTACCCTCTGATGAAAACTATCATGATCATCTGTGCTGGCATACAATGTATAGTCGAATGAGTTATCAACCAGATCGTTCATTCCTCCATCAAAGTCTTGAATTTCAGCCATAAATGCATGATTCTGATCATCGGCACAAGTTGAACCCCAATTGTAAGTACCATCATTTTGAACAACCAAAGTTCTCGAGTTGTCCGTCTCCCCTGAGTTTCGGTTACCAATATTAGCATATTGACGTCCTGAATTCTGACTTGCAATAGAACCACTCTGATTGAAGTTCTACGGCCTGTAGCTGAATTGTTATCCCGTCTTGGCCTCTGACATTCTCTAGCAAAATGTCCAAAACCATCACAGTTGAAACACTTCACCTTGGTCTTATCAAATCCCACCTTACCGTCTATAACCTTCCTTCCAGTTCTATCAGTGAATCGTTGAACTCTCAAAGTTAGCATTGCTAATTGCCAGTTCAGATCCATTTCTTCCAGATCATCTGGATCAACTTGCTTGTAATCCTCCCTAACCAAATCAGGATCAGTTAGTTTTCCTCCAATTAACTTCTCATGAGCAGATACAAATGAAGCCAGCATGCCCAAATGTCCCTCAGCAGATCTTATGCTCATAGGCATTCCTGATAAACCCGAGCTTGGAGAACTACGTTTCTGATTCCCGTTATGAACAACCATAGCTGATTTCGGAGAAGTTACATACATCAAGTTGTTGTCAGAATCCATCGTCATTTTCAAGTTTTCACTATCTCCACTGTAGAAGGTAGAAATCCCTCTACTTGAAGATTTTCCCGAAGAAACACTTGGCTTGCTATGATAAAGTTCCGGACGTTGAACAAAATCACTGCTACCTGCTTCTTTCGACTTACGCTTCATATCTTGACCTCTAAGCTTTGGATAATCTGTTCCATAGTCCAAGTACTGAATTCGGGATTTTGCTGGATTGAAGTAACATACCCTTTCCAGCTAAGTGGGAAGGGTATGTTACTCAACTAGCAACTGACTGTAACGAATCAAAACCTCATCAAGAGCTTCTTCCTTGAAACTTGTAAAAACATAGTACTGTTTCTTCAGCAAGTCTTTCCTCCTCTTCTTGAGATCTTCATCACCTTCACAATGCTCCTTAAGTGCATCCCATAAGCCTTTTGCACTTTCATACTACTCAAATAAGTGCAAGAATTCCTCTTGAAGAGCCATTCTTAGTGATCCTAAAGCCTTACTTTCAGCTTCGTAGTCCTTCTTTTGATCGAATGTCATCTGCTCATAAGTAAATGCTTTCCCACCACTTGAACCAGCATCCATGTCATTTGGATCCCTTGGCATACATGGGTGAGCATACCCATTTATAATGCAGATCCACATTCTGACATCCATAAGCCGGCAATATGATTCGAATCTGCCCTTCCAATTGAAATATCTATCTAGGCTTATCAGTTTGGGCGGTGAATTGGCCTTTCCGGTTTCATGATCCATCAAGATCAACTGATTCAGCAAGGCTTGATAGTTTGCGGGTAATTGAGACGTCATTTTTCAAGAGCTAGCAAAATAATACGAACTGTTTAAAAATAAACGAGGTCGCAAATTAAAATGAGGTCGTAAAAATAAACGAGGTCGCAATTAGAACTCGAGGTCGTAATTGAACTGGCGAGGTCTTAAAGAGCTCTCGCAAACGAAAAACGAGGTCGCAATTGAACTGGCGAGGTCGTAATTAGCTATCCAGGTCGTAATTGAGCTGGATGAGGTAATACGAGTTGGTGAGGTCGCAAACGATGTTGTAATCTTTGATCTTCTTGAATTCGAATCCCTAAAAGCCAAAAACCTTCCGAAAGCACTGGAAACACCAATAGAGGTCACCAGAAAGGTTTTCGATCATAAACTAATGAAAGAATCACGTATAAACGACCCTAAACCGAAGTTGTCTATCACCAACAAACTATAACCTTCCGGTATGAAACCAAGAGGCTCTGGTACCACTTCTAAGTCCCTTGGAATTGGATCGTTAATAGTTTGCTCTAGTTATCTTGAGGTGCGGAATCCCTCACTATAACTTGGTGATTCACAACAATGAAAAGCTAGCCTTCAGATTATCTGCTGCCTCGCAGATCTTCTCTAGGCCTAGTGGAACACAAATAGACGACTTAACCTGCAAATATGCTTGATATTTCGACAAATGTTCAACCCTAATCTCTCTTAGGCTTCGCTATTTATAGAGAACAACTCAACATGGGCTTCAGCACGTCGGCCTCGTTTTTCAAGCCCAGCTCGACACAAATGCGAGGTCGCATTCTTGTCCTAGCCTAGTAATTACCCTGCAATTACGAGGTCGTATTTGTTCTCTGAATTGCGAGGTCGCAATTCACACTTAGCAGATTTATACATTCAATACTTAAACTTAATCTAGTATTCTATGCATAACATGAAGTTCATTAATGACAATTACTTTACAAAGACATATTATAATATAAGACCAAACAATCTAGGCTGCTACTGACATAGACGTGCACTTACAAAAAATCCTGAATTTCGGATCCAAGAAGAAGGAGGGAGAAAATGGTGTTTGTGTGTGTGTTCTTGTGATTTAGAGAGAAAAAGAGAGAAAAAAGAGATAGAGATAAGATAGATAGAGAGAGTGAGTATGAGAAATGAGGAGAAGAAAGGAGGGGAGGAGGGTTTTGTTCCCCCACCACACTCTCGCATCCACTTCCGGCTTCTCCCGAGAAATGATTGGTTTAGTTAAGACTTTTTACCCGAGTATTGATCAAATATTTCGTTGACACCATATTACCTATTTTTAAATTACCTTTTGATGAACGTTCATTTTGTGATAAATTCCCCCATCAAAAGGCCACATTTCAATGTCTAAAATGAGTTAATATTCCGGAACTATTGGTACTTAATGGATTCGATATATATGCAGGTTCACGGAAGATGCGAGTGAGGGTAAATGGCATCAAGTAACTCAACATGGAGGCCTATGAAGTTACAAGACACAAGGAGGTGATTCGAGAGTCAAACGAAGCAAATCGGAGAGCAGCAGGAGCTGCCAGCGCCGCTGGCACCCATGCCAGCGCCACTGGCCAATAAGCAGCAAGGCTCAGCGCCGCTGGAGCCCATCCCCAGCGCCGCTGGGCGGCCCAGTTCAGCAACCAACTTTCAGCCTATTTATAGTCGAAGCAGACCTCAAAACCCTAAGAGAGAGCCGATTCAGCAACCCTAGCCATCACCTACAAACCCTAGGTCGACTTTGCAGTTTCCAAGGAGGTTTTGGAGCTTCTAACACCTTTTGATCTTCATCTTCTACCTAGATCTATCTCTTTTATTTACTTTTAGTTGGTAAACAATGTCTTTCATCTTTTCAGACTTTGTTATTCCTTTAATAATGGTAGGATAATAGGCTGAATACTTGTTTGGATCGATGTGATCATGTAGACGTTTATTTATTTTACTTTATTTGTTAGATCTGTTGGAGTGTGTTTTACTGTTTATCGTAGATCCATGTTTTACTAGTTCTTCATATTATTATCGGTTCTATATCTGCATGTATTAATTTAATTCTGATGATCGGTCTATAATCATACACTAGGATTAATACATAAAGATGGAAAACACTAGTCGGTCTATAACTAGATGTAAAAGGTGATTCACTTATAACTGAGGGATCCAGAACCATAGTAATTAGGACAAATTGAACATGAAGCTTAACAATGTCAGACGCGATCCAGTGACATGGAAACATGCACTGTGGTCACCGGAGGGAATTATTATCTGGTCAGGGCTTAAGAGGTGGGTATACTAAAAGATGAATTAGTAACACAAACTTAGGTGATTAAAGCTTAAACAATGAATCTAACGAGAATTTGTTTAAAGAGTAGTGTGAGTCTAGGGACAACACTAGTTACTTAGGTAAAGTGAATCTAACGAGAATTTGTTTAAAGAGTAGTGTGAGTCTAGGGACAACACTACTTACTTAGGTAAAGTGAATCTAACGAGAATCTGAGCCGCGATTAAGTTTCCAACAGTCTAGCAAGTAGGTAGAATAATATCCGGCCGTATCATGAGATCTGAGATGCCAAACAAGTATTTTAATTTTATTACTGTTATTTGCTTTTTCAACTTATTTTCAGACTAAGCCTCTGGCTGAATAAGCGGTTGCGGCTTCTATTTACTTTTCAGTTTTTATTAGTTTAATAGGAAATTATGACAACCCCCAACCGCTAGAATTACACACATTACTAGATTAGGTAGTGCAAGCGTCCCTGCGAACGATCCTGTACTTATCACTTACTATACTACATCTGATCGGGTCCCCTGCCCGTAAGGTGTGTTTGGTTTGAGATAATTACTTGTACAACATTTTTATAAATTTAAACACTAAATAAAAACCACCATCAAGTGTTTTGGCGCCGCTGCCGGGGACGCGTCGCATTCTTAGTCTAGTTTAGTGTGTCGAAAGTAGGGTCGAACTGCACATCCTACTTTGTGTTTCGGCATGAAGTAGTTAATTTTCATTTTTTTGGTTAAGTCATTTTAGGGTTTAGTAATTAGGTCTAGTTTAGGTTAGTTTAAGTAGTATTTTCATTCTCTTTAAAATTTTCAAAAATCCAAAAAAAATTTCTTTTTCATTTTTAGTTTAAGTAGTGTAGTTTAGTTTTTCATTTTTGCTTTTATATTGGTGCGTTTGATTTTTTTTCTTGAGTTTTGCAGGATTATTTAGGTAGTTGATGCGATTGAGATCGGGAACGATTGTAAAACGCACATCTTCAAGCCTAGGTAAACCTAGAAGGAAAAAGAGAAATAACACACCGATTCCACCACCCGTATTCAACCTAGCAACCCTCTTTGACGAAGACCCGCCGTTAGGATCATCCGACACTATGTCTGAACCGAACTCACCTAGATCCGAAATGGACGCCTTTGACCGACATATGATGGAGAGGACGAGAGCCGTCGCCCCTACACCGGGATCGGCTATTATATCACCAAACCTAGGAGACTCGTTCTCAGTCAAAGGACACCATCTTAAGTTAATCCAAGACAACCAATATGACGGTCGAGCCAAATCCGACCCCCATAAGCATGTAAGCAGGTTCACAAGTTTGTGCAAGATGTTCAAATATGGAGGAGACGTCACTGATGACGATGTGAAACTTAGCTTATTTCCCTCATCTCTCACGAGAGAGGCACGTGCTTGGTTCGATGAGCTCGATGAAGGTACCATCACTACATGGAATCAACTTTGCGAACAATTTGTCTCGCGATTCTTTCCCCCTAGTTTAGCAAGGAAAATGCTTCGAGACATCAAGGCTTTCAGGCAAGACGAGGGTGAATCACTAGTTGATGCATGGAAAAGGCTTAGGGAGATGATCAGAAATTGCCATGGGAATGGACTAGAAAAGGACGAGATCATGGAGATTTTCTTCTATGGTTTAACCAAGAGTTCCCAAAGGATTTAGACCTAGCCGGCGGTGGTAACTTTTTGTACAAGTCTACCAATGACGCGTACAAAATGATGGAGGATATGGTGCAACCTAGCTTAGCTCGTGATATGGATGACAAGGATCGAGAAAGGAGGACGAGAAGGACCGTGGCTAGCATTGAAAGCAGCTCCGACAATGAGGTAATTCATGAACTTAAAGCTTTATCTAACCGTTTTTCTGCTTTTGAAGATAGGTTGGAGATTATGGACAAAGACCTCAAGGTGATTGCACACGGATGCAACAATTGCGGAGGAATGCACTATACCGAGGATTGTGAAGAGGAGGCTACCGAGCAAGTCAATTTTGTCAAGAACCAATACCGAGGAGGCTATCAACGAGGACTATTCCAAAGAAACCCCGGTAATTCTAACTTTAATTCTAGTTATGCTAGAAATAACTTTGGTTCTTTTCAAAATAGGTGGCAAAAGAGTAATGGTCAACCCGAGCAACCAAGAGCCGAGAATGAAGTCAAGGAGGATCCGATTGCCAAGCTCACTACCATCATGGAGAAGTACATGGAGATGAATGACAAGAGGCACGACTCCTTAGCAAGCTATACGAAGTCGCTCAATGAGAAGATAAGTAATCTCAATCAAAAGGTTGACGAAGGAGCAAGAAATCAACAAGCCGCAATCAAGGACTTAGAGAGGAGGATAGATAGATGGATTGAGCAGAATGCAAAGAGGGAGAATGGCTCAAATCCGAAGACAAACATCCAAGGCGGCTCAAGCTCAAATCAAGGAACGAGTCAAAAGTACCAACCACCATTGGGGCAAAATGAGAATGTAAACGCCGTCTTCACTGAAGGTAATGAATCTACTGAGCTTTCTAATGATTTTTGTGAGGTGTCCAGTCAGGTTCAGGTCATACGAGAGCCAAACGGTGAAGAAACGAGCAAAAACGCAAAATTGGATTCTGCCCAGACTCCACCAGCGTCGCTGGCAGCACACCCCAGCGCCGTTGGCCACCCAGGTCCAGCGTCGCTGGAGGCTCTGGAAATCCAGATTCGCGCGAAACTTCGTTTTCAGTTGTTTTTCAAGGAGACGTCGAGACCCAATTTGCTTCAAAGTGCAAAATCAAAGATGGGGAAGACTCGGACAGTAGGGATGAAGTTCAAGATCTCGAGGCATCGGATGACGGGACACAGCTACCGCAAGCATCTGAAGATCCAGGAAGTTTTCTTATTCCTTACACTATTAATAATGATTACTTTTCATGTGCATTAGCTGATTTAGGGTCAAGTATTAATGTTATGCCTACTCTGATTTATGAGAAACTTACCCTTTGTTTGCTAAAACCCATTAACATGAGTATTCGGTTAGCCGATCAGACTTACCGACATCCCAAGGGGATTGTCGAACGAGTCCATGTCAGGGTTAAGGAATTAGAATTTTGGACTGAGTTTGTTGTGCTTGATTCGGTAAGTGAAGTAGTGACACCCCTAATTCTAGGCCGACCATTTTTGCATGCTGCGGATGCTATCATCCATGTCCTTAAACGTGAAATTTCTTTGTCAAATGGTCAAAATAGGATTAATGTGTCTGAATTAGAAGAGGGCAGTGACCTAGTTGAAGGAGAATGTCGTAAGATGGAAATAATAGATAGTAACCAAAACCCTAATTAACAATCAGGCATGTCACTAGGAGATGAAACCATAGAAACCGAACCTAAGAGAAAAATTTGTTATGAAAGTTTCATGGAATTAAAAGAATTAAAGGAGAAAGTAGAAGAACAGCTAAGAAATGGTAGAGAAGTAGCAAATAGAGTTAGGAGAATCCTAGGAAACATTAAGTGGGAAGAGCGTGTAGCCGACCTAGAAAGAGATAAGATGAATGAGATAATAGCTAGGAACCAAATGGTAAGTTTTACGGTGACCCTAGCATTTTTCAAATTCCTTGCTACATTAGCTCTAACTGTTTTGAGGATACCTACATAGACCTTAGAGCCACATCTAATATCTTGCCCATAGGTATTTATCGTCATAGTTTGAGCAAAAATAGAAATGAGGTAAAATGGGAAGATTTAGAGATTAGGTTAGTAGGATGAGCCAAGGTTTTAACTAAAGGCTTCATAAGAAACTTAGTCGTTAGGATAGAGGGATTGGACATCCCCACTGATTTCTTTATAGTTGAAGATGATTCAATTACTAGAGATCACGTGATTTTAGGTCAACCATTCTTGCTTTCAGTAGGTTCATCAGTTAATGTGAAAGCAAAGAAGATAACTTTAACCATGGGGTTCAATCAAGTAGTTTTAACTAAGGAAGACATTAGTAAGACAAACCCCTTCGGGACTAGATGCAAAGCTAGGAGTTTTGCATGGGAGGTTAAGAAAAGGAGAGTCGAATCGCACTTAAAAGACACATCAGACATTTATATTCGATACAACCCAACGGGAACCGGACCCCGGTCGACCCTGTTTTCTTCATCAACCTAGTTCCTAGGCCGAGTCCGGCTGAAGACTCGTTAAACTTAGCGCTTCTTGGGAGACAACCCAAGCAGTATTTTTATTTTTATTTTTATTTTTATCTTTTTAGGAATATGTGATTAATTGCAATTAAGTGAATTGTTTTGAAAATTATCATTTGTGATCTGTTTTATATGAGATTTATCTTTAGATTCACAGATGCAAGCTTTCAAGGAATCAAGGAAACAAGTGAAACAAGTAACTCATTGCAATCGTATTTTGTTTTATTTTTATTTTATATTTTAGCTTGTTATTTCTTTTTTTATATTTTGATCAAAGTGTACAGGTTTAGACATTCCCCCATGCTTAGCAAGTGATAGCTTACCTTCAGACGATGAAATACTATGATCTGAGGAATGACGGCATCAAGCCATGGAGGAAAGTCAGACATCGAAGCAAGTACAGGAGGCACCAGCGTCGCTACTGGACTACCAATGCCGCTGGGACTGCATCTGGGAGTCCAGCGCCGCTCCTACATCACCAGCGCCGCTCAGAGTGCCAGCCTGCACACTAGATCGCGAAAATCCAAAAAAATCAGAAAAACCCAAAAATCCAAAAAAATCAAAAAAATCAGAAAATACCAAAAAGAGAAGAAGATGGAGAAGCAACAATGGATCGCCATCAAATGGAGCGGCCGTGACTTATAATGATCTTCAAAGGATTCTCGCTCCACATATGCCATCTTCAACAATTCATGCAATTTAAGCCCGGGAAGTTTCGTAAATCCTTTATTTTTCGTGTTTTTCCTATTACCCAATCTGTTATGTCATGTTTAGTACAACGAGGACGTTGTACAATTTAAGTGTGGGAGGATGGAATAGGAAAAACCCGCGGTTTTATTGTTTGAAATATCATAAGTTTTCTACTACTTAATTCATGCAAATTTAATATTTTTCTTGTGTCTGAAAAACATTTTGAGAAATAAGCTTTGCAAGTAGACAAAAGATGATGATAATTAAGCAACATTAGCTTTGGTAGATGAACGGTTAGTTAGGACTTTTAGTTTAACTATAGATTTGTGGCTGTTCATTTTTCCAAATGGATTAGAGCTTAGACTGAAACTGTATGCGATTATGTTTACTGTTGATGCACGTTGATGTGACAACAGCAACTTAGATTTGATTATGTCTTATTCGTATATGTAATTGATAGATTATGAACATAATGTTTTGGTAATGATCGATTACATGTTTAGGTGTTATATATGTTTATGATGTTTGTTATGTATGTTATACAAGTACAAACATAATATACGTTAGGATTCCTTGTACATGAAATACTAGGAATATAACTATAAAGCTGATTTACAACTAACGAAGATAATCTTCGTTAGGTACTAACGAAGATAATCTTCGTTAAGATGGGCTGGGCCGCTAAGTTCGTAAGAACAAAGCCCAGCAAGTCTAATATTATCAGAAACATATAAAACGATCAAAAACCCTAAACGACAAAAAAAGTTTGAACACACCTAAAGGATCTAAGTTCGTTTGTGACATATATCAAACGAATATAGAGCAATATAAGGCTGATTATACTCTTATAATTAGCATA
>CM067170.1:93241959-93361530 GCA_034093135.1 Erigeron breviscapus | reverse complement strand
GCATGACTCTACTGAGCTTTCTAATGATTTGTGTGAAGTGTCCAATCAGGTACAGGTCATACCGGAGCAAAATGAAGAAGAACCGGACAAAAACGCAATTCTGGAATCTGTCCAGATATCACCAGCGGCGCTGGCAGCACACCCCAGCGCCGTTGGCCACCCAGGTCCAGCGTCGCTGGAGGCTCTGGCAATCCAGATTCGCGCGAAACTTCGTTTTCAGTTGTTTTTCAAGGAGACATCGAGACCCAATTTGCTTCAAAGTGCAAAATCAAAGATGGGGAAGACTCGGACAGTAGGGATGAAGTTCAAGATCTCGAGGCATCGGATGACGGGACACAGCTACCGCAAGCATCTGAAGATCCAGGAAGTTTTCTTATTCCTTGCACTATTAATAATGAATATTTTTCGAGTGCATTAGCTGATTTAGGGTCAAGTATTAATGTTATGCCTACTGTGATTTATGAGAAACTTACCCTTTGTTTGCTAAAACCCGTTAACATGAGTATTCGGTTAGCCGATCAGACTTACCGACAACCCAAGGGGATTGTCGAACGAGTCCATGTTAGGGTTAAGGAATTAGAATTTTGGACTGAGTTTGTTGTGCTTGATTCGGTAAGTGAAGTAGTGACACCCCTAATTCTAGGCCGACCATTTTTGCATGCTGCGGATGCTATCATCCATGTCCTTAAACGTGAAATTTCTTTGTCAAATGGTCAAAATAGGATTAAAGTGTCTGAATTAGAGGGCATCCTAGTTGAAGGAGAATGTCATAAGATGGAAATAATATATAGTAACCAAAACCCTAATTAACAATCAGGCATGTCACTAGGAGATGAAACCATAGAAACCGAACCTAAGAGAAAAATTTGTTATGAAAGTTTCATGGAATTAAAAGAATTAAAGGAGAAAGTAGAAGAACAGCTAAGAAATGGTAGAGAAGTAGCAAATAGAGTTAGGAGAATCCTAGGAAACATTAAGTGGGAAGAGCGTGTAGCCGACCTAGAAAGAGATAAGATGAATGAGATAATAGCTAGAGAACCAAATGGTAAGTTTTACGGTGACCCTAGCATTTTTCAGATTCCTTGCTACATTAGCTCTAACTGTTTTGAGGATACCTACATAGACCTTAGAGCCACATCTAATATCTTGCCCATAGGTATTTACCGTCATAATTTGAGGAAAAATAGAAATGAGGTGAAATGGGAAGATTTAGAGATTAGGTTAGTAGGAGGAGCCAAGGTTTAACTAAAGGTTTATAAGAGACTTAGTCATTAGGATAGAGGGATTGGACATCCCCACTGATTTCATTATAGTTGAAGATGATTCAATTACTAGAGATCACGTGATTTTAGGTCAACCATTCTTGCTTTCGGTAGGTTCATCGGTTAATGTGAAAGCAAAGAAGATAACTTTAACCATGGGGTTCAATCAAGTAGTTTTAACTAAGGAAGACATTAGTAAGACAAACCCCTTCGGGACTAGATGCAAAGCTAGGAGTTTTGCATGGGAGGTTAAGAAAAGGAGAGTTGAATCGCACTTAAAAAACACATCAGACATTTATATTCGATCCCAACGGGAACCGGACCCCGGTCGACCCTGTTTTCTTCATCAACCTAGTTCCTAGGCCGAGTCCGGCTGAAGACTCGTTAAACTTAGCGCTTCTTGGGAGGCAACCCAAGCCGTATTTTTATTTTTATTTTTATTTTTATTTTTAGGAATATGTGACTAATTGCAATTAAGTGAATTGTTTTGAATATAATCATTTGTGATCTGTTTTATATGAGATTTATCTTTAGATTCACAGATGCAAGCTTTCAAGGAATCAAGGAAACAAGTAACTCATTGCAATCGTATTTTGTTTTATTTTTATTTTATATTTTAGCTTGTTATTTCTTTTTTTATATTTTGATCAAAGTGTACAGGTTTAGACATTCCCCCATGCTTAGCAAGTGATAGCTTACCTTCAGACGATGAAATACTATGATCTGAGGAATGCCGGCATCAAGCCGTGAGGAAAGTCAGACATCGAAGCAAGTACAGGAGGCACCAGCGTCGCTACTGGACTACCAATGCCGCTGGGACTGCATCTGGGAGTCCAGCGCCGCTCCTACATCACCAGCGCCGCTCAGAGTGCCAGCCTGCACACTAGATCGCGAAAATCCAAAAAAATCAGAAAAACCCAAAAATCAAAAAAAAAAAAAATCAGAAAATACCAAAAAGAGAAGAAGATGGAGAAGCAACAATGGATCGCCATCAAATGGAGCCGATCTCCTTGAAGATTCAAGTCGCTCCGCAAATGCCATCTTCAACAACAATTCATGCAATTTAGACCCGGGAAGTTTCGTTAATCCTTTATTTTTTCGTGTTTTTCCTATTACCCAATTTGTTATGTCATGTTAAGTACAACGAGGACGTTGTACAATTTAAGTGTGGGAGGATGGAATAGGAAAAACCCGCGGTTTTATTGTTTGAAATATCATAAGTTTTCTACTACTTAATTCATGCAAATTTAATATTTTTCTTGTGTCTGAAAAACATTTTGAGAAATAAGCTTTGCAAGTAGACAAAAGATGACGATAACTAAGCAATATTAGCTTTGGTAGATGAACGGTTAGTTAGAACTGTTAGTTTAACTATAGATTTGTGGCTGTTCATTTTTCCAAATGGATTAGAGCTTAGACTGAAACTGTATGCGATTATGTTTTGTTGATGCACGTTGATGTGACAACAGCAACTTAGATTTGATTATGTCTTATTCGTATATGTAATTGATAGATTATGAACATAATGTTTTGGTAATGATCGATTACATGTTTAGGTGTTAAATATGTTTATATATGATGTTTGTTATGTATGTTATACAAGTACAAACATAATATACGTTAGGATTCCTTGTACATGAAATACTAGGAATATAACTATAAAGCTGATTTACAACTAACGAAGATAATCTTCGTTAGGTACTAACGAAGATAATCTTCGTTAAGATGGGCTGGGCCGCTAAGTTCGTAAGAACAAAGCCCAGCAAGTCTAATATTATCAGAAACATATAAAACGATCAAAAACCCTAAACGACAAAAAAAGTTTTGAACACACCTAAAGGATCTAAGTTCGTTTGTGACATATATCAAACGAATATAGAGCAATATAAGGCTGATTATACTCTTATAATTAGCAATATAATAGATAACTAATCAAACAGTTATCTCGTGAGGATTCCGCACTCACGACATAACCATAGACGATCTCGAGAGCGATCCATAGCTATCGAGGGACTCACAAGTGGTATCAGAGCCTTTCGATATCTCATCGAAGGTCCGAGATCGTTTGTTTGATCGTTTTTCTCTCAAAAACTGTTCGAAAACCTTTCCAGTCGTTATCTTCGTTCACTCTACGAAGATAGCAAACGAATTTAATCTAAATTCGTTTGCAGTCCTTGTTACGAAGATAGAAAACGAAGTTCCCTATCTTCGTTTTGAATCTTCTTACGAATTTAACTTACGAAATTAAGTTATCTTCGTTCAGCTTTCACCTTACGAATTTAGCTTACGAACTTAAGCTATCTTCGTTCAGTTCCCACCTTACGAACTTAGAGTCATCTTCGTTCTAACCTTCCTTACGAATTTAGCTATCTTCGTTCAGATTTCTTCTTACGAATTTAGTCTTATTTTCGTTCTCTTTCTTATTTTCGTTCCGATGGCTTCTTCTTCGACAGTCAACATTGCTGTTGCACAATACCTAAATTCTCTGGTTTATCATGATCATCTAGTCGAAAGGACTAATTCTCCACCGAAGTTAGTCTCATTAGCTGATTTCTGGGCGTGGAGAGGTCGATTCGAGGATTTTATTCAAAGAGAAGACTTGAATATGTGGATTATGATTACTGAAGGATATGAGTGGCCTACTCTTACAGTCAATGGCGTTACTTCGACATACAAGATGGCAGAATTAAAAGGAGAAGAAAAGACTGCATATGCAATCGAAGTAAAGGCTCTTTCGACTCTTCGGATGTGCATTCCACAAGAGTTAGTGCATTTGTTTCCCAAACAAGAATACAAAACTTCAAAGCAGTTGTTCGATGCTATTGAAGCACATTGTGAAGGAGATCCACTACTGAAGAAAAACAGAATTAAAATGCTTAAGAAACAATTTGACTGTTTCAACGCTACCAAGAACGAACAAGTTGAAGATCTTATTCTGAGATATCAACATCTGCTTGCCGAGTTAGCGTATTTTGATCTTAAGTATTCTCCAATTGAAATTGTGGATAAATTCTTGGATGGTTTACCGAAGGCCTATAAAGAGTTTTGTCATGGACTACAAGAAAGAGATGATTATGCATCCTTGCGTATAGATGGAGTTATATCTACTCTTAGGAACAGAGTGATGAAAGACAAAGCAAAGGATCTCCAAGATAATTACACTCAAGATCCTTCTCTGTATCATGCCACCATGAAGAACCCAACAGCTGATGTAAATTCATTCTTTTCGGGAGTTGGTAGTTCTGGTACAACAGAGAATACTGATGGAGATGATTTTGTTGGTTTCATTGCTTCGGATGCTGGGAACAAAGGTAAGAAGACTGCTGAAGGTGTAAAGACTGGAAGTTTAAAGTTCGGTAACATTACATCTTCTGCTGCTGGTTACAAGTCCATGCCAATGGATATGAAATCAGCTAAGGGTCGGATGAATGTCTTTGCTGCAATGTGTGCTGCTCATGAAGCGTTTGTTGCAGGAAGAATCACAGATCCTGCACTCATAGATGAAGATTATGACCAAATTGATCCAGATGATGTTGAAGAGATGGACCTAAAATGGCAATTGGCTATGATCACAAGAAGAGTGCAGAAATTCATGAAAAGGACAGGACGACCTCTTACTGGAGGCACTCAGGGCTTTGACAAGTCAAAGGTTAAGTGTTACAACTGTGATGGATTTGGACACTTCGCTAGAGAGTGTCAACGACCAAAGAGGGATGTCAATACTACCCCTACGCGACAAGACAGAAGTGGTAATCGTCCATATAATCAGAATGCAAATAGAGCATTTGTGTTGACTGAAGATACTGCTGCAAATGACAAGGCCATCGTAGCTGTTCAATCTGATGGTTCTTATGTCTGGAATCTTCCACAGGACGAGGCCAATAATGCTTATTTGGCTGAAATTGTTGATTATATGGCTCATATTGTGGACTCTCCTGATGACTTTCTTGACACCACAGTTTACCATAATGATGAGCATTTGTATGAAAATGTTCAAAGTTCGAAAGTGGAAAGTTCTGCTGAGGGTGTTTATGATACTGATTCCGAATCTGAAGATGAGTTCGAAGATGATAAGAACCAAGAGGAAGTGAAAGCTACTGCAGAGGTAAAAGCTACTGAAGTCAATGAAGATTCTGCTGCTGAAAAGGTCGAGAAGACAATTAAAGAGCAGATGAAAGATTTTGAGATTCCTGAAGGGATGACTGTAGATGACTTTGTTGCCTACATGGTCGATTGTAAAGAAGCTGACCAACAGGTATCTTATTCCTTACATACTATTGTTCATGTTTGTAAAATTGTGAATAAAATGTATGATGAAATTGAATTGAAGAATAATCATATTAGAAATTTAGAATCTGTTGTTAATGCTGCACAATCAGAGAGAGATAGGCTAATTAAAAGGATTTAACAGTCAATGATAAAGAAAGATTTTTCAAGGAAAAGATTAAGTCCTTAGAGTCTGATCTAAGTGCAATGAAGGACAAAGTCAAACAGTCAGTAGCTGTAGAAAGAGTAGGCGGTGAAGCTTACTCGTTGTTAGCAAAGAAGTGTGCAACTATCGAAAAAGAACTAGCTGATGCTAAGATAGAGAATTTGGATTTAAATGCTAAATTAGATTCTGCTAGGCATTCTGAACTGTTAATGCATATGAACAAATTTGAGGATTCTTCCACTAAGAGTCTAGACCCAGTTAAGATCTCTTATAACGATGTTCCTCCACCTTTCAACAACAATTATACCTCCGTTGAACCCAACATTCCTGAAGTTCTACTTCAATCTAGTACTGAAGCTAGTAAACCAAAAGACTCAATTCCTGAAGCCAAGTTGCCTAAGGAAACAAAAGAGTCTGTAGGAGGTTCTTCTCAACCTAAAAAGGAAGAGAAATTGAAAGGTATTGTTCAAAATAAGTCTATTTCTTTTGGTCAGAAAGATAGTGTTACACACTTTACTCTTCACAAGAGTCATAGGGTATATACTGAGTTAGAATTCCCTTTAGAATCTATTGACCCTAAAAGGATTGATAAAATCTGGGATGTGACTGTTGAGGACATGAAGAAATTAAGTCAGTCACGTCTCACTCCATTGCCTAGGCAGACTAAACTAGAAAATCTGAGGATAGATCAGCTGTTGATGAAGTAGCTACTAGGACTTTGAAGCAAATCCTTATGCCTGCACTTAAGAAGTCTCCAATAGGTAAGGATGAGATAGATGATGCTAGAAAGTCTAGGAATTCACCAACTAAACGTGACTTTAATGATACTAGAAAAACGAGTAAGGCAGTGGACACTAGGACTAAAATTGAATCTGTAGGTACCGATAAAAAGGTAGATACAAAGAATAAGGTCAAGGTCCTTTCTTGTTTTGCGTGTCATGAAAAAGGTCATGTTTACAGTGTATGTCCCAACAGACCTCGGAGATCAGGTTCTCCGTCGAAGGGTTCTACCTCGGAAGATAAAAAAGGGGTTGGGTAATGATAAAAAGGTTGATGAGTCACAAGTTGCATCTTCTTCAAAAACATTTACTATACCTCAACGACGTGAATCTCCATTGAAAGTTTCATCTGGAAATGTTCATAGGAATTCAAATCACAAGAGGATTGTATCACCTCAATCTAGGAGTATATCACCTAGAGAAGATAGATTCATGAACCATGGTCGTAACTCATATTATGACAAAATTCACTCAAGTGTTTCGACCTTCTTTTGGCCCTCATTCTCCTAGAACTTCTCCAACGAGAGTCCGAAGACTTCTCCAGTGAGAAGACAAGATGAGAAACGTGTTCCATCCAAGGCTTCTAGCAATGGATATTGGACTAAACTTCTTCTCAAGGATGAGAAGGGACGACCCAAACCAATGAAGGTTTGGGTCCCACACGAAAACTAACTTATCTCATTTAATGTGCAGGGAGTTCCTAGGAAACCAATTCATTTGTGGTACCTTGACAGTGGTTGCTCCAGGCACATGACAGGGGACAAGAAGCTTTTGTCCAATTATGTTGATATACATGGGTCATATGTTAGTTTTGCTGGATCCAAGGGCGGTAACATCACCGGTCAAGGAGATGTCGTCAATGGACAACTTACTCTAGAACGAGTAAACTTTGTGGAACAACTTACTCATAATCTTATGAGTGTCTCACAGATCTGTGACAAGGGCAACAATGTTCATTTCACAGAAAAGGAGGCATTCATCTTGAAGCCGGGTTTTGTTATTCCTGAAGAATGGATTATGCTCAAAGCTCCTAGGAAGAGAGACATCTATGGTTTAGTTTTAGGTGTTGATAATCCAAAGGAGTCCCTTTGTTTGTTGAGCAAGGCCAATGAGTCGGAATCTCTCTTATGGCATCGAAGAATGGGACATATCACCTTTCGGAAGATGAATGAACTTGTCAGTCTTGAATTAGTTGAAGGTGTTCCGGTAAAGAAGTTTGGGATGGAAGATAAATGTGTACCGTGTTTGAAAGGGAAGCAACATAAGAATCCCCATAAATCAAAGGTGCAAAATTCTATATCCAAACCATTCGAGTTACTTCATATGGATCTCTTTGGTCCTGTGAACATAAGAAGCATTGGAGGGATGTCTTACTGTTTGGTGATCACTGATGATTACTCAATATTCTCATGGGTATTCTTTTTGAAGACCAAGGATGAGACTGCTACTCGATTTATGATTTCATTAAACAAGTCGAGAATGTCCATGAGATTAAAGTGAAGAGAATCAGGAGTGACAATGGCACTGAGTTCAAGAATAATACTATTACTGTATTTTGCTTGACCAAAGGAATTCAACATCAATTCAGTGCACCTTATGAGCCACAACAGAATGGAGTAGCTGAAAGGAAGAACAGGACATTGATAGAACAGCCAGGACGATGCTTGCTGATTCAGGGCTTCCTATTACTTTCTGGGGAGAGGCGGTGAATACAGCTTGCCACATTTTGAATCGGGTTTTAACAGTTAAACTGTTTAAGAAGACTTGTTATGAGCTGTTGCACAACAAAAAGCCCAATTTGCAGAATGTTGAGCCTTTTGGTGTTCCATGTACTTTTCTGAAAGTTCTTCCTCAAGGGAAATTTGATCCTAAATCTGAGGAGGGATTCTTTTTAGGTTATGTGCCAAGTACACCGATTCGGCGTGTGTACAATTAGAAAACTGGCAAAGTCGATTTTGGTACAAATGTCGTAATTGTCAGTCATAAACCTGCTGTGCACATTGGTCCTGCTAATGACTTCGATTATGATAGTGTTTTCACTTCTTTTCGTGGTCCTGTTTCTTTTACAGGTGTTCCGATTGTGGAAGATGTAGTTACTCTACATGATCCATTTGATGGTGGGCCGGTTCCTGTTTCCACTCCTGTTTCCTCACCATTCATTGAGCCTGCTTCTAAATCTGGAGAGTCAAGTGGGACCAAAGAAGCAGACTCTACTTTAGAGACTGCTCCTAAAACTCTTACTGATCCCTTACATATACCGCTACCTGATGATCCTTTCTATGATACTGACGACACGGAAGGTGAAAATCAGGAAGAGCCTAAAACTCCAGAACAACATGTCCAGACTAACTTGGGGAATGATCTTACAGTCGACTCGGTTCCTCAAACAAGAGTCAACAAGGATCATCCAGTAGAGCAAATCATTGGTGATGCTTCTGCCTCTGTTCGCACGAGGAATCAGAATAGGAAAAATTTGTCAAGCATGTTTGCTGAAGTTAAGGATTCTGGGGCAATTACTTGGTACTTGTACTTTTGCTTCATCTCTCAGGTTGAGCCTAAAAATGTTGGAATGGCTCTTAAAGATCCGTCATGGGTTGAGGCGATGCAAGACGAATTGGCTCAGTTTCGGAAGCTTGATGTATGGAAGTTAGTTGACTTACCTCATGGTGAATCTCCTTTATCTACGCGATGGGTTTCCGTTGTAAAAAGGATGACAAAGGTGTTGTCACTCGCAATAAGGCTCGGTTGGTAGTTAGAGGATTTGAGCAACAAGAAGGTTTTGATTACGATGAGACTTTTGCACCTGTAGCTAGACTAGAAGCTATTCGTTTATTTCTGGCATTTGCTAGTTATCAAGGTATAAAGGTGTATCAACTTGACGTAAAGAGTGCCTTTTTGTATGGAGAAATTAGAGAAGAAGTGTATGTAGATCAACCTCAGGGGTTTGAGGATCCAGATTTCCCCAATAGAGTATATCGTCTTGATAAGGCTCTATATGGTTTACATCAGGCTCCTCGATCATGGTATGAAAAACTGTCTACTCATTTGCATGAAAATGGTTTTACTCGAGGTTCTATTGACAGCACGTTGTTCATCAAATGGAAAGGGAAGGACTACTTGCTTGTACATGTTTACGTTGATGATATCATTTTTGGTTCATCTGATAAGAACATGTGCAAGGAGTTTGAGCAGAGCATGAAGGCCAAGTTCGAAATGAGTGCTATGGGGGAATTAACTTTCTTCCTTGGATTACAGGTGGATCAACTGAAGGATGGGTTCTTTATTCATCAGAGCAAGTATGTTCAGGATCTTCTTACAAGGTTTTGAATGACCGATGCTAAAGATGCAATTACTCCCATTCAGACTAATCATGGGCTGTGTCCTGATAAGACTAATGATCCAGAAGTCGATGCAACTCAATATCGGGCTATTATTGGTTCCTTGATGTATCTGACGGCTTCACGTCCAGACATTACCTTTGCTGTTTGTATGTGTGCTAGATATCAGGCTAATCCGAAAGAATCACATATGAAAGCTGCGAAAAGGATTCTTCGTTATGTGAAGGCCAAGCCTCGTCTAGGGCTTTGGTATCCCATGCATGGTTCCTTTGAATTCAAAGCTTCTACTGATTCGGATTATGGTGGCTGCAGTTCGGATAGGAAATCAACGTCAGGTGGATGTCAACTTTTAGGGGGGAGAATTATATCGTGGCAGTGCAAAGCAGACATCTGTTGCACAGTCTACCTGTGAAGCAGAGTACATAGCTGCTGGTCAATGCTGTTCTCAGGTACTTTGGATACAGCAACAATTGCGCGACTATGGTATGGATATCTCAGACTCTCCTATTTGTATTAATAATAAGTCTGCCATAGATATTACTAAAAATCCGAAAAACTTTAAAGTCACCAAGCACATAGATATAAAGCATCATTTTTTGCGTGACTGTTTTGAGAAAAAGCTTATTCATTTAGAAAAGGTTGTTACTGATGATAACCTTACTGATCTTTATACTAAAGCTTTTGATAGACCTCGTCATGAGTTGTTATATCAACTCAATGGTATGAAGAATGCCGAGTAGTTTCTCTCAAAGAACTTAAAATTTTTTCGAGTCTTTGTAGTTTAAGTCGTACATAGATAGAGTCATTAAAATACAAAAAGAGTTGTTTTAGTATAAGTTTGTACATATCTAGTGTCTGAAAAATCCAAAAACATCAGAAAAATTGGAAAATCCAAAAATATAATAAATGAGGTACGGTCACTGTACTAAATGATTAGACGTGACGATACTTTAGCTTTTAAGCCTACTTAATTGTACTTTAAAATGCTTAGTTCAGTGATACCATTATATGATGTATCGATAGGCACAAAGTACCAAGGTTTCCTTATAATCTGAACTTAAATGTATACAATGTTCTTATGGGAAACTTATTCAGATATATGGCTGAGAATACTTGTTCTTAAAATAGACAAGTCCTTTAAATCTTATGAAAGATCTTGCATTGTAATTAGGTATATTTGGTCTTTATAAAGAAGGTCTCGGGTACATATATGTGTATGTATTGCTTTTCGGATGTATATTTGTGACAAGATATGCAAATATCAAAATAAATCTATTGAAAGTATGAAGCTAATGTGGCCTTTGAGATTCGAACAAGTAAGTCCTTAGGGTGTCCTTGTATACCTAGCCTACCTAAAGTTTTCAACTTGGGATAGGTTGTCAGAAAGTTCGCTACAA
This sequence comes from Erigeron breviscapus, assembly GCA_034093135.1. Lineage (NCBI taxonomy): Eukaryota > Viridiplantae > Streptophyta > Magnoliopsida > Asterales > Asteraceae > Erigeron > Erigeron breviscapus. The sequence continues at coordinate 93,350,322 of CM067170.1, read as the reverse complement.
GGGTCTCATAGAAAGTCACGGGTTTTCATAAGTGCTTTAAAGTAAATTAATGTCACAAATATGCAAGTACTTGGCATTATGCAATGTTAAGTATATTTCCGTACGTGAGTCAAGTTATGTCGCTTTATGCGTGAGGAATCACCGACCTGTCACCGCTGACTTGATTCTTAAAGACTTTCTCACTTTAATCACCAAATGTCTTAATCTTAGTGCTTTTTCGATTGTAAGAGTGTATCTGAATATGGGGCACATAAGTTCGCAAACTAAATTGTGGCATGAGTAACTTACTAGGTTACATGGTGACTGTCCTTGGCTCAAGTAATACGAAGTGCCACAAACCAAAAAGGAGACTGGAAGTACCGAGTGTTTAAGAGGACAAACATATTGGTAATCGTTTTTGGATCACTGTTCATAACTAATAATAAGAGAATTATTTCTCACCCACAGGCTTATGTAACATGCTAAACTGATCTAATCAGCAGTAACCAAGCTTCATGTAAATAATGAATAAATGATGAATAAATTCAAGTTAATTAGTGTATAGCTTAGTTTATTATTCTGTTATTTTATTCTAATTTATTTTTCTTTATATTGAGTCAAAATAGTATTTTTTTTATAAGTTCTTATTGCACGAGAGATCCTATTCCAATTCTGAGTATATGTCTTACTGAATTCATTCATGAGAATTCTTGATGAGGTTGTGTGGTTTGTGTGTCAAAAGAAGATTTTCTGATATGGACATTAATTTGTTTAAGATTAGAAAATGATCTTTTAAATATTATGTGAAAAGTCAAAGTTATTTGAAATCTCACAAATTTTCAGTTGTTACAAGTTAAGAATTTATTTATAACTTGGTGACATTTTAGGGTTTGACGATGAAATGACCTCCCTTGATCTTTTGTTAGATTCATTGTTATTTCGTATTTGTTAACCATGTTTTTTGAATGATTTTAGCTTGAAATTTTCTGCATTATTCTGTTATGCTCTTAATGCGTTAATGAGTTTTCATTAAGTGTGCAGTGTTCAGGTTAAAAAGATTAAGTTGAAGTGCTATATTCCGCAAATACATTGTTATTCGTATGGATGATATCCTAGAGATAAGATCCTTGCTGTGTAATGACAATTTTTGTGATGCAGATATGAGCATGTGAAGGAAGAATACATGAACTTGATTTTGGTGTTTTTATTTACCTTATGATTCATGTATTTAGTGAAAATAATCAGATCTGTTACTTTTAATTTTTGTACCTTAACTTATGACATGATTCCGAAAATTTTATAAGGTTCTTAATTGAATTTTTGAACTACTCATTGTTTGACTGTTTTGTAGACGACATTTCATATGGGACTTAAGTGTTTCAAGATCATTTGTCGTTAAGCATCTCAATGATTAGTGGAAAGTTCTTCGTTTCATGGTCATGATTGGTAACGTTGTTCATATGTTAATTGATTATTTTCAGGTTTGTTGATGATTTGGTTTGAAGGATTAGGGGTTATTATTCACGATTGTAATGTTCGTTGAACAACTTACATTATGATGATGATATTGTATGATGGCAATTTTTTGGTATAAGGCATGAACAGGTTGTTTGTTAACGAGTTTTTGCTATATACAGGATTAGGTAAAGGGTCGAATCGTGGAACATTTTTTGAACGAACCTAGCTGAATCTGAAATTTTCTAAGTCCAAAGATTGTTCTTACGAAGATAGCATTATCTTCGTTCGTTGGTTTGTTCTTACGAAGATATCATCTATTTTCGTTCAGAAAGTTGGAAGTATATGGTTCTTACGAAGATATCATCTATTTTCGTTCAGAAAGTTGGAAGTATATGGTTCTTACGAAGATCATCTTCGTACGCACATATTTGTGACCGGATTCCTACCCGACCCGTTTTAAATCATTTTTACCATCTATATAAATACAAGCTGCCTTCGTTTTATTATTTACACTTTCAAATTTTTTCAAGCAATAAACGAATTTAAGCTGCTTCTTCCCCATAATATCATCAATCACAGCTTTTGATTTCGATCAAATTTCTACTTCTTGTTTCGATTTCTCTTGAAATTAGTGATTCAGGTACAATAATCGAGTGTTATCTTTCGCAAATCACTAATCATAATTGGTTCTTTTGTCCAATTTCTGCACGAACTCAGTCTGCTTATAAAATTTTTTTAGGGTTTAATTTCGTAAGAGATTTTTCTCTATTATATCCTTTTTCGATGTATAATCGATCTGAGTTATGCTCTAATGCGTTAATGAGTTTTCATTAAGTGTGCAGTGTTCAGGTTAAAAAGATTAAGTTGAAGTGCTATATTCCGCAAATACATTGTTATTCGTATGGATGATATCCTAGAGATAAGATCCTTGCTGTGTAATGACAATTTTTGTGATGCAGATATGAGCATGTGAAGGAAGAATACATGAACTTGATTTTGGTGTTTTTATTTACCTTATGATTCATGTATTTAGTGAAAATAATCAGATCTGTTACTTTTAATTTTTGTACCTTAACTTATGACATGATTCCGAAAATTTTATAAGGTTCTTAATTGAATTTTTGAACTACTCATTGTTTTGACGAACCTAGCTGAATCTGAAATTTTCTAAGTCCAAAGATTGTTCTTACGAAGATAGCATTATCTTCGTTTATGATTGTTCTTACGAAAATATCTTTCATCTTCGTTGTTTGTTCTTACGAAGATATCATCTATTTTCGTTCAGAAAGTTGGAAGTATATGGTTCTTACGAAGATCATCTTCGTACGCACATATTTGTGACCGGATTCCTACCCGACCCGTTTTAAATCATTTTTACCATCTATATAAATACAAGCTGCCTTCGTTTTATTATTTACACTTTCAAATTTTTTCAAGCAATAAACGAATTTAAGCTGCTTCTTCCCCATAATATCATCAATCACAGCTTTTGATTTCGATCAAATTTCTACTTCTTGTTTCGATTTCTCTTGAAATTAGTGATTCAGGTACAATAATCGAGTGTTATCTTTCACAAATCACTAATCATAATTGGTTCTTTTGTCCAATTTCTGCACGAACTCAGTCTGCTTATAAAATTTTTTTAGGGTTTAATTTCGTAAGAGATTTTTCTCTATTATATCCTTTTTCGATGTATAATCGATCTGAGTTATGCTCTAATTATTGGAAACAAATGTTTTGAAATCGATTTTGGGCAAAAGGCAAAGTTAATCATTGGTTAATCTTGTATTTTGAGTTCAGTGAACTGTTACGAAGATATCATTCGTTTCATTACGAATTTAGCTTGCGTTTATAACTTACGAACTTAAGTTTAGGTTTATAAGTTACGAACTTAGGATTTAGCTCTATTTTCGTACTTACGAATTTAACTTACGAACTTAAGTTTAGGTTTATAAGTTACGAACTTAGGATTTAGCTCTATTTTCGTACTTACGAATTTAACTTACGAACTTAAGTTTAGGTTTATAAGTTACGAACTTAGGATTTAGCTCTATTTTCGTACTTACGAATTTAGCTTGCGTTTATAACTTACGAACTTAAGTTTAGGTTTATAAGTTACGAACTTAGGATTTAGCTCTATTTTCGTACTTACGAATTTAACTTACGAACTTAACCCTTATGTTCGTTCATTTAGTTCTTACGAACTTGTATCTTCGTACATTTTGTTCTTACGAATTTAAGTTCTATTTTCGTTCGAATTCTTCTTACGAACTTAATGATATTTTCGTACCGTTTATACTTACGAATTTAACTTACGAACTTAAGTTTAGGTTTATAAGTTACGAACTTAGGATTTAGCTCTATTTTCGTACTTACGAATTTAACTTACGAACTTAACGACTATCTTCGTACAGTCTAACTTACGAATTTAGTGATTAGGTTTTACAAGTCTGCAAATCATTTTCTATGCTTATGTTATATTTGTTTCGATACTTTGATTTGTTTTGCAGATATGGCTTTAGCACCGAGACAATTCTTTAAGAAGCATAATCTGGCTCTCAACCTTGATTCAGATCAACGTAACTGTGATCATTATCATCAAATGTTTGCATTTATAGCTCGTTCAAGATTATCATTTGTGTTCACTCATTCACCACGACTTATTAGACAGTACATAGATGATTTCTGGAGTACTGCTCATGAAGTAATGGTTGATGGTCATGGTTTTATTCAAGCTACCGTTGCTGGGATCACTTTTGATTTCAACGCTGCAAATCTACGTCATATTTTGCATTTAGGTGAAGAACCAGAAGAAGCGGTAGATATACCATATTCGTTTCAGCTTCTTTATCAATGTTTTCAGAGGATGGGTTATGTTGGTGCAATAAAATTACCTTTTGACAAAAGTGGAATTAAAGGAAGATGGAGATATCTGGCGTATGCTTTGCTAGTTTGTTTAAGCAATCGTAAAGCGGGTTTTGATCAACTTTCTGCTCAAATAGCATCGCAGATGGTTGCTTTGGTCTACAATCGCCCGTATCCATTTTCTGTCTACTTTTATCAGGAATTTCTTGAACAACTTAGTGCCAGAGGACGAAAGAGATTTTTACTTTATCCTCGCTTTGTTATGGCCATTGTCAGACATTTCTGTCCGAACTTGGTTTTCGATCAAGGACCTCGTTATAATCTACATGCTTGGCCTTTGCGTCTTTTCGCTGATTTAGAAGCAAATACTCGCAACGTCGAAGGTCTTACTGATCCACCTTTGTTTGGTCACTTGATCAATCCTAACTATCGTTCTCGTATTGAGGATGATATGTTCGTGGACGACGATGACGATTCGGATGAAACAGAAGGTTCTGAAGGTGGTTTAGAAGCTGATGATAGTGATTCTTCAAGTATGATTCCGATGATGATGATTCAGATCACGGGAATGATGCTAATGAGGAAGATAGTACCAGTAGTTCAGCTAATAATGTTGTTGTCTCGGAAGACACAGGTGAATATGAGCATCGCACAAAAAGGGCTCATGATGTTCCTGTAGCTTCTGCAAGTGATCATTCTTATCACTTATCTCAAGAAGGTGTATCTAGTGAGCTACGTAGAGAACGTCGAAGCAAGGCATGTCATGCTTCTCCGATAGTCTCTGATACGGCTCAATCTGATCATGATAAGGTAAATTTTGTTCATGATAAGGTAAATTTTGAACATTAAACTTTGCAGGATTATTATGTTTTACTTAACCAATCTTTGGATGTTTTGCATGATGTTTCTTTACAGTATGATGCAAATGTTTTACTTCCTCCTGAGGTTGCGGCTCGATTTAATCCTGAACTAGCCAGCCTTTTTGAAGATATTGATGATCCGGTCAATGCACCCAGTTCAAGTGATACTAGGGGTTCTAAAAGACCAATGGATGCTACTCTTACTTATCAAAGAGTTAAGCGTGCACGTATCACTGAAGCTACATCAGTTTCAATTCCTGATCCTCCAAGTTCAACTGCTGCTGCTATTCCGATTGCATCTACAGTACCAGCTCATTCTGAAGATTCTCCTCTGGTTCGACGTATTGAGGTTCTAGAGACTCGTGTTCACACGTTAGAGTCTGATCTCTCAGATGTCCGAGCTGCTCTGACCTTTCTTGTCAATTGGGTCAAGAATCAAGGGGGAGATGTGCCTGAAGAGATATGCAGATTATCAGTGCCAAGACGTCAAGATGATGATGATGATGCTGATAATGCTGGTGATCGAAGTGATTCTCGCCCAGTTCTTGACAAAGGAAAGGGTGTTGAAGTTCAGGGGGAGATAGGGGGAGATAATGCTGAGGTTGGTACATCTGGTGCTGGAGATTCAAGTGCTCCTCGTGATGCTGAGGCTATTGAAGCACTTGACTCAGGTAATTCTTCAAAATCAATTGATTATTTAAGTGATGATCAAGTTGAAGCTGAAACTGATCGATTAAAGCGTGAAGTTGAAGCAAAATTTGGACATGACTATTATTCTGAAGAAAATGCCTTTCATGATGTGTTTGATGTTTTATTAGATAAACAACAACATGCAGAAAATGAAAGAGAAAAAGAATTACAGATTCAAAAGCAAATAGCTTTGGAATCTGATTCTGATTCTGATTCTGATTCAACTTATGATGTTAATAATGATTAGATGAATTGTATTTTAGGTTGCATGTAATAAGTTATGACATGTAAATGTAATTTATCTTATTTCAATGCAATTATATTTCATCTTTATTATCATGATTAATCATTGTATTTTGGTGTTATTTTGTGTAATCTTATCAGATGATACAGATGATACGGAATTACTCTTTAATGGAAATGAGCTTGAGGAAGGTGAGATTATTCCTGAACCGGATCTAAACATGTTCAAGAAACCTTATGGTTTTGATGATGTTTGGGACTCAATTCCTGAAGAGCCGTCTATGGTAGAAAGAAATGTGTTAGAATTGAAGAGAAAAGAAGTAAAGGAAAGAATGCTACAAGCTCCAATTAGTAGCACCGTTGAAGTTTTAAACTTTGTGGTATACGCTAAGGTTGATGATGCATTGATTCCTTTTGAATATGAAATAAACTTGACAAGACCTTTTAATCCAAATAGTTATCCAGTTCCTCTCAGAGATGATGATCCATTACAAGAAATTGATCGACTTGTGCCTGGACAAAGGATTAATGATCGTATAGTCACATGGGACACTATGAAACCCAGTATGTATTGGACTCATATCTCAGATAAAGATGCTGCAAAATATAAGACAAAAATCTGGAGTTGGTTCTATGATGAAGAATTGAAGCTATTCGTTCTTAAAAGACCAGAAGGTTGTCAGTATTTAGCATGGCGTGAGAGACATTTCAGAAGTTTGTGTGAAGAAGATTTACATGAACTCGGAAATAACTGGATTATCAATCCAAGTGGTTATGGTCTTGCTGATGTGGTTGGTAAGAATCTTCATCATGATTTTAAGTTGAGGATGAATATGAAAGATTCAGATAAACCAATGTTTCATATTGAACCAAGACAAAAGAAGAAGATGGTTAAGCCAGATAGAAGCGTTGAGTATATTCAACGTGATATCAAGTGTATGATCAAAGTCCCTGCCAAGAAATGGGCACAAGATGTCTTGGATAAAATGGACAATTGGGAAATTGATCGAGATTCTGGTGAAGCCAAGATGTATGCAGATTCGGAAAAGAAGATTTTGCTGAGAAGGATGTATGATCCAATGCAGTTGGTCAACTTCTCAAGAAATGATCTGAGGAAATTATACGATACAGAATGTTCATTTTTGCCATTTTGGAAATATGAAGAAAGTCGATATCGTAAGATTATCCAAGTTTGCTTACATGAAAATATCCATGCAAATAGCAAGAGATTGTTATTTAATGGATGACAGAATTTTGAAGACTGAAGAAATCGAAGGTGCTGCTGTCAAGGGGGAGTTTGTTGATGCACGTTGATGTGACAACAGCAACTTAGATTTGATTATGTCTTATTCATATATGTAATTGATAGATTATGAACATAATGTTTTGGTAATGATCGATTACATGTTTAGGTGTTATATATGTTTATGATGTTTGTTATGTATGTTATACAAGTACAAACATAATATACGTTAGGATTCCTTGTACATGAAATACTAGGAATATAACTATAAAGCTGATTTACAACTAACGAAGATAATCTTCGTTAGGTACTAACGAAGATAATCTTCGTTAGGTACTAACGAAGATAATCTTCGTTAGGTACTAACGAAGATAATCTTCGTTAGGTACTAACGAAAATAATCTTCGTTAGGTACTAACGAAGATAATCTTCGTTAAGATGGGCTGGGCCGCTAAGTTCGTAAGAACAAAGCCCAGCAAGTCTAATATTATCAGAAACATATAAAACGATCAAAAACCCTAAACGACAAAAAAAGTTTGAACACACCTAAAGGATCTAAGTTCGTTTGTGACATATATCAAACGAATATAGAGCAATATAAGGCTGATTATACTCTTATAATTAGCAATATAATAGATAACTAATCAAACAGTTATCTCGTGAGGATTCCGCACTCACGACATAACCATAGACGATCTCGAGAGCGATCCATAGCTATCGAGGGACTCACATTTACCATAGCACACTTAACCGGACTTTAATATGTCTGGCAATTGGAACTGTCTAGTTATTAGTATAGGTGTATTAATTGGACTTAAATGATATAAGTGCTTGTGTAGGAACTAGTTTAGACGTTTGGTTCGCCTTAATTCTTACACTATTAATTGTGAACTAGTTTAGACGTATGGTTCGCCTTAATTCTTACACTATTAATTGTGAACTAGTTGCATACTGAGTAAGTGTGTGAGTCATCTGGGGTCTCTGATAATGTCTATTGCATGAATAATGTAGTAATCTTAAGAAAAAGGCAATCAGTAGATTAATCAAAGAGTTTAAAGAACTATTAACGAGTAAAATTTATACACATCAAGTTATGTCGCTTTGCGCATGGGGAACCACCGACCTGTCACCGCTGTCTTGATGTAAGGTATAAACTCTAACCATTAGTTGAGTTATGTCGCTCTGCGAGTGGGGAACCACCGACCTGTCACCGCTGTCTCAACTATTAAAGATGATAATATCATATAACTGCTTTAGTGTTTAGCTAGCGAGCATGACTTTAGTGTGAGAGTATGTCTAAGTAGTGAATCACAAGTACAACAAATAATAAGATATAAATGCCTTGCTAGTAGCTAGTAGATCTGATTGGTATACAAACTTTAATTAAGTGCTTAACTAGTCAGCAGAAGGAAGTAAGATTGAGTTGTAGGACATGTGGAATTATAGAACGGTTTTAGAGGTATTAACACGAATATAAGGTTAACTTTTAGTTTTGATTGACTGATTATCTTTACCTCTAGCTATAGTTTACTGATTTTGTCTTAAAGCTTTCTCAAATCATTTTGCATGACTAATCTTTCAAATGTTTTAAAAAGTAGAATAACTTGTACACTTAAGTTGTCCGCTCATCATTGTTTTTATTTTCTTGGACTATTTGCTTGAGGACAAGCAAAGACTTAAGTGTGGGGTATATGATGAGCGTTCATTTTGTGATAAATTCCCCCATCAAAAGGCCACATTTCAATGTCTAAAATGAGTTAATATTCCGGAACTATTGGTACTTAATGGATTCGATATATACGCAGGTTCACGGAAGATACGAGTGAGGGTAAATGGCATCAAGTAACTCAACATGGAGGCCTATGAAGTTACAAGAAATAAGAAGGTGATTCGGGAGTCGAACGAAGCAAATCGGAGAGCAGCAGAAGCTACCAGCGCGTTGGCCCATCAGCAGCAAGGCTCAGCGCCGCTGGAGCCCATCCCCAGCGCCGCTGGGCGGCCCAGTTCAGCAACCGACTTTCAGCCTATTTATAGTCAAATCAGCCCTCAAAACCCTAAGAGAGAGCCGATTCAGCAGCCCTAGCCGCTACCTACAAACCCTAGGTCGACTTTGCAGATTCCAAGGAGGTTTTGGAGCTTCTAACACCTTCCGATCTTCATCTTCTACCTAGATCTATCTCTTTTATTTACTTTCAGTTGGTAAACAATGTCTTTCATCTTTTCAGACTTTGTTATTCCCTTAATAATAGTAGGATAATAGGCTGAATACTTGTTTGGATCGATGTGATCATGTAGACATTTATTTATTTTACTTTATTTGTTAGATCTGTTGGAGTGTGTTTTACTGTTTATCGTAGATCCATGTTTTACTAGTTCTTCATATTATTATCGGTTCTATATCTGCATGTATTAATTTAATTCTGATGATCGGTCTATAATCATACACTAGGATTAATACATAAAGATGGAAAACAGTAGTCAGTCTATAACTAGATGTAAAAGGTGATTCACTTATAACTGAGGGATCCAGAACCATAGTAATTAGGACAAATTGAACATGAAGCTTAACAATGTCAGACGCGATCCAGTGACATGGAAACGTGCACTGTGGTCACCGGAGGGAATTATTATCTGGTCAGGGCTTAAGAGCCGGGTATACTAAAAGATGAATTAGTAACACAAACTTAGGTGATTAAAGCTTAAACAATGAATCTAACGAGAATTTGTTTAAAGAGTAGTGTGAGTCTAGGGACAACACTAGTTACTTAGGTAAAGTGAATCTAACGAGAATCTGAGCCGCGATTAAGTTTCCAACAGTCTAGCAAGTAGGTAGAATAATATCCGGTCGTATCATGAGATCTGAGATGCCAAACAAGTATTTTAATTTTATTACTGTTGTTTTTTCAACTTATTTTCAGACTAAGCCTCTCGCTGAATAAGCGGTTGCGGCTTCTATTTACTTTTCAGTTTTTATTAGTTTAATAGGAAATCGTGACAACCCCCAACCGCTAGAATTACACACATTACTAGATTAGGTAGTTGTAACATCCCAAACTTTTCAAGTTTGACTATTTGACTATTCCGTTAGTTAACGTTAGGTTCGTTAAGTTTATGTGCCCTATATGGGATTATGTGATTAAATGCTTATGTGTGATGATGTGAAATGGATAAGATGATGTTTAATGAAAGTAATTAAAGTAACGTTACGAAAGTTAAGTGCTTATAAGATCGTTAAGTCTCCCGGTAAGTGAATTAAGCTAAGAAAGTCAAGTTTAGAAGTTGAGGGACCCAAAGTGTAAGGTTAGGAGTTGATGGCGAGGGGTTAAGTGAAATTAGGTATCCCTAATTGTCTCCACATCAGTTTCATACGTGAGAAATATCTCCAGCTGATCCTCCCTCCCTTTTCTAGCAAGTTTTCTTCAAGATCTCATCGTTTCGTGCCGTTTTGATCAAGTATTGTTTAGATCTTGAGTCCCCCACGTCGAGTGCAGGTAATATAGGTAAATTCTCTTTGAAATCTGAGTAATTGAGTCATAGATGAGTATTCAATCCAGACCATGGGGTTTGGGTTGGGTTAATTGATTAAACGTTTACCGATTTCTTGTTATTCGGGTGATTCAATGAGTGATTTATGTTTGTAGCGGATCAAGGAATCAATTGGTGGTTTGAAGTCATCAATTGTGTCTTAAAAGAGGTCAATTTGATGTCTCCAGGTCGGGGTTAGGGTTTGAGATCGAATGGGAATCATTTAAGTGCAGTTCAAAATCAGGTTTGCTGATCGAGACCCGATATGCGGCGCATGGGATTTCCATGCGGCACATGGAATGGTCTGGTTTCATCTTACTTGGTTTAAGCGGTGCATGGAAGATCCATGCGGCGCATATTCAGGTCTGGCAGTCGTATAGGCTTGTTTTCATGCTCGTTTGACCCATAGACCTTATGCTTAGGTTACCTTATGTTATAGGGAACTTAGAGAGGTCTTTTGAAGCCATGTTTGTGTTACCTATTGGTTATATGTTGCTATGGGAAGTCGGAAACACAAACAAGACAAATTAACCTTGTGTATTTCCCGTTGTGCTCGTCATGAGGTAAGATACACTACTTTGACACGCTGAGGGTTCAACAAAAACATAGTTTTCATATAATAACTTCCCCAAATGGTATCTTGTTTGCTTATGGGTATTCAGGATTATACGGGAGGTGATATGGGCTATGTAGATGAATATTGAAGCCTGAAATGCTACCCCAATGATATGAGATGATATGTATTGTTAAGATATGCTATGAGATGATAGGAATTGTTATGGTATGCTATGGGTTGATATGCTTTTCAGATGAGATGCCATGAAATGCTTTGAGATGTTATGGATTACGATATGTAATGATATATGATATGAGATGTAATGATATGCTATGAAATGATATGTAATGTCTTGAGATGTGTTGAAATGTGATATATGCTGATGATAAATGAAATGTGCATGCTTGTATGGCTTGTTCATCTAGTTCACTAGACTTATTAAGTTGCCATGACACGTGCACGTTTAAGGGCCCAAACGTTAATATGATATGTGATAATGTTTAGGTAATGTGGATACCTAAACTATATGTGATGTAAATCGAGCTCGTAAATGATGTGAAAGTGTTAAGCTTAACCCGTACTTGCCCTTGCCCGGTGGATGCGTATATGTGGTTGCTTGGGTGGCTCCTTGCAACATAATTAAGTGGTAGAGTATCTTCGGGTGGCCTGATTACCCACCAATGTCTTTGAAATACGGACTACTCCTGGATTGGCTTACCATTCCTTAACGACATTGATGGACCATCGTAAGTCTTATCCATCCAGTCGGGTATGAGGTTACCTATTAGGTCTTATGACCGCCTACACACAAACTTACACCTTATATGTGATGAGTGACTTATGTCATGCCTAATGTAAGTGACTTATGTCACACTATACGATGATGCTTATATGTTATATGTGAAGTAAAAGATGACTAGGCACATCTAGGGTGATTCAACCTATTATGATGATGATTGATGTGATGATATGTTATGGATGATGTGATGCATTGATGTGATATGTGCCTTAACGATTTAATATGACTTTTATATAATGTTTAAATGGAAAAATGTTTTATTAATGATGTGTTATCTTACTTAGCTAATTCGTTAGCTAACATTTGCTCTTTTAAAATGTGTTGTGCCCTCAGGTCCAACATTAGTGAGCAGGTAGATGTGAGAAAATGTGAGGCATGGGTAGATGATCTTGAAGCTGGCTGTAGTTTACCCATAGTGGCTGCTCGCCTTAGACATTGATTTATGTTTAGATATTTATGATTTGTATTTACTATAATGTCGGTTGTTTAATGTTGGGCAACCGATGGATTTCCATTTAGACTTGTTTTGATGATATGGCTAGTAACACCATTTAATGAATGAACCAAACAGATTTTGTTGGTTTGGACTTTTAAAGTTTAATTCCGCTTTCTTTGACGCCGTTAGGCGAAAGTTTTTTGGAAATCCATATTTTTAAACGACGGGTGTTACAAGTTTTTTGGAAATCCATATTTTTAAACGACGGGTGTTACAAGTTGGTATCAGAGAAATGGTTTAAGTGAACCAAGGACTATAGGTATGCCATAGGAATTGGACTTAAATCGATAAGGAACAACTTAGGCTTAAGTAGGTATGCTTAGCCTTTGAGATGAAATGCCTTAGGACGGGTTGGGATGAGTGAGAGTGTAGGATTAAGGCTATATGATGATTGTTTATTGATATGCGAATATGTTTTAGCCTTTATTCTTCCGTTTCTAGCTTCTCCGTCGCTAATTATTCTATTGCTACGATAGACGATCCTCGAGGTGATCTTCTATTTCTCTAATTGAATTTGATAAACTTGTGCTTTATATTACGTGGGAAGTTGTTGAGATGGACAAAAGTTGGAGGATTAGGTGAAATGGTATTCTATCAATGTCGAACCCACGAGGTTAGTGACAAGGACCACAATGGAAAATATATATGTTGTATGCTTGATAAAGGTCGTGTGAATGGATTTGGTGAAGAGAAGACGATACACAAATGTGGTAACGAACATGCAAGTGAACGGATACAATTACAATTATGGTCCAGAACATAATTGCAAGCGTATCACGAAGCGAGCGTGTTTGTATGGTCATGCTTGTGTTGACCAGTGTAGAAAGTAACGAAGTGGTATGATCTCTATGAAGTGTTGTATTGTGTTGTGGAGCCACGGGATTAAAGGACATGGATTTGAAGTTTGACGACTAGAGTTGATGCTGGATACTTGAAGGGTTATAAGTAGGTGACGCATAGAAGGGTTACCAGGCACACGTTTGAAAGGATACAGTTACAATTCAGGTCACGAACGTAATTGTAAGTGTATCACGACATGTGTGTGTTTGTGAGACTGTGTCTGTGTTGATCCGAATGAAGTGAAGATGAGAAGGATGGAATCACTGAATGGTATCGTATTTAACCACGCGAAGAATAGACATGTATAAATGGATTAAAGTCATCAAAAGCATTGTCAAAAGGGTTAATATTATGTCTTCGGGTCGAATTAATGGTTGGAGTTCGTATGGAAGTCGAATAAGGGATTAAAAGTTGGGTTGTTGGTCGAACTGGGCGATATGCGGCGCATGAGTCTTTCATGCGGCGCATATCTGCCAATTTTGAAAATTGATTTCAGATGGGAGCCCGATATGCGGCGCATAGATATTCTATGCGGCGCATATTCTGTGTGCTCAGAATGTTGGATATTTTATGTGACGAATTTGCATGAAATATGCGGCGCATACTTATTTTATGCGGCGCATTTGTGCCCAAATGTGGAATATGCGGCGCATGTACCATCCATGCGGCGCATATTTTGGTCTGTTTTGGATTTACGACTCGTTTAATCGTGATTTCGCTACGGGACGGTATATGACGATTGGGACGAGTATCTACAGGTGGAGATTCTTCCTTATATTGCACGAATGTAAAGGTAATGTTGAGATCCTATAATTGTAGTTCCTTAAAGTATATGAAGTAAAAGTATTCAAGAGCATTTGGTTCCGAATTGATCATGTTTCTCGCCTGGGTGATTACCCATGTAAGGCAAACATTATATTTCTAATGTCGAGGCTACACGTAGTTTTGAGACGTTCTAATAAAGTTCCCGGTTTCGTTTCGATCGTGAGGTCGAACCTTCATTTGATGTGTGACTAGTGCTACTTCCATGCAAGCGCACCCTCCGTTTTGTTCTCACTTATAGGAAGAAGTTAATGTTTTCGATTGTGGGATGTATTTCTTTCTATAAGATAGATTTATGGTTTTTGCTACCATTTGTTGATGACGAAAGTCCTGCTAATGTTATTTCTACCCTCATTATGACCCTATTGAGTTTCTCGAAGTACCTGCATGCTAACGAATGGTCCTTACCATGTCATGAACTTAAGGGATAAAGTTTAAAGTTTTCTCTAGATCGAAATCTTTGCTGAATATTAGTCATATCCATCCATATATTTCGTTCATACCTGGACTTGTTGAGTATTGATTGATAAGAAACGTTTTTGTTGTTAGATTGGCGATTTCGGGTCATTCGGTGATTGTTATTGCAATCAATATGTATCTTGAGATTTCCTACAAGTATGAAGTTGTTTCTAGAGTCATTTTAACGTTCAAATAGAACCAATATAGGGTTCACATCTGGTCTTGAGATTTGATATGGATTCGATTGCGTATGTGAGTCGATTTAGGTCATTCGGGTGTCAAATCGATTGTAAAATGAGTATAATGAATCCATGAATCAATTGAGGATTTCATAATGATAACTAAGTCATAGTTTGATGTGTATGAACTGTAGAGGTCGTGGTGGCTTGACACGGATGTTTGATAGTGGAAATTGTTTGCAAAACAAAGAGTTTATTAGGTCTGAATATTCAGTCATATTTCAAAAAAATCATATCTTCTTTATATGAACGACTTAGGATATGACTCTTACATTTCTGAAAACCTCTATGTGTCCCCTAAATTCGATATGAACAAAGTTTCTTGTGATTTTGCCCAGAGATATGCGAAAAATGTCGATTTCAAAAGAATGGTCAGGTTTCGGACGAATTCTGCAGACTTGTCTTGCAAACGTCATAACTTATTCATTAGAGCTCTTCAAGAGTCAAACCTTGCATTTTTGAAAAGGTCTTTGAGTTTGCTACATTTGTTAAGAACTAAGTTTTGTCTCATTTGGTCATCTTATGACCCAAAAGTTGTACTTGAGGAGGCTTATGAACCGTGGTGACATGCTTATTTGTATGCCGCCTGAAATGTGATACGACCTATTATGATACGAGGTGTAGTAAATCTTATATGTTGACGTGTGATAGGGTTAAAAGCCAAGACTAGACACCGAAAGTTTTGTTACAAAATAATTATTTAATGATCCTTTAACGGAAGTGAGGAGTCACCTTATCATGGACTAAGAGACAAGGCTGCGTGGGAAGCTAAAGGTAATGATATGAGCCATTAGTAAACTGGTTGTCCAAGAATGTTTATTTCCTGGTGAACTATTGCACCGTTTCATTGGACATGAAAGAAAAGATGTGTGTTAAAGAAGTTCTCTTAAAGTGTGAAAGCTAATTGTTGAATGCTTCAAATCGAGACGACCGTTATGTAAACAATTTTTATATATGTTTTGGCAAAGTATGAAGGGAATGGTGAACTCAAATGGTGTCTATCACTCCTAGATTGATGGGAAAGAGGAAGAATGATTTAGAAACTCAGGAGAAATCACATGATTGTGCGATGGTGCATCGAGATTATTGTTGTGTTCATATGCAACCATGGTTATGCCATAGGCGTTGGATGTCACTTCATGATACGATATGTTATGGAAAGGAAATTTGTGGAGCCAAAGATCATGAAGATAATAGTCCATGAAGTTGGAATCGTTAAAGAAGAGTTCGGATTAGCTCAAAATTGACTGAAGGTTTTGTGGTGAGCAAAGAAAGCTTATTATGAACAAGTGGGTATTATGGTCTAACCATAAGACTCTATGGAGGGATATGTTATGCATCGAAAGTTATGGCGAGTCGACCCTTTGTTCAAATGAATTATGTGAGTTATGGTAGCAAGTTAATAAGGATACGTGTATGAGGGGCTTAATCGCCAAATGATTAGCCTACGCCAAATGTAATGTGGGTGCTACTTATGAAGGTTGAAGAAATGAGTTGATTACTTGGTTTGATTTAAAGATTGAACCAAAGAAATGATGAAACGGTTGAAATGGGAAAGTAAAGGTGAAAAAGACTATGTAAGAAGCCGAATGAGTTTGACTATGCTAAGTTAAAGTACAACTCAAGGAAATCCTGAAATGATATGACAAAGGTTAGGAGTTGATGGCGAGGGGTTAAGTGCAATTAGGTATCCCTAATTGTCTCCACATCAGTTTCATACGTGAGAAATATATCCAGCCGATCCTCCCTCCCTTTTCTAGCAAGTTTTCTTCAAGATCTCATCGTTTCGTGCCGTTTTGATCAAGTATTGTTTAGATCTTGAGTCCCCCATGTCGAGTGCAGGTAATATACGTAAATTCTCTTTGAAATCTAAGTAAGTGAGTCATAAATGAGTATTCAATCCAGGCCATGGGGTTTTGGTTGGGTTAATTGATTAAACGTTTACCGATTTCTTGTTATTCGGGTAATTTATGTTTGTAATGGATCAAGGAATCAATTAGTGGTTTGAAGTCATCAATTGTATCTTAAAAGAGGTCAATTTGATGTTTCCAGGTCGGGGTTAGGGTTTGAGATCGAATGGGAATCGTTTAAGTGCAGTTCAAAATCAGGTTTGCTGATCGAGCCCCGATATGCGTCGCATGGGATTTCCATGCAGCGCATGAGATTTCCATGCGGCGCATGGAATGGTCTGGTTTCATCTGACTTGGTTTATGCGGCGCATGGAAGATCCATGCGGCGCATATTCAGGTCTGGCAGTCGTATAGGCTTGTTTTCATGCTCGTTTGACCCATAGACCTTATGCTTAGGTTACCTTATGTTATAGGGAACTTAGAGAGGTCTTTTGAAGCCACGTTTATGTTACCTATTGGTTATATGTTGCTATGGGAAGTCGGAAACACAAACAAGACAAATTAACCTTGCGTATTTCTCGTTGTGCTCGTCATGAGGTAAGATACACTACTTTGACACGCTGAGGGTTCAACAAAAACATAGTTTTCATATAATAACTTCCCCAAATGGTATCTTGTTTGCTTATGGGTATTCGGGATTATACAGGAGGTGATATGGGCTATGTAGATGAATATTGAAGCCTGAAATGCTACCCCAATGATATGAGATGATATATATTGTTAAGATATGCTATGAGATGATAGGAATTGTTATGGTATGCTATGGGTTGATATGCTTTTCAGATGAGATGCCATGAAATGCTTTGAGATGTTATGGATTACGATATGTAATGATATATGATATGAGATGTAATGATATGCTATGAAATGATATGTAATGTCTTGAGATGTGTTGAAATGTGATATATGCTGATGATAAATGAAATGTGCATGCTTGTATGGCTTGTTCATCTAGTTCACTAGACTTATTAAGTTGCCATGACACGTGCACGTTTAAGGGCCCAAACGTTAATATGATATATGATAATGTTTAGGTAATGTGGACACCGAAACTATATGTGATGTAAATCGAGCTCGTAAATGATGTGAAAGTGTTAAGCTTAACCCGTACTTGCCCTTGCCCGGTGGGTGCATATACGTGGTTGCTTGGGTGGCTCCTTGCAACATAATTAAGTGGTAGAGTATCTCCGGGTGGCCTGATTACCCACCAATGTCTTTGAACATACAGACTACTCTTGGATTGGCTTGCCATTCCTTAACGACATTGATGGACCGCCGTAAGGCTTGTCCATCCAGTCGGGTGTGAGGTTACCTGTTAGGTCTTATGACCGCCTACACACAAACTTACACCTTATATGTGATGAGTGACTTATGTCATGCCTAATGTAAGTGACTTATGTCACACTATACGATGATGCTTATATGTTAGGACCAGTTCACCTGGAACTGTCCAGTCACCAGTTTACACTTGCCAGTCACCAGTTGCATCTGGAGACCAGTGAAACTGGTGACCAAGAAGATTTGTCCAGAAATATATTGAAGTCCAGTTGCACCGTACAGTCAACGCAACTGAAGACTTCCTCCAGTTGGGAACTGACCAGTTGAAGAATCATTCCAGTTGAAGTCGAAGACAACAAATGGAAGATAGAGAATGGCAATAGCAGCGAAGCCCAGTTGGCATTCTAGTCAGTTACAAACTGGAGACCATCAGTGGAAAGCCCTTACAAAGCTTTACACTTATTACGAGGAATTGACTTGTATGCTTTATGTACCTTTACCCGGATAATAAGCCTTGTCTTATTATTTAAGTAATAAAAGGTACATAAAGGTGGTTGTGTAAAGTTGCTTTATCATGCGACTTTACACTGCTTTTTAAGGAATTAAATGCTATTCCTTAAATGCTCTCAACCACATTTGTACGGATAAAGTTAACATCCCAATGTTAACTTTGCCTATAAATACAAGTCATTGTACAACCAAGAATATAATTTCTTCGAATACACTTCGATAGAATTCACTTTGCAAACCTGCAATATTCTTGGTGAACTTGTGCAATATTCTCTCAATCGCTAAAAGGAACATTTCACAACTTTAAGTGTTTTGATTGTCTTGAGAAATTCCGAGTGTAGATCAATTGTATTTCATAGGTTGTTAGGATATTTACATTCTTGTATTATTTTGGTTCCGCATCAACCTTGTAATTTATTTAACATCAATAAATAAATTACACATTGAAAAATACATATTGTCTCATCAAGTTATCTTACAAGTTATTTGTATTATTGCATTGTTCTTTACTTATTGTCATTTAAATAAGTAATCTATCTAGAACTTGGTATATACACACTGCAACTGGTCATCTCCAGTTCAGTGCATATATTGCAAAGTAACTCCACCATCGACATTGAGGTGTCTTCAGTAGTACCATCTATCGAGTTGGGACTTACAAGTGGTATCAGAGTAGAAGGCTAATAAATTTGCCTAGATCTGCTAAGATGAACACTACTGAAGGTAGAGATGGTTCTGGTCAAGGTGAAATCCCTTTGAATAATGCCCAACCTTTTCAAAATGTTAATACTAATCCTCCTCCTCCTTCTACCCCAAACCACGTCCATGTACACTACTCTAACACTCCTGTTCCTAAATTCGATGGAAACAGTGAGACTTTTGGTACATGGAAGGCTAGAATGCTTTTGCATTTTGGTGGTATTGAGAGGTATATGTTGAAAATCCTTAAGGATGGACCATATATACCCATGTCTCTTGGGGTGAGTCCTCTTCTAGATCCAACTGGAAGAAGAGGTTCAAGAGAAAAGCCTGAAGACCATTAGTCTGATGAGGATCGTAGACTTGTTGATCTGGCCACCAGACTCAAGAACATGATCCTTGGGGCTATTCCTGAAGATCTAATTCCAACACTTGTGCTGTTCCCCAGTGCAAAATCAATGTGGGACGAATTAGTTATTCAGTTTGAAGGAGGCGATGACACTATTGTCACTAGAAAAGTTGCTTTGAACAAGAAGTATGAATCCTTCTTTGCCTTGCCCAATGAAAGTCTAACTGGTACATACACCAGATTTTCTAGCCTCATCAATCAGTTGAGAGGTTTGGATGTAGAGAAGGATAAGGATATTCTTCTTGAGAAGTTTTGTGATATTCTTCCTTCCAAATGGGAAAACATGGTTCTTGTCTTGAGATAAGGTAAAACCTTGCACAACCATACTCTTGCATCGCTCTATGGAGCCTTCAGATTCACTGAAGATAATAATGCTGCAAGACTGGTGGCTAAGCAAGATGCCATGAACCATGCCCAGAGTTCCAAGGTTGCTAGTGTACCTGAGCGACCTTGTGCTGCTTTAATGTCTACAGAGAGTGTCCAGGCACACTCAATGAAGGAGATGTTAAACAGTTTCTTGAACTCTGGCCTGACCACTGAAAACAGTGATGGTTGTAATGAAACTGACGATGATGATCTGGTCGCCATGATTGCTAAAACCTTTAACAGGTTTAAGCATAAATCTAAAGGATTTAATGGCCCCAACTATGCTTCCAGCTCCAGCTCTCTGGATAAGACCAATCTTACATGCTATAAGTGTGGTAAGAAAGGTCACTTTATGAAGGAATGCAGATCTAGTCAGTTGAACAACTAAACTGGCCCCCTGTCCCTAATTTCAATCGGCCTGATGATAGCTACAAAGCTAAATACAAGAAGCTTAAGGCCCAGATTGCCCTCCTGTCCATGGAAAAGAAAAAGGATCAGTGCTTAATGGCACAAACTGAGGGAAAATGGGAGTACTCTGATGACTCATCAGTTGATGAAGAAGAGGAAAGGGACATGTGTTTCATGGCCTTGGAAGATCAACAGCAGCAGAACGTGGCAAAAGAAGATGTTATCACTGGAAGATGGGTGGACATCATCTTGAAAAAGGTATGTGATTATGATCACCAGATTGACCCTGAACTAAAACTGGACCTGGCTGAATCATTAAGTGGTGATTTAGCTTTTGTGGAAACTGTAAGAGCTGATAGTGAAAGATATCTTGACACTATCTTAATTGAAATGAACATTGTTAAACCACAACTGAATGATTTGCAAAGTGTCCAGTTGGCTCTCAAGGAGTCAGTTTTAAAGATTGAGGCATTAGAACTTGATAATCAAAAACTATTTTCTGATCTTGAAAAGGAACAAAAGATTATCACGTCATGGGTAAAAGCATCTGGTAAAAATTATGATGCATTTTCAAGAACTATCGATGCCCAGAAGAATGCATGGAAATCTGGAGATCTGGAGATGGCAGCTCTCATACTAGATCTTCATGCATTGCCTCCAGCTCTCAAGGTTGAAACACCTTATGATCAACCTGAAGCTGTTGAAACTGAAACCTTTGAGACCACCCCCATTGAGGTTAAAACTGGAGCCAAACAGGCTAAAGCTCCAGTCAAAAAGGCCACTAGTAACAAGCCTTTACCTCAAAAGTCTAAGGTGCCCAAGACCCGACAGACTAAAGCTCCAGTTGAACCAAGGTCCAAGGTTCAACTGCCTGAAGAAAATAATATTTTGGTTAATCTGGAAAGTCAACTCCAACTTTTGTCTCGGCAGGTTCAGAGTTGTACTGCCCGGATTAACAATCTGGAAGGAGGTTTATCACCTCCAGTTTTCAAACAAAATATTAAACCACTCCCTTCAAAATCAAAACAAAAGTTTGTTCCATCTGGAACAAAATTTGGTAAAAATAAAGGGAGTAAGTATCAAGTACCAATCGTTTTTACTCCTGCATCTGGAGCTGGTAATAAAGCTCCAGATGCAGCCTCCAGTTCAACACCTCAACAATCAACTGTGACTTCTGTAGAGAAGTCCAGCGAACCCATCAAGAAAAGATGGGTTCACAAAAAGAACTAATGATTTTTGTGTGTGTGTAGGGCGATCGAAAGAAGAATATCTAGTATCTGGACAGCGCTGCTGGCCGGACTATGACCGGATGTAAGCCCCTACTGGAAGAGTTCACTGTCCAAGATGGACCAACAGTGACGTTTGGTAACAATCAATCTGGAAAGACTGAAGGATATGGTGTGCTCAATATTGGACAAGTCGAATTCAAAAGAGTTGCATTTGTGAATGGTTTGAAATACAACCTGATCAGTGTCAGCCAACTTTGTGATGATGGCTTCAGAGTTTTGTTCGATATTGCTCAAGGCACCATATTTAACAAGGATTGGAAAGTGGTGATGATTGCACCAAGAAAAGGAAATGTGTACATCATGGATATGGAACCAGCTCCAAAAGAGCAATGTTTCTATACCAAAGCTGATGAGGACACCAACTGCCTATGGCATAAAAGATTATCCCATCTTAATTTTAAGAATATCAACAAGTTGTCTCGCAAACAACTGGTTGATGGGATACCTCAAATTTCTTTCAATAAAGAAAAACCATGTCCAGGGTGTGAGATGGGCAAGCAGAAAAGAGCCAGTTTCAAAACTAGGCAAAATTTTAGCATCACTGAACCTCTTCACATGCTACATATGGATCTCTTTGGTCCAGTGAATGTTCAAACTAGAGCTGGAAAGAAGTACACTCTAGTTGTGGTTGATGAATTCACCAGATACTGCTGGGTGGTATTCATCAGATCCAAAAAGTGATGCACCTGCTGAAATCATCTCTCTCATAAAAAGAATTGAGCTCAAGTATACTCAAACAGTTTGCCAGTTGCGAAGTGATAATGGTACTGAATTCCAAAATAAGGTACTTGAAACATTTTGCAATGACACTGGCATCTCTCAAAACTTTTCATCAGTTCACTCTCCAGAGCAAAATAGAGTTGTGGAAAGAAAGAATCGTACACTAATAGAAGCAGCCAGAAGTATGTTATCTGAATCTGGTCTTCCCACCAGTTTTTGGGCTGAGGCAGTTGCAACTGCTTGTCACACCCAAAACCGGTCAGTCTACATCAAGAGACATAATCTGGTCTTCCAATGTTCCATTAAGGAACGCACTTTTGACATCCATCTGGAAGACCTTGAACTGCAAATGGGCTGCATAAGCCAAGAATATTCTAATGGCTTCAAGTCTTGCAACTGGAGCAAAAGTCTCATCAAAGTCAACGCCCTCTGCTTGACAATAACCCTGGGCAACTAGTCTGGCCTTGTTTCTTACAACATGACCATCTTCATCCATTTTATTTCGGTAGACCCATCTGGTACCAATAGGTTCTTTCTTTAACCCTGGTGGACAAGGAACAAGCTCCCAAACATTGTTCCTTTCAAACTGGAGGAGCTCTTCTTGCATAGCTTCCACCCAGCTTGGGTCTGCCATAGCCTCGTCAATCTTCTTTGGTTTAATTAAAGATAAGAAGATGGGTTCACACAAATAACTAATGATTTTTGTGTGTGTGTAGGGCGATCGAAAGAAAAATATCTGGTATCTGGACAGCGCTGCTGGCCGGACTATGACCGGATGTAAGCCCCTACTGGAAGAGTTCACTGTCCAAGATGGACCGACAGTGACGTTTGGTAACGATCAATCTGGAAAGACTGAAGGATATGGTGTGCTCAATAATGGACAAGTCGAATTCAAAAGAGTTGCATTTGTGAATGGTTTGAAATATAACTTGATCAGTGTAAGCCAACTTTGCGATGATGGCTTCAGAGTATTGTTCGATATTGCACAAGGCACCATATTTAACAAGGATTGGAAAGTGGTGATGATTGCACCAAGAAAAGGAAATGTGTACATCATGGATATGGAACCAGCTCCAAAAGAGCAATGTTTCTATACCAAAGCTGATGAGGACACCAACTGCTATGGCATAAAAGGTTATCCCACCTTAATTTCAAGAACATTAACAAGTTGTCTCCCAACAACTGGTTGATGGGATACCCCAGATTTCCTTCAATAAGGAAAAGCCATGTCCAGGGTGTGAGATGGGTAAGCAGAAGAGAGCCAGTTTCAAAACTAGGCAAAATTTTAGCATCACTGAACCTCTTCACATGCTTCATATGGATCTTTTTGGTCCAGTGAATGTTCAAACTAGAGCTGGAAAGAAATACACTCTAGTTGTGGTTGATGAATTCACCAGATATTGCTGGGTGGTATTCATCAGATCCAAGAGTGATGCACCTGCTGAGATCATCTCGCTTATCAAAAGAATTGAGCTCAAGTACACTCGAAAAGTTTGTCAGTTGCGAAGTGATAATGGTACTGAATTCCAAAATAAGGTACTTGAAACATTTTGCACTGACACTGGCATTTCTCAAAACTTCTCATCAGTTCACTCTCCAGAGCAAAATGGAGTTGTGGAAAGAAAGAATCGTACACTGATAGAAGCGGCCAGAAGCATGCTATCTGAATCTGGTCTTCCCACCAGTTTTTGGGCTGAGGCAGTTGCAACTGCTTGTCACACCCAAAACCGGTCAGTCTACATCAAGAGACATAAGAAGACTGCCTACGAAGTACTCAGGAATCGAAAACCAAATATTGGATACTTCCATGTATTTGGTTGTCCAGTTTATATACTGAACGATTCCAGTCAGCTTGGAAAGTTTGATGCTAAAGCTGATGAAGGGGTATTTTTAGGCTATTCAGATATTCGAAAGGCCTTTAGAGTTTATAATTATAGACTCCAAAAAGGTGCATGAGACAATTCATGTCACATTCGATGAATCAACTGAAGCAATCAACAAGAGACCAAGCCTTGATATTTCTCCAGTCATTCCAATCAACTTTGGTGAAACTGACCAAGTTCATCGGTCAGTTTTTTCACCAGAAGATGCTTCCAGTTACAACAAACTGGAACCAGTCAAGAAGAAGAAAAGCACCAGTGACACATCATTTTATCCCTCCATCAATTTTAACTTACCACAAGAATTGGTGATTGGATCAGATATACGTGCCACTCCAATATCAGCACCAGTTCAATCACCTACTT
The DNA here is from genome assembly GCA_034093135.1 of Erigeron breviscapus. Lineage (NCBI taxonomy): Eukaryota > Viridiplantae > Streptophyta > Magnoliopsida > Asterales > Asteraceae > Erigeron > Erigeron breviscapus. Next base: position 93,325,413 of record CM067170.1, on the reverse strand, counting down.
CTCCAGTTACTCATGAATTACCTTCAACTGAGGAATTTCATGATGCCAATCGAGACCTCATTGACTCTGATGAGGATGTAGAAGTTGTTTGGACTGATCCTTCTCCAGATGCTGTTGCAACTGAAGAAGATCTCCAGGTAACTTGCACTGATATTGTAGTTCACCAGCCTAGTCAATACACTAGATGGACTAAAGCCCACCCAATTGAACAAATTGTGGGTAATCCAACTAGTGGGGTTCAGACTAGAAGAGCCACCAGTGAGCAATGCTTAAACGTCACCTTCTTATCTTTAATTGAACCAAGAAGATTGACGAGGCTATGGCAGACCCAAGCTGGGTGGAAGCTATGCAAGAAGAGCTCCTCCAGTTTGAAAGGAACAATGTTTGGGAGCTTGTTCCTTGTCCACCAGGGTTAAAGAAAGAACCTATTGGTACTAGATGGGTCTACCGAAATAAAATGGATGAAGATGGTCATGTTGTAAGAAACAAGGCCAGACTAGTTGCCCAGGGTTATTGTCAAGCAGAGGGCGTTGACTTTGATGAGACTTTTGCTCCAGTTGCAAGACTTGAAGCCATTAGAATATTCTTGGCTTATGCAGCCCATCTGCAGTTCAAGGTCTTCCAGATGGATGTCAAAAGTGCGTTCCTTAATGGAACATTGGAAGAAGAAGTTTATGTTAAGCAGACTCCAGGTTTTATCGATGAGAAGCATCCTCATTGGGTTTATAGACTGAACAAAGCATTGTATGGTCTAAGACAAGCCCCAAGAGCCTGGTATGATACTTTAACTAAACATCTTCTTAAAAATGGCTTTCAAAGAGGTGCAATAGATAATACCTTGTTTATCTTGAAAGAAAGAGGTAATATCTTATTGGTACAAATTTATGTTGATGACATTATTTTTGTTTCAACTGATGATGCAATGTGTAAAAAGTTTTCTAAAATCATGTCATCTGAGTATGAGATAAGTTTAATGGGTGAATTAACATTTTTCTTAGGTCTTCAGATTAAGCAAACTGAAAATGGAATTTTCATAAACCAAGGAAAATATGTCAGAGATTTGTTAAGAAAATACAAATATGATTCAATCCCATCGAAAAACACACCTATTGCAGCACCATTGAATTTGGACTCTGACCCAATTGGCAAACCAGTTAACATAACTGACTATAGAGGTATGGTTGGTTCACTGATGTACTTACTGAACTGCCAGTCGACCAGATATAATGTTTGCAACATGTTTATGTGCCAGGTTTCAGGCTAACCCTAAAGAATCACATTTGCACGCTGTAAAACGTATCTTTAGATACCTGAAAGGGTGTCCTAATCTTGGTCTTTGGTACCCCTAAGGCTCAGGATTAGATCTAATGGGTTATTCAGATTCTGATCATGCAGGTTGTAAGATTGATAGAAAATCCACAACTGGTGGTTGTCATTTCCTTGGAGGAAAACTGGTGAGTTGGACCAGCAAGAAGCAGACTTCAGTCTCTATGTCCACTGCTGAGGCAGAGTACATTTCTGCGGCCAGTTGTTGTGCCCAGATTCTCTGGATCAAAAACCAGTTACTAGATTATGGTCAGAAGTATACCAAGACCCCAATCTTTTGTGACAACACCAGTGCAATTGCTATCTCTCACAATCCAGTGATGCACTCAAAAATAAAGCATATTGACATCAGGTATCATTTCATTCGAGATCATGTTATGAAAGGTGATATTGAAATTCATTTCATCCCCACTGACAAACAGTTAGCTGATGTTTTTACTAAACCTCTCGATGAGAAAACTTTTAAACATCTCATCAGCGAACTGGGAATGTTAAACCCTTAACTGGAGCTTTCTTTGTTATTGAACGCGTCAGTTACACTGATGAAGTTCTCCAGTTGAGGAGGTCCAGATAATCTTTGCTCGCCAGGCTATCGAACGCCTTTGTGATACTATCTTGGCATTAATTGATTACTGGATCATCATTTTAGGGGGAAAGACTCAAAATAATTTTCTGACTAAAATTCGTTTTTGTTTGAAAATGCAACTGGAGAACTCTTCAGTTGGAAACTGGTACTGGACTGATCCTCCAGTTACCAGGTTCAGTCTTTGTCTAAATTTTTATAACGTTACAAATACTTGGTCAATATGTGTGACACGTGATGATACTTGAGTGTTTTAAACCACTTGATATCGTGATCTGACGTGTATGAAACCATTTTTAGTACTTGAGAACTGTTTGTGTTGGGAAAACAAAAAGTGTGTGGGGTAATGGGTAAAGTAAGCCGTCGTAGCATTTAATGCTGACATGGTAACATTTAATGCTTACATGGAAAATTATATTTTTATTTCAAAATTCAAAATCATTTTGTCAAAATATCTTCAAAATTGATTTGGTTTAATAAAATATAATTTTGGTTTTACATTGGGATCTTGAATCCCCTTATAAATACCCTTATTTACTCCAAAACTCATTTACTTTCTTTTTCATTCTCTTCATTTACTCTCTTCATTTACTTCCAATCATAAACATTGCTTCATTCTTCTCTTTGCTTCACAAATCTAAAACCCTAAATCCTAAATTTCAGTTTCATTCTATGGCTCCTAGATCATCCCGTTCGAGAGATGTAAATCTCTTGACTGTTCCATATAATCCCTCACCAGATGCCACCCAGGCAACTGGTGCTCCGAGTAGTGCTGCCATAAAACTAAATCCAAATAATCCTATGGCTAGCCTACGAGGATCTCAAGGGTCCGATACCCTTATTGGTAGAATTCGAAAGTTTTTAAAGAATTCTCCAATAGGACCCTCGTTCTCTCTAAACCCACGCAAGTTGTTTCACAACTACTTGTGTGAGTTTTGGTACACTGCTGTTCTTTCTTCTGATTGTTCCTCCATCAGTTTCACTTTAAAGGATGGAACAATCCAGTGTACCTTGTCCTCTGACGTGTTAAGGGATGCCTTACGCCTTAACTACTGGAGAGAGAATGAATCTCCAGTCGTCTTGCCCCCTAACATAAATTTTCGCCAAGTGCTCCTGGAAATGGGACACAAGGAGTGTTTGGAGAATGGGGTGCTCAAGACAAAAGGTGCGATGACCATGAAGGGTCTTACTCCTTCATGGAGGTATTTTTTCATCCACCTGGTGGAAGTATGGGTGGGAGTTCTGGTGGACTTGACCAGATCAACTCCTCACAAGCAGAGATGGCTTATTGCTTGTGGAACGGTTTGAGGGTGGACTTTGCTGATATTCTATATAGAAGCCTGGTTCAGAAACTGAAGGGCACAAGGGGTGTTTGCATTCCCTTTTCAAGGTTCCTCTCACTCTGTTTTAAGCAAATTCTGGGCAGGGAAGCATATAATGATACAAACTCTCCATTCAATGCCCCAGATATGCTTAGGAATCTAGACTCACTAGTATCTGAAGCTGGTGAGGTTGAAATTCCTGAACGAATGCAGCTGGCATTCGCTTCAACTGATGCACCTCTTGTAGGTGAATCAGAAAGGCAACTGGGCGGGCCTCAAAATAATGAGGGACCCTCCAGTGTGTCTAATGTTGTGGTAGAGGATAGAGCTACCATAACTGAAGCAACCCCCATCACATCTATCCCTGGTGAAGATACTTCGGTATCTGATCCACCAACAGATGCACCCATCCAGGAAACTGGGGAAGGTCATCTGGAGACTGACCAGGTAACTGGTCAGCCCTCTGTCACATTCATGGATCTGGACATGGGTGTTAACGACGAGGAAATCCTTATTGAATCTTCGGATTCAGAAGGTACTGAAACAGACATGGAGATTCTTGATGCTTCTGTACAAGCACAAGACCCTTCATCTCCAGTCTGCCCTCCAGACGCATCAATTTCACTTTCACCACCTGAGCAAAATGTGCCTATAAATATTCCTTTACCAATATATACCGCTCCTTTACCAACTGGGCAATTCTCACTTGCTCGAGAAATGCCCCCACCACCGTCGCCGTTGTTCACACCTGAGCTTTCTCAGCATGAACAACACATTGAATTTCCAATCCTTTCTTCTTCTACCACTCCTCATATATATTCAACTGCTGGCCTGACAACTGGGGAGACTTCCATTAGTTTGCCTCCTCCAGTTGCTCCAGTAGTAACTGCTCGTGGTCCAGTGACACCTTCTCCTTTGTCACTGGACAGTCAAGTTGTCTCCATACAATCCGATCTCCAAAACCTTTTAACCAGGGTGGAGGAGATTCAGAAGACACTTGACAAGAACACCAAGTCCTTCTCCAGATACCACAAAGACTCTTTGACAAATATCAAGGTGGTTGATCTGGGGATAAACAAGTTCTCATCAAATGAGGACTTGGTGTTTCATAAATTGAATGAGTTGGTCACTGGCAGTAACAATCTGGCTGGTACATTGAAGGAAGCCTTTGACCTAACTCACTCCAAGGTCACCAGTTCTATCTCAAATCTACTTACCAACACTGTCAGAACTTCTGAAGTAGATCTGAAGGAGATTGAAAGGCAGGTCAAGGAACTAATTGAGAGACCTGGCCTAGATATAACTGGCCTTGGAGAGCAGTTGGTATCTTCAGTTGGTCAGAAGATAGAGGATACGTTGGGTGCTAGAGAAGAGCGTTTGGTTGAAAGGGTGATATCTGAGATCACCAAGCTGGCCACTCCTCAGGTTGATCTGGCCCCACTTACCAGTGAGATCAACCAGTTGAGGGGCAGCATTGAAGGTTTGAGCACCCAAGTGTCTCTACATACTGAATCATTGAATAAACTGACCAATGAAGTGGAGAACTTGAAGAAGAGGGATGATGATATGAAGGAAAAGGTGGTTGCTGGTATTGATGAAGAATCAAAGGTTTTGAATGCATTGAAAACTGGTCAAGACAAAGTTGTTGCAAATGTCTTGGCCCAGGCTAAAGAAACCAACCACCTTTGGAGGTCCTTCAGGATGATGTGTGGGATATTCAAAGAGTGCAAGGACATGCAGTCGTGGCAGCCTCTTGACCGGTTGCCATCACACCCCTCTGAATGGGAAGCAATTAGGGCAGGTCTAGATGCTGCCAAGGGGGAAAGAAGTACAGTCCTTGCACCACCAGTTGTACCAAGAAGGGAATTAAGCTTAGCTACCAGTACTGATGCTGGTGAGCAAACTGGTGAGGCTAGTGAAAGGGGGAATGTGTTAGATAAGGGAAAGGGCAAAGTAACTGATGAAGCCCAGCCGGCCACTGAAATGGAAATGCTTGAGACTGGTAATGCTGATGTACTGCCTCCAGTTTCAGATAGTGATAGTAGAAGACTGGCCAGACTTGGTGATGACATTAAAGAACGAAAGAAAATGAAACAAAAGAACCAAGCTGAAGCCAGGGCACATCTCACACAATTGAAATTGCTAGATATGAGTGATGCCAATCTTCTAGGTATCACTAAGGAGGAGTATCTCAGGATTAAGAATGATCCTAGGATAGTTGACCAGTTAAATGAAATGTTAGATGTTGAACTGGAAAGACACTATCATGAGGATGAGGCTGAATTTGATGCCAGAAGCTTGAACATTTCTTTGGAGAGGGCTAAGGAGTTAAGGGCCAGTGGGATTCTGAAGAGAATTGCCAATGTGAAGAAGGTTGTGAAGGAAGTAATGAATCTACCAAGAAGAAGGATTCCACAACCTGGAAGACCACTGACCAAAGCTGATAGGGATGCTGACCTTAGAACATTTGTTGAACCAACTGGCGAGGTCACAAATGAAGACATTAGTCCGCCGTACTGGCTGCTGGTGCTGGGAGTATTAAAATCACTAATGAAACTGAAGCAAGAAACTACTACTCCCAGATCATGTCAACCAGGAGACATGGTGGTACTATCACTAATGTCAATATTACAATCAAGCCAGGCACCAAGGTCTTTCAAGTTGAAGTAAAGTATGCTGGTGGGCCACTAGTGAGAACTGATGATCCTGGTGTGTTGCAATTTGGGTTCAGCGAATGGGTCGAGATGGTAAATGTGCTAGATGCGAAGGCACAAAAGAATAGGTTTGAGAAGGCATGGGTAAATTTCCTAAAGGGCAAGATTCAACATAAAGAGAATCTGGAACAAAGGCTGAATATTGACCCTGAAGACACTCAACCTATTTCTCTTGTGACCAAAAGAAGAAGAACTGGCGAAGGGCCATCTGTTTAAGTTCTGTCTTCAGTTATCTACATGTAATTTGTTGTACATTCTGTTGTAACTTGTGTAAATTTCATTCCTTGTATAAAAGAAGTTACCAGTTTGTAACCACAAGGTAGATAATAGATTAAAATCTAACAAACATAAAAGAAAAACCTAAGGCATTTATTGATCTATAAAAATGCCTTAGATATCTTAGATAGATTTAAATCGAACAAGTCTCTATAGTTCACACTTGTATAGATACAAAAACTAGAAAAGACTTAGACTATATTTCTAGACAAATAGGGGGAATTTGTTAGGACCAGTTCACCTGGAACTGGCCAGTCACCAGTTCACACTGACCAGTTCACCAGTTGCACCTGGTGACCAGTAAACTGGTGACCAAGAAGATTTGTCGAGAAATATATTGAAGTCCAGTTGCACCGTACAGTTAACGCAACTGAAGACTTCCTCCAGTTGAGAACTGACCAAGTTGAAGAAGCATTCCAGTTGAAGTCGAAGACAACAAATGGAAGATAGAGAATGGCAATGGCAGTGAAGCCCAGTTGGCATTCTAGTCAGTTACAAACTGGAGACCATCAGTGGAAAGCCCTTACAAAGCTTTACACTGATTACGAGGAATTGACTTGTATACTTTATGTACCTTTACCCGGATAATAAGCCTTATCTTATTATTTAAGTATTAAAAGGTACATAAAGGTGGTTATGTAAAGTCACTTTAACACGCGACTTTACAATGCTTTTTAAGGAATTAAATGCTATTCCTTAAATGCTCCCAACCACATTTGTACGGCTAAAGTTAACATCCCAATGTTAACTTTGCCTATAAATACAAGTCATTGCACAACCAAGAATTCAAGTTACTTCACAAACAAACGAATAACTTCATACTTTGCAAACCTGCAATATTCTTGGTGAACTTGTGCAATATTCTCTCAATCGCTAAAAGGAACATTTCACTACTTTAAGTGTTTCGATTGTTGAAGAGAAATTCCGAGTATAGATCAATTGTATTTCATAGGTTGTTAGGATATTTACATTCGTGTATTATCTTGGTTCCGCATCAACCTTGTAATTTGTTTAATATCAATAAATAAATTACACTTTGAAAACTACATATTGTCTCATCAAGATTGTTTACAAGTTATTTGTATTATTGCATTGTTCTTTACTTATTGTCTTTTATATAAGTAATCTATCTAGAACTTGGTATATACCTCTGCAACTGGTCGTCTCCAGTTCAGTAAGTATATTGCAAAGTAACTCCACCATCGACATAGAGGTGTCTTCAGTAGTACCATCTAACAAGTTGAGACTTACACTTAACTGCCAGTCGACCAGATATAATGTTTGCAACATGTTTATGTGCCAGGTTTCAGGCTAACCCTAAAGAATCACATTTGCACGCTGTAAAGCGTATCTTTAGATACCTGAAAGGGTATCCTAATCTTGGTCTTTGGTACCCCAAAGTCTCAGGATTAGATCTAATGGGTTATTCAGATTCTGATCATGCAGGTTGTAAGATAGATAGAAAATCAACAACTGGTGGTTGTCATTTCCTTGGAGGAAAACTGGTGAGTTGGACCAGCAAGAAGCAGACTTCAGTCTCCATGTCCACTGCTGAGGCAGAGTACATTTCTGCGGCCAGTTGCTGTGCCCAGATTCTCTGGATCAAGAACCAGTTACTAGATTATGGTCAAAAGTATACTAGGACCCCAATCTTTTGTGACAACACCAGTGCAATTGCTATATCTCACAACCCAGTGATGCACTCCAAAACAAAGCATATTGACATCAGGTATCATTTCATTCGAGATCATGTTATGAAAGGAGACATTGAAATTCATTTCATCCCCACTGACAAACAGTTAGCTGATGTTTTTACAAAACCTCTCGATGAGAAAACCTTTAAACATCTCATCAACGAACTGGGAATGTTAAATCCTTAACTGGAGCTTTCTTTGTTATTGAACGCGTCAGTGACACTGATGAAGTTCTCCAGTTGAGGAAGTCCAGATAATCTTTGCTCGCCAGGCTATCGAACGCCTTTGTGATACTATCTTGGCACTAATTGATTTCTGGATCATCATTTTAGGGGGAAAGACTCAAAATAATTTTCTGACTAAAATTCATTTTTGTTTGAAAATGCAACTGGAGAACTCTTCAGTTGGAAACTGGTACTGGACTGATCCTCCAGTTACCAGATTCAGTCTTGTCTAATTTTTATAACGTTAGAAATACTTGGTCAATATGTGTGACACGTGATGATACTCGAGTGTTTTAACCACTTGATATCGTGATCTGACGTGTTTGAATCCATTTTAGTACTTGACAACTGTTTGTATTGGGAAAATAAAAAGTGAGTGGGCGCGTGGGTAAGATAAGCCGTCGTAGCATTTAATGCTGACATGGTAGCATTTAATGTTGACATGGAAAATTATGATTTTATTTCAAAATTCAAACTAACTTTGTGAAAATATCTTCAAAAGGGATTTTGTTTATTAAAATATGATTTTTGGTATTTCATTGGGATCTTGAATCCCTTATAAATATCCTTATTTACTCCAAACTCATTTACTTCTCTTCTACATTCTTTCATTTACTTCCCAATCATCAAAATTGCTTCATTTCTCTCTCTGCTTCACAAATCAAGAACCCTAATTCACAAATCTTCAATTTCAATTTCCTATGGCTCCTAGATCATCTCGATCAAGAGATGTAAATCTCTTGACTGTTCCATATGCTCCTTCACCAGATGTCAAACCGGCATCTGGTGCTCCTAGTAATGCTTCAGTCATCAAACTAAATCCTAATAATCTGATGGCTAGCTTACGAGGATCTCAAGGGTCCGATACCCTTATTGGAAGAATCCAAAAGTTTTTAAAGGATTCTCCAATAGGACCCTCATTCTCTCTTAACCCACGCAAGTTGTTTCACAACTACTTGTGTGAGTTCTGGTACACTGCCAGTCTTTCTTCTGATTGTTCCTCCATCAGTTTCACATTAAAGGATGGAACAATCCAGTGTACCTTGTCCGCCGATGTATTGAGGGATGCCTTACGCCTCAATTACTGGAGAGAGGGTGAATCTCCAGTCGTCTTACCCCCAAACATAAATTTTCATCAAGTACTTCTTGAAATGGGACACAAGGAGTGCTTGGACAATGGGGTGTTGAAAACAAAAGGTGCGATGACCATGAAGGGCCTTACACCTTCATGGAGGTATTTTTTCATCCACCTGGTGGAGAGCATGGGTGGGAGTTCTGGTGGACTTGACCAGATTAACTCCTCACAAGCAGAAATGGCTTACTGCTTGTGGAACGGATTGAGAGTGGACTTTGCAGATATTTTGTTTCGAAGCCTGGTCCAAAAGCTGAAGGGCACAAGGGGTGTGTGTATCCCCTTTTCAAGGTTCCTCTCTCTTTGTTTTAAGCATATTCTGGGCAGAGAAACATATAATAGTACAGATTCACCGTACACTGCTCCAGATATGCTAAAGAATTTAGACTCTCTAGTATCTGAAGCTGGAGAGGTCGAAATTCCTGAACGAATGCAACTGGCATTCGCTTCAACTGATGTACCTATTGAAGGTGAGTCAGAAAGGCAACTGGACGGGCCTCAAAATAATGAGGGACCCTCCAGTTCGTCTAATGTTGTGGTTGAGGATAGAGCAACCATAACTGAAGCAACCCCAATCACATCTATCCCTGGTGAAGATACTTCGGTATCTGATCCTCCAACAGATGTACCCATCCAGGAAACTGGGGAAGGTCATCTGGAGACTGACCAGGAAACTGGTCAGCCCTCAGTTACATTCATGGATTTGGACATGAATGTTAATGACGAGGAAATCCTTATAGAATCTTCGGATTCTGAAGGTACTGAAACAGACTTGGAGATTCTTGATGCTTCTGTACAAGCTCAAGACCCTTCATCTCCAGTCTCCCTTCCAGACGCATCAATTTCACTTTCACCCTCCCAAGAAAATATGCCTACTGATATATCTTTACCAACATATACCGCTCCTTCACCAACTGGGCAATTCTCATTTACTCGAGAAATGCCACCCCCACCGACGCCGTTGTTCACACCTGAGCATTCTCAGCATGAACAACACTTTGATTTTCCAGTCCTTTCTTCATCCACCACTCCTATTATATCTTCAACTGCTGGTTTGACAACTGGGGAGACTTCCTGATGTGACCAATTTATACCCATCGCCCACATCGTTATTGTTTTTTTTATTATATGTTTTTAGTCGATTTTGCTGGCATTTGGCGCGTTTATGGGTTTTGTTAGTGGTTTCAGGTTCTAAACAGGAGACATTTCCGTTTGGTGCAATTTCGAGTAATTTTGAGGCCATGAGGTTGATTGGAGAGTTCGAGAGTTATTAAGGTGAAAAGAGATAGAAAATATGCAAGTTTTCATAAGTTGATGTGTGGCCTTCGGTTCAGTATATTTATACTGCGACGCAGTGGTGGTGAACAAGTCCACTGCGCCGTGGTCATCTATGTGGAAAGGAGCATCGAGACCTGTATATTTATACTGCGACGCAGTGGTGGTGAACAGGTCCACTGCGCCGCAGTCAGCGAGTGAAAAAAAAGGAGAATTCAACCAGTAATATTACACTGCGCCGCAGTGGGATGTGCGTGTGCCCACTGCGCCGCAGTCAGCCTTGACCAACGAGCACCAAAGGCAGTGTATAAGCACTGCGCCGCAGTGGGGGCATCACTCGCCCACTGCGCCGCAGTGAGAGTGCGGGGCTGCAAGGCTTTGACCGATCAATTGCATCAGAATGAAGGGGGTATAAATAGTTTACAAAACCTAATTCCCAAATTATCAAGTTTTCTTTCTAGGAGCTGCACTACAAGGAACGCCTTCAAGGATCAAATCAAGATTTCATCGTCTTCCGATTCATTGAAGATTCACGTGCACCCACTTAGATCGTATCTATTTTATTGTCTTGCAATTTCTATTTCTCAAACGATTGGTACATCATGTTCTTCCTTTATTTTGATTGTTATTTCAATTTAATCATGAGTGGCTAATCTTTTAATCACCCACCTTGATGAAACTAGACGAATGACGTGATTGCTATATGTTTTAATTCCAAGAGTTGATTTCATTTATCGTTGTGTCGAGATCTTGATGATTTAATTCCTTTATATTTATTATTATGATATTGGTGGCATGTGTGTCCTTCGTTAGTGGTACTAGTTGGATACAGATGTGATTTTCAAATGGTTGCTTGTCTATGAGCAATTATCACTAGTTCATGGTATGATAGTGAATGTCATTTTAATAAAAGGAATCATTTTGTCAACGTGTTTAGAAACGGTTGGTGGTACCACGTTTTAATTCACATAGGCACAATTGGTAATTTGTTGATCAAGCAAACTAATTGTTGGTAAGGTTGTCTAAGCATTGGTGGTACCGGCTTGGGTAATTAAACTAGCAACTTAGGTGATTGGGTGCCTTGTGAGCGGTTGGTGGTACCACGCGAGCATTTTATCCTTTCACGATTATCGTGTCAACTCTCAATGAATTTGGTCTTAATTGAATGCAATCATGTTTGAAGTCTAGCGAAGTCAAGGTGGATGATCTTTACTATTATTGTTTGAAGCTTTACCTTTACTCTTACGCGTTTTGTCTTTAAAGTTATTTTACTTTAATTGTCAAAGAGAGATTTGAAGCAACACCCTATTTTCCAAACTACTTTATTAGACAATTGATTCAGACCAATCCTCGTGAACGAACCTGGACTTACTTTTTAACTATATTGCATACGATCGGGTCCACTGCCCGATAGTGTGTAGTAGTGAGTTTTGAGGTATTTCTAGTTTTAATTTTTAAACTCGATTTAGCACATACTTCCTTAAGTTTGCCTCCTCCAGTTGCTCCAGTAGTAACTGCTGCTGGTCCAGTGACACCTTCTCCTTCGTCACTGGACAGTCAAGTTGTCTCACTTCAAGCCGATCTCCAAAACCTTCTAACCAGGGTGGAGGAGATTCAGAAGATACTTGACAAAAACACCAAGTCATTCTCCAGATACCACAAGGATCACCTGACAAACATCAAAGTGGTTGATCTGGGGATAAACAAGTTTTCATCTAATGAAGACTTGGTGTTTAAAAAGCTATATGAGTTGGTCACTGGCTGCAACAATCTGGCTGGTACTTTAAAGGAAGCCTTTGACCTAACTCAGTCCAAGGTCACCAGTTCAATCTCCAACTTGCTGGGAAATACTGTCAGAACTTCAGAAGTTGATTTGAAAGAGATTGAAAGGCAGGTTAAGGAATTGCTTGAAAAACCTGGCCTAGATGTAACTGGACTTGGAGAGCAGTTGATGACTTCGGTTGGTCAGAAAATAGAGGATACGCTGGGTGCTAGGGAAGCACAATTGGTTGAAAGGGTGATATCTGAGATCACCAAGTTGGCCACTCCTCAGGTTGATCTGGCCCCACTCACCAGTGAGATTAACCAGTTGAGAGGCAGCATTGAAAGTTTGAACACCCAGGTATCTCTACATGCTCAATCTTTAGATAGACTGACAACTGAAGTAGAAAATCTGAAAAAGAAGGATGATGAAGTGAAGGATAAGGTTGTCTCCGGTTTGGATGAAGACTCCAAGATCCTAAATGAATTGAAAACTGGTCAAGAACAAGTTAGTGCAAATGTCTTGATTCAGTCAAAGGAGACGAACCATTTATGGAGGTCCTTCAGGATGATGTGTGGGATCTTTAAGGAGTGTAAGGACATGCAGTCATGGCAGCCTCTTGACCAGTTGCCATCTCACCCCTCTAAATGGGTAGGTATTCGGGCAGGTCTAGATGCTGCCAAGGGGGAAAGAAGTGCAGTCCTTCCACCAGTTGCACCTAGAAGGACTCCATCTGGAAGAGAATTGATTGTGGCTACCAGTACTGAAGCTGGTGAGCAAAGAGTTGGTGGATCTGGTGATGATGGTGATAGGGGGAATGTTGTTTTGGATAAGGGTAAAGGTTTGGCTGTTGAAGCATCTGCCCAGCCGGCCACTGATGTAATGCTTGAAACTGGTAATGTTGATGTACTTCCTCCAGTTTCAGATAGTGATAGCAGAAGACTGGCCAGACTTGGAAATGATATTAAAGAAAGAAAGAAGATAAAACAAAGAAACCAAGCTGAAGCCAGGGCACATCTTGCACAAATCAAGTTACTTGATATGAGTGATGCCAATCTTTTGGGTATCACTAAGGAGGAGTATGTTAGGATCAAGAATGATCCCAGGATAGTTGACCAGTTGAAAGAAATGCTGGATGTAGAACTGGACAGACACTATCCTGAGGATGAAGCTGAATTCGATGCCAGAAGCTTGAATATTTCAGTGGAGAAGGCCAAGGAGAATAGGGCCAGTGGGATTCTTAAACGAATTGAAAATGTTAAGAAGGTTGTGAAGAAGGTTTTGAATCCACCAAGAAGGATTCCACAACCAAGAAGACCACTGTCTAGAGATGTTGACCTTAGCACATTTGTTGAACCAACTGGCGAGGTTTCAAATGAAGACATCAAGTCCGCTGTACTGGCTGCTGGTGCTGGGAGTATAAGAATTACAAATGAATCTGAAGCTAAAAGCTACTACTCCCATATCATGTCAACCAGAAGACATAGTGGTACTATTAATGGTGTAAATGTAACAATCAAGCCAGGCACCAAAGTTTTTCAAATCGAAGTTAGTTATACCAGGGGGCCACTGGTTAAAACTGACAATCCTGGTGCTATGCAATATGGGTTCAGCGAATGGGTTGAGATGGTGAATGTTTTGGATGCGAAGGCACAAAAGAACAGGTTTGAGAAAGCATGGGCAAACTTTCTAAGGGGCAAAATTCAACATAAAGAAAATCTTGAACAAAAGTTGAATATTGATCCTGAAGACTCTCAGCCTATTTCTTTGGTGACCAAGAGAAGAAGAACTGGCGAAGGGCCATCTCATTAAGTTCTTTCTTCAGTTATCTACTTGTAATTTGTATCTACATTCTGTAACTTGTATAAATTCCATTTCCTTGTATAAATGAAGTTACCAGTTTGTAACCACAAGGTAGATAATAGATTAAAATCTAACAAACCTAAAAGAAAAACCTAAGGCATTTATTGATCTATAAAAATGCCTTGGAAACTTAGATAGATTTAAATCGTACAAGTCTCTATAGTTCACACTTGTATAGATACAAGAACTAGAAAAAGACTTAGACTATATTTCTAGACAAATAGGGGGAATTTGTTAGGACCAGTTCACCTGGAACTGTCTAGTCACCAGTTTACACTTGTCAGTCACCAGACAAATAGGGGGATTATACAGGAGGTGATATAGGCTATGTAGATGAATATTGAAGCCTGAAATGCTACCCCAATGATATGAGATTATATGTATTGTTAAGATATGCTATGAGATGATAGGAATTGTTATGGTATGCTATGGGTTGATATGCTTTTCAGATGAGATGCCACGATATGTAATGATATATGATATGAGATGTAATGATATGCTATGAAATGATATGTAATGTCTTGAGATGTGTTGAAATGTGATATATGCTGATGATAAATGAAATGTGCATGCTTGTATGGCTTGTTCATCTAGTTCACTAGACTTATTAAGTTGCCATGACACGTGCACGTTTAAGGGCCCAAACGTTAATATGATATATGATATGAGATGTAATGATATGCTATGAAATGATATGTAATGTCTTGAGATGTGTTGAAATGTGATATATGCTGATGATAAATGAAATGTGCATGCTTGTATGGCTTGTTCATCTAGTTCACTAGACTTATTAAGTTGCCATGACACGTGCACGTTTAAGGGCCCAAACGTTAATATGATATATGATAATGTTTAGGTAATGTGGACACCGAAACTATATGTGATGTAAATCGAGCTCGTAAATGATGTGAAAGTGTTAAGCTTAACTGTAACACCCCAAGCCAAGGCTCAGAATATCACGGAAATCATATAGCACAAGGTGGAATTTAATGTAGAACATGACTAAATGCAAATAAAGGATTCAGTGAATCCAACCAATAAAAGAAACAAGTATCAAAAAATATAGCAGAAGCAAGTAATCGTCAAAGTTTACAAAACAACATTAAAAGAAAGCTATCAATCCTAAGTATAATGCAAAAGAAGGCAAATGGATCCTTGATCCATCTAAGTCCAAGTCCGGGTTTAACAGCAAGCAAGCAACTAAACTCCACGCCCTGGAATAACCTGATAACCTGAAAAGTGTACTAAGCATAGTCAACACAAGGTTGGTGAGTTCGTAGTAATGGTCCATTAGAAACCATTGCCAATCATCATAATATACTAGTAGAGGCGAAACATGACTTACAGTGAGCCTCTAAGTAACACAATAACGTCCAACAACAAGATCACACAAAACAAGTAAGCGTGTAATAAGAGTGCACAAATGATGTAAATACCAATACATGTGCCAAAAGCATAAATAGTCATAATGCATATCATATCGTATATCAAAATCATAACAACCATGCCACAATTGCACCAAATAGGGTGTACTTGCATGTGAACCGCGTATAAACACCAACCACAAATTCAACCAACTATACGTACATACACTTAGGAGGATTCTACTTTCCTCGGATCCTAGATGCTTATATATAGGGTCACCCGCAGCCTTCCCACCACATCTAAAACCCAATGAAGGCATAACCGACTTCCATGTATGCACGTCTATCCTAGCAGTAATAATATTAATAACAATAACCATAATAATAATACCTAAGTGTACCATGACAACAACAATCATTACAAACACAATATTCTCAAGTCTAACAACTTGGTAGTACATCGTACATTGCGCGATCTCAAGTGTATGACACTTGGAAGTACGTGGAACCATTCATCAAGTAAGTATACTTGAAAGTACATCAACCAAACACCAAGTACGAACCTAACCAATCTCAATCACCACACCATCATAACAAAAATAAATCAAACTACAATGCACATACATTTCATACGCCTTTACATTTAAGGAACCATAGATGTTTATATATAGGGTCACCCGCAGCCTTCCCACCACATCTACAACTCATTAAAGGTATCATCGTCTTCCATGTATGTACAACTATCCTAATCACAATATATATCCGACATTTAATGCATAACCAACCAATCAATAAGTACAAAAGCATGTTCAATCTCAATCACAAGTCCATCCATTTCCACTAAACAACACGTACATACACTTCGGAGGGTTTTACTTTCATCAAGTTCTAGATGCTTATGTATAGGGTCACCCGCAGCTTTCCCACCACATCTAAAACTCTTTGAAGGCATAACCGACTTCCATGTATGTACGTCTATCCTAATATAAACGAAATACTTAACAAAACATAAACCAAGTCAACCGAACGAAATGAACCATCACATCAATCCAACAATCAAAACAATCGATCAATCAATCAATAAATGCAAGTAAACACGCAAGGTTTACACTTTTCAGCCCGAATCTCAAGCGAGTAGGGAGATACGAAACTCACCTTGATCGGCAAAGAAACTTAAGTCGAATAAATGAAGATTAATAGCGAGTATTTGGCCCCACACGTCCACAACCTATCAAAGCATGTCATAAATCATAATGTCAACTCTAATATCATAAACAAGTTAGTTCATTAAGTTTAAGTCGAGCCACGAACCCTTAGTCGCATTTACAACCTTACCGAGTAAGAAACGAGACACTTTAACACGACATTTTTGGAAATGGTGATGGATTCAGGATATAAGGTTTACACCATGATAAAGTAGACTCTCTCACGATTCCACCGATAGGTCATATGTCTAAAACGGACTTACGGTTCAAAAGTTATTGACGTTTGAAAATATTGACAAAACCAGTCCCTAACGGGCGTTACAAAACTAACGGCCGTCACATCTCATCTAACCCTGGTCCCTGTAACGTCCGTGTAACTGCCGTTACAAAGTGTAACGGGCGTTACACAATGTAACGGCCGTTACAAACCATCAGTTCAGCATCTGCAGTTTTTCATGAACCAAAACCCTAAAACTCGACCCAAATCGATCCAAAACGACTTGCAGGGACTTGTAACTCATTTTGAAGCATAAATAAACATCATTAACCATAAATACACATAACCTAATCCCCAAATCCGTTCATAACATCACCGAATCTTCCAAAACGCTCAAACCCTACTTAAACCCTAATTTGACCTAAATTTGGTTTTAAGCCGATTTAGGACTTGTAAATACTCGAAATGACCAGAAATGAGTATTCTAACATAAATAGATACAAAAGGAATGATTTAGACTTACCAAAACGTCTTTCACAAGCTAGAACCCGATTAGTGGCTAAATAGGTAAGAAATCTTGAACTAAGACCTTTAAATCTTCAATACGACGATAATGAGATGAAGGCGACGATGATTCTCGAGTTAAACTAATTCTAAAACACCAAAATGATGCAAGAGAAGATGGAGAAATGAGATGGGTTTTCTTTTGCTTTTACTTGAGAGAAAAAGAAAGAAAAGAAGGTAGAATGAAATGAGAGGAGGGAAAGGAAGATAAGGGGGAGGGAAAAAGATGGGTCGGCTGGTGGGTCGGGTGCGGGTATGGGTCGACCCGTTTCCATTTACAAGCTAACTTACACATCGTTTTACATTTAGTCCCCAATTAAGTCATACCATCGATCCAAGGAACATACCACATTGTCATTTAATCACAAAACGAACCAAATATTTCGTTGACTTAAATTGTTAGTCAAGTTGCACGTAAAGTCAAACGGTCAAAACTCACGGATGTTACATTAACCCGTACTTGCCCTTGCCCGGTGGGTGCATATACGTGGTTGCTTGGGTGGCTCCTTGCAACATAATTAAGTGGTAGAGTATCTCCGGGTGGCCTGATTACCCACCAATGTCTTTGAACATACAGACTACTCTTGGATTGGCTTGCCATTCCTTAACGACATTGATGGACCGCCGTAAGGCTTATCCATCCAGTCGGGTGTGAGGTTACCTGTTAGGTCTTATGACCGCCTACACACAAACTTACACCTTATATGTGATGAGTGACTTATGTCATGCCTAATGAGTGACTTATGTCATGCCTAATGTAAGTGACTTATGTCACACTATACGATGATGCTTATATGTTAGGACCAGTTCACCTGGAACTGTCCAGTCACCAGTTTACACTTGCCAGTCACCAGTTGCATCTGGAGACCAGTGAAACTGGTGACCAAGAAGATTTGTCCAGAAATATATTGAAGTCCAGTTGCACCGTACAGTCAACGCAACTGAAGACTTCCTCCAGTTGAGAACTGACCAGTTGAAGAATCATTCCAGTTGAAGTCGAAGACAACAAATGGAAGATAGAGAATGGCAATGGCAGCGAAGCCCAGTTGGCATTCTAGTCAGTTACAAACTGGAGACCATCAGTGGAAAGCCCTTACAAAGCTTTACACTGATTACGAGGAATTGACTTGTATGCTTTATGTACCTTTACCCGGATAATAAGCCTTGTCTTATTATTTAAGTAATAAAAGGTACATAAAGGTGGTTGTGTAAAGTTGCTTTATCATGCGACTTTACACTGCTTTTTAAGGAATTAAATGCTATTCCTTAAATGCTCTCAACCACATTTGTACGGCTAAAGTTAACATCCCAATGTTAACTTTGCCTATAAATACAAGTCATTGTACAACCAAGAATATAATTTCTTCGAATACACTTCGATAGAATTCACTTTGCAAACCTGCAATATTCTTGGTGAACTTGTGCAATATTCTCTCAATCGCTAAAAGGAACATTTCACAACTTTAAGTGTTTCGATTGTCTTGAGAAATTCCGAGTGTAGATCAATTGTATTTCATAGGTTGTTAGGATATTTACATTCTTGTATTATCTTGGTTCCGCATCAACCTTGTAATTTATTTAACATCAATAAACAAATTACACATTGAAAAATACATATTGTCTCATCAAGTTATCTTACAAGTTATTTGTATTATTGCATTGTTCTTTACTTATTGTCATTTAAATAAGTAATCTATCTAGAACTTGGTATATACACACTGCAACTGGTCGTCTCCAGTTCAGTGCATATATTGCAAAGTAACTCCACCATCGACATTGAGGTGTCTTCAGTAGTACCATCTATCGAGTTGGGACTTACATTATATGTTATATGTGAAGTAAAAGATGACTAGGCACATCTAGGGTGATTCAACCTATTATGATGATGATTGATGTGATGATATGTTATGGATGATGTGATGCATTGATGTGATATGTGCCTTAACGATTTAATATGACTTTTATATAATGTTTAAATGGAAAAATGTTTTATTAATGATGTGTTATCTTACTTAGCTAATTCGTTAGCTAACACTTGCTCTTTTAAAATGTGTTGTGCCCTCAGGTCCAACATTAGTGAGCAGGTAGATGTGAGAAGATGCGAGGCATGGGTAGATGATCTTGAAGCTGGCTGTAGTTTACCCATAGTGGCTGCTCTCCTTAGACATTGATTTATGTTTAGATATTTATGATTTGTATTTACTATTATGTCGGTTGTTTAATGTTGGGCAACCGATGGATTTCCATTTAGACTTGTTTTGATGATATGGCTAGTAACACCATTTAATGAATGAACCAACAGATTTTGCTGGTTTGGACTTTTAAAGTTTAATTCCGCTTTCTTTGACGCCGTTAGGCGAAAGTTTTTTGGAAATCCATATTTTTAAACGACGGGTGTTACAGTAGTGCAAGCGTCCCTGCGAACGATTTTGTACTTATCACTTACTATACTACATCTGATCGGGTCCCCTGCCCGTAAGGTGTGTTTGGTTTGAGATAATTACCTGTACAACATTTTTATAAATTTAAACACTAAATAAAAATCACCATCACCTTTCTAACGACTATTCACAAGATCAACTTTTCTTCACAAAAGTCATTTTACCAAAGTTTGACTTGCTTCACATCTACTAGTCTTATAACGTTGACCGACTCAAACGGCGGGTGTTACATAAGTCTTAAATCTTAATCTATAAAGTTGTTAGTTCATTTAATTTTTTATGTGACACTTATATTCATGTAAAAATTTTCACAAAATTTAAGCTTTGAAAAACTTATTTTCGTAGCAACTGTTACTCGTTTAATAATACTATGTAAGTGTCAAACATGTATAATTGTTTTATAACATATCAATATGTAGATTTTTTTTTCTTATAAAGTATGGCTAATATCATTAAGAGCAAATAATACATCATAACAAATTATCATTTTTAAGGAAAAAATAATCATTTAGCATCTTACAACTTGCTCGATGTGTTAATGATAATTAATTTCCCGACGTATTTTGTTAACATGTTCTCAACCTATTGTTTCCCCACTATTGATGCTTATATGTTATATGTGAAGTAAAAGATGACTAGGCACATCTAGGGTGATTCAACCTATTATGATGATGATTGATGTGATGATATGTTATGGATGATGTGATGCATTGATGTGATATGTGCCTTAACGATTTAATATGACTTTTATATAATGTTTAAATGGAAAAATGTTTTATTAATGATGTGTTATCTTACTTAGCTAATTCGTTAGCTAACACTTGCTCTTTTAAAATGTGTTGTGCCCTCAGGTCCAACATTAGTGAGCAGGTAGATGTGAGAAGATGCGAGGCATGGGTAGATGATCTTGAAGCTGGCTGTAGTTTACCCATAGTGGCTGCTCTCCTTAGACATTGATTTATGTTTAGATATTTATGATTTGTATTTACTATTATGTCGGTTGTTTAATGTTGGGCAACCGATGGATTTCCATTTAGACTTGTTTTGATGATATGGCTAGTAACACCATTTAATGAATGAACCAAACAGATTTTGCTGGTTTGGACTTTTAAAGTTTAATTCCGCTTTCTTTGACGCCGTTAGGCGAAAGTTTTTTGGAAATCCATATTTTTAAACGACGGGTGTTACAGTAGTGCAAGCGTCCCTGCGAACGATTTTGTACTTATCACTTACTATACTACATCTGATCGGGTCCCCTGCCCGTAAGGTGTGTTTGGTTTGAGATAATTACCTGTACAACATTTTTATAAATTTAAACACTAAATAAAAATCACCATCACCTTTCTAACGACTATTCACAAGATCAACTTTTCTTCACAAAAGTCATTTTACCAAAGTTTGACTTGCTTCACATCTACTAGTCTTATAACGTTGACCGACTCAAACGGCGGGTGTTACATAAGTCTTAAATCTTAATCTATAAAGTTGTTAGTTCATTTAATTTTTTATGTGACACTTATATTCATGTAAAAATTTTCACAAAATTTAAGCTTTGAAAAACTTATTTTCGTAGCAACTGTTACTCGTTTAATAATACTATGTAAGTGTCAAACATGTATAATTGTTTTATAACATATCAATATGTAGATTTTTTTTTCTTATAAAGTATGGCTAATATCATTAAGAGCAAATAATACATCATAACAAATTATCATTTTTAAGGAAAAAATAATCATTTAGCATCTTACAACTTGCTCGATGTGTTAATGATAATTAATTTCCCGACGTATTTTGTTAACATGTTCTCAACCTATTGTTTCCCCACTTTGATTTTTTCGCGTATATTTATAGGTGAGTAAACATGTTCATATATCAATAAAAAAAAGTAATTGGATGGGAACCCCTTGATCCCATGTACCATTTGGTACACACTAATCTCCCAGCCAGGCTAGTGTCCAGGTGAATCTCAACCACTTAATAATCCCCTGATTATCTCAAGTTTGCCTTTGGCAAGACTTGAACCCAGGACCTCTCCTGGAAAGTGGCGGCTGGTGGCCACTGGGCTATTACCCAGTGTCATGTTCATATATCAATCAACACATAATTAGGTGGTTTTTATTTGTTTTAAGTTATGTGATTATCGTTTCTACCAAATCGTATGCATAAAGCCATTAACTATTAAAATATGAGGCCTTCAAAAACTTAGACTAAAACCTTTGAGCCACTACTGATTCCATGGCATGTTAATTAAATTTCCAACCACTAAATATATCAAAGACAAATTATTAATCTATACTCTAATTTTGTTATGATAATGCAAATTGTAATAAACTACTTTTAAACATTTCGTTATAATCTACCATCGATTATCCATTTATTGATATTAATACCACAAGTCACTAAATGAAAAAAGAAAAGTCATCTTTACATTATATTTTTCGGATTAAGATTCTTTAAAGTTGAGATAACTTCATAGATGAAGTTAGACAATTCTCAATCTTTGGATTGAAATCAAGGGTTAAGATTCATATATCAAATTTGAATCTTGACTTTTGATATTTATCCAAAGGTTGAGATCTCGCTAACTTCACCTATGAAGTTAATCCAACTTTAAAGGATTTTTATCAATATTTTCCAGCTAAACAAACCTATATCACTTCCATTTATGAATCATCAGCTCATCACTATAGTTAACATACTCACAGAGTTAAGAGTAAAGACAAAAGAAAAACCATGAGGCCCACAATGTAACGGGCTTGACAGATAAATCAACACTTTCACATAGTTGGTCCAACCAAAAGATTAGATGGCGAGTTACCCATGCTTTTACTCATTTTCTTTTATTTTTTTTAACGGAATCATTTTATTTTTATTTTACGCAATCTTTATATACTTGGATCATTCTAGATTAAAAAGACTCTTCTTTCGTCCCACTAAATGTGTCTTATTTTTAATTTTTAAAGTTTTTTTTTTGTAAACTTTGACCTTAAATATTTTGATTTGTGTTATATAATACTTGATGAAATATATACCAATAAAAAATACATTTAAAATATAATCAATTCATATAACTTTAATCAAATATTATATAACACAAATCAAATTATTTAAGGTCAAAGTTTTTAAAGAAAAACTTTAAAAATTCAAAATAGGACACACTTAATGAGACGAGGAAGTACATAATAATTAATAGTGTTTTATAATCAGATATATCAGAAGTTGCTTTAAGTACCTAGATAAATAAATGCTCTAGCAATAAAACTACGAAATAACAAGACTCTTTTTTTTGGCAAATGTAAGTGCAGCCTTTAGAGGTGCACTTAACGTGTATAAAAAATGTATCTTTCGTATAAAAACTCATATTCTGAATTTTATGATAAGTGTACAATTATTTAATGTATTTTAACTACATCGTTTAAGGCTTTATATAACAAAACCTCTTTTTGGTAATAACGTATTCTAAATCACTTACAACTCATCATAAATGGATGAGTGTGATTCGGTATTCATTTTTAGATGTATTAATAATGTATTAATGAAAACTAAATTTGATCCATATGTTTTGTTTAATTATTTTTTCTGTTTTTGTGAGACTGACAATCTTACAAATTGAAGGACTAACAAATTTCTTTAAAAAAAGAAAATTAAGAAGCTTAAAATATGTGTGATGATACAATATTATTATTATAAATTTTAAAAAGATGATTTATCTACACATCGTTGTATTCAACCTCACCATCATATTATCTTTTATTAAGGATTGAAATGAAAATATTTTGTATTTCATTTTTAGATTATTTTTTCATTTTATTTTTTTTTTTTGAAAGGTGTGGATCATTTGCTCGCAACATGAGATCTAGCTTACGTTGTTTAACCGGGTCCACGCTAGAGAGCCCCCTCACCCTCAATACCTAGTAGGAGGAGAAACCCCCAACTAAACCGCCCGAAGGCACGACATTTAATTGGGATAAAACGCTGTCCCCTCTGCAGGACTAAAACATGTTTCACTGGAGGACTTTATTTGTTAAATTCCTTTAAATGTTTTTCCCATGTTTCGAACTCGAGACCTCCAACATCTAAAATCGGTGCTCAACCACTGAGCTATAATGGAAATTATATTTTATTTTTAGATGGTAAGTTGAGTTTTTTTATTTAGACAACAAAGATAAGGATGCACTTGTAAATAAATAGAGCTTCGGACGAGTTATGATCTATTAAGTTTACAAAGTTTGTTATTTTTATAGATATAATAACAAAAATACCATATCTACCAATCATTGAAAAGAAATGGTGGACGAACAGTCGAACACCCATAGGTTTGAAGATGTTTGTGTGGTTTTGTACAATTCGGTGGCTCAACTACCCATTGTTTTTGGAAATCTTAATTGCTAATTTCGTACATCCTATCATATTTTATTGATTTTATTGTAGGAAATGTTTTTCCATAGTATATGATACGGATAAGGATCCTTTAAAGTTGTAATAGCTTTATAAGTAAAGTTGGAAGGATTTCAACCATTAGATTAAAATCAAAGGTTAAAATTCAAATTTGATTTTTGAATATTTACTTTTAATTTCAATCAAGGTCATGGATTGTCGATAATCCCTATATCCATATGATACTTGATGTACACAGATATTTATTTGGGTACTAGGCTTGAAATTAAGTTTAAAAATAACCGAACCTAACATGATAAGGTTTGCTAATTCGTTGTGGTTTAGAAATAATGAGAATTTTGTCCGGATTCAAGTTTGTTAATAGTTAATGTTCTGTTAACGGAATATACCTACAAAAGTTGTTAATTCATATGAAGCTATATCTAAAAGGGTTAAGTATCCCAGAGTGTAAGTAACTTTGCAACTTTTCCTATTGTGTGTATGCATCAAAAATTTTGAACATTGTATGTAAGTATCTCTCTAAATTAAACACTTAATGTAAAAATGTATACGTGGCAACCATATGAGCTGCCCACGTAGAAGTTTTTGATTGGCCAACGTAAAAATTTTACATTAAGTGTTCAATTTAGCGAGATACTTACATACAATGTACAAAATTTTTTATACTTACATACAATAGGAAAAGTTGCAAAGTTACTTACACTCCGGGATACTAAACCCTATCTAAAACTATATATAAACTTCATTTAATTAAGTTTCATGATTCATATTCGACAATAGTCTTGATATATATACATATATGAACAGTATTTGACTCAAAATAGTTCGTTCACTAATTAAACAAGCTCCTCTTCTTTAGCTTCTTCCAACTCCCGTAACCCTCCAACCTTCTGCTCGATCTCCTCGATCAACTCCTCGCGCCACAAAGCCGCTCTCGCCTTTTCTTCTATATCCTCTTGCTGTCACAAAGTAAAACAACCTCTCATCACAAATAACAAACCCGAAAGACGACAACACATATCTTACACGTTATATAGTACACCTACGTATCTTTGATCAATTAAGAAGCAATATTTACCGTGCAATTAAAACATTTTAAAATGATGATGTAAGCATATATATAAGGTAAAATAAAACATGTATTAAAGTAAAACAAATAAAACAATAGGTTTTCTTTAGTGATAATCATCGTGCATCATAAAAATCATCGTACATCAATTGCTTCGTGAATCTTCGTGCATCAATTTAATCATGATCTAAGGGTCAAGATCTTGTCTTATTTGTTTTACTTTAATACTTGTTTTACAATACCCAACCCCTATATATATATATATATATTATATATATATATATTATATAATATATATATAAATATATATAAGAATTATGAGAACTTTTATGTATAAGTATTAAGTTTATCTAAAAAATTCCTAACAATTTTGTTTCTCATACAACTCTTATATGACTACCAGTCTACAACTACCCATACTCTTAGAGTCTTGGTTATTAAACAACATGTTCCGACTCTTGATGTCAAACAAGTATTCTAAAATCAAAAAAACAACAACCCCAGACCGTGAACATGATGTACAATGTATCTGAAACAGATAGAACGTTCGGATTAACATGACGGATCGAGTTGAGAAATTAGAAAACAATTAATGGAGGGGCTGGGCTTAATTACATATGTTTTTGATTTGTTGATCAGTAAGATGCCATATAGATTTATGGGTGATAAGGTCTCTTTGGCCTTCCATGTGCTCTACTAAAACTGCCATTAGTGACAAATGCGGTATCGCATTCATTCTACCAGCTGATCTTCTTTTGCTCTCTTCATCACCCACTGATTGCTACAGTTTTCATATATGAACGTTCATCAGATTTTCTCTTATATAGAAAGTGAAAAGTTCCATATGAATCTAAGAAAATTAATGAAGATTTTGTTTAGACAAACTGGATTTATAATGTATATCCCCCCACCAAAAAAAAAAAGTTCATTTGAATATATTCTTTTGAGATTATTGCATTGCTACGTAATTGACACATTTTGGGTATGTTTCACAAAACTAGCTGGTAACTATAGCTGAAAGCTAGTAGTTGAAGCTTTTTAAACATATCTAAACACAGGCTATACGCTTACTATAGGTCTATACTCAACAGTGTTTTGATAGCATTAATCACGATCAAAGGCCTAACAGCCGGGTATATATAGACCTATAGGTGATGTTTGCTAAAGAAATAATAGACGCCCAATTTTGTGATGTATACAACTTAAAGAGACTCATGGGTGTAACACCATTTATTTCATACAAGTCTATGTCTTTAAATGGTTCATAGGATATATATATATATATATATATATATATATATATATATATATACCTTTTCGTAGACCCAATGCCCGGTACCATCTCCTCCATCTTTCCTGTAATATTCTGAATCATAATACGGATCCTAACACATTTCATAGTCATTAGCGGTAGCAAAGATTGAATAATTGTAAGAAACCGGCCAAATTCAACAAATGTTCAATGTTTTTTTTTTTTTTTTTTACCTTTGTTGCGCCGAAAAAACAACAACCCCAGACCGTGAACATGATGTACAATGTATCTGAAACAGATAGAACGTTCGGATTAACATGACGGATCGAGTTGAGAAATTAGAAAACAATTAATGGAGGGGCTGGGCTTAATTACATATGTTTTTGATTTGTTGATCAGTAAGATGCCATATAGATTTATGGGTGATAAGGTCTCTTTGGCCTTCCATGTGCTCTACTAAAACTGCCATTAGTGACAAATGCGGTATCGCATTCATTCTACCAGCTGATCTTCTTTTGCTCTCTTCATCACCCACTGATTGCTACAGTTTTCATATATGAACGTTCATCAGATTTTCTCTTATATAGAAAGTGAAAAGTTCCATATGAATCTAAGAAAATTAATGAAGATTTTGTTTAGACAAACTGGATTTATAATGTATATCCCCCCACCAAAAAAAAAAAGTTCATTTGAATATATTCTTTTGAGATTATTGCATTGCTACGTAATTGACACATTTTGGGTATGTTTCACAAAACTAGCTGGTAACTATAGCTGAAAGCTAGTAGTTGAAGCTTTTTAAACATATCTAAACACAGGCTATACGCTTACTATAGGTCTATACTCAACAGTGTTTTGATAGCATTAATCACGATCAAAGGCCTAACAGCCGGGTATATATAGACCTATAGGTGATGTTTGCTAAAGAAATAATAGACGCCCAATTTTGTGATGTATACAACTTAAAGAGACTCATGGGTGTAACACCATTTATTTCATACAAGTCTATGTCTTTAAATGGTTCATAGGATATATATATATATATATTTCATAGTGTATAAGTATTAAGTTTATCTAAAAAATTCCTAACAATTTTGTTTCTCATACAACTCTTATATGACTACCAGTCTACAACTACCCATACTCTTAGAGTCTTAGTTATTAAACAACATGTTCCGACTCTTGATGTCAAACAAGTATTCTAAAATCAAAACTAACACTACAATACTTGCATCCTCTACTCTCTAGCTAGGAAGAATCTATAACTATATCAATAAGATTATTAGACGCTATAAACAAAACGATACGTTAAAAACATAATATATTATATACTTATGTAAATACAACCCAATCATAAACAAGATTCATAATCAACATGATTTGCATGAAAATGAGTATAAATATATACCAGATGGAAGCCATTGGTCAACCTTGAGCCTGATAATTGCCTGAGCTGAAAATCAAGAAACATGAATATAAGCTTACTGGTATAATTAACTTATGTGCAAGAAATGGGAAATTAAGTAAAATCTTTAGGAATACGAGTATATAATTACTGATAATTTTGATTCCAATCTTGGTGTAAGCAAAGAAGGCTTATGGTTGATATGATTGTTAATGATTTTAAAGCTCATAATAGCTTCTGCCATGGATATGAGATTTGACACAATACGAGCTTCAAACACTTGATGGATGTTAGTATTACTTTCTTTCTATTTTTTATTAATTCTTTTTGTATTGTTTTGTTGGTTTGGATATAGGATAAGAAGCTCATTTGTAACCACCCTTTCCTTTCATCTCATAAACTACAAGTGATATCCGTTGTGTCCAAAAATGGTGTTGTTTTTTTAAACCTTTTTCTATCCTAAGTTATTTTTAAGAAAAACATAATTTTTTTAAATGTAAATTCCATACAAGGACTGGGAAATATATTGACGAGTTTGATTTTAAGGTTCATAGAATAATTAATATTACTCGTATTAAACATGTAAAGTTTACATTGTATTACAAACAATGTAAAATATAACTTAACAACTTTTTGTTTTTGTTTAATTTAAAACAAGTTTTTTCTAAAAGATAATAAACCGAGAGCCAGCCAAATTACTTAAGTATGGAAACACATCATATCATTAAACAAACTCTAAGGCCGGTTCTTATAACGTCCAAGATGGTGCGTCCTCAGTCCAAGGGAGGAGGAAGCTCGACGCTATGGACACGGAGAGTCCTAGCCATGCGTCTTCAAGCGAGAGTCTTCGAATGTGGGGTCCAGGAGCGTGTATGCGGACGAAATATAAAAAAAAAACTTTCTTTCTTTGATTTGAAAATGCAACGGCTAGTTGCTTTGTATATTTTTAAAAACTTAATCTATTTAAACCCTACCATTTTTCAACAATCAATCAACAATAAAATACCATTTCATCTCATTTTTATCTTCATCAAACCATTCCATTTAAAAATGTCGATACAAAGGTGGACTGAATCAGAAGATCTTTTGTTGTCGAGGTGTTGGATATTGAGGCTACCTGGCCCCGTGACCGGTAGATGTGAAATGACTAATCCAAGCGAAAACGCTTGGAACGACATTACTGAAATGTTCAACATGGACACGACTGAAGGTACACAGAGCAAACATCAACTAGTAGGTCACTTCACCAGAATTCGGAAGGAATGTAAGCAGTTTGAGGCAATCTGTACGAGGTTGAATGCACATGGGAGGACCGTCTCTGATGAGTTGCTTTATGCAACGACGCATCAGGAGTACCAGGAGAAGTATGGGAGGGTCTTCAGATACGAGCAGTGTTTCAGGGAGCTTATCATGGTTGCTTTTTAATTGTTTTGAATTATGAAGTGTGTTTTAGTATTTTAATTAAGTGTGTTTTAGTATTTTGAATTATGTATTATCTTTTAGTATTGTAATGTCTTTAACTATTTTAATAAAAGATGTCTACTTGGTAATTTATAATTTTAATACATTACAAACTTATTAAAAGACAAACTTATTTTTCATCTCATAAACTACAAGTGATATCCGTTGTGTCCAAAAATGGTGTTGTTTTTTTAAACCTTTTTCTATCCTAAGTTATTTTTAAGAAAAACATAATTTTTTTAAATGTAAATTCCATACAAGGACTGGGAAATATATTGACGAGTTTGATTTTAAGGTTCATAGAATAATTAATATTACTCGTATTAAACATGTAAAGTTTACATTGTATTACAAACAATGTAAAATATAACTTAACAACTTTTTGTTTTTGTTTAATTTAAAACAAGTTTTTTCTAAAAGATAATAAACCGAGAGCCAGCCAAATTACTTAAGTATGGAAACACATCATATCATTAAACAAACTCTAAGGCCGGTTCTTATAACGTCCAAGATGGTGCGTCCTCAGTCCAAGGGAGGAGGAAGCTCGACGCTATGGACACGGAGAGTCCTAGCCATGCGTCTTCAAGCGAGAGTCTTCGAATGTGGGGTCCAGGAGCGTGTATGCGGACGAAATATAAAAAAAAAACTTTCTTTCTTTGATTTGAAAATGCAACGGCTAGTTGCTTTGTATATTTTTAAAAACTTAATCTATTTAAACCCTACCATTTTTCAACAATCAATCAACAACAAAATACCATTTCAACTCATTTTTATCTTCATCAAACCATTCCATTTAAAAATGTCGATACAAAGGTGGACTGAATCAGAAGATCTTTTGTTGTCGAGGTGTTGGATATTGAGGCTACCTGGCCCCGTGACCGGTAGATGTGAAATGACTAATCCAAGCGAAAACGCTTGGAACGACATTACTGAAATGTTCAACATGGACACGACTGAAGGTACACAGAGCAAACATCAACTAGTAGGTCACTTCACCAGAATTCGGAAGGAATGTAAGCAGTTTGAGGCAATCTGTACGAGGTTGAATGCACATGGGAGGACCGTCTCTGATGAGTTGCTTTATGCAACGACGCATCAGGAGTACCAGGAGAAGTATGGGAGGGTCTTCAGATACGAGCAGTGTTTCAGGGAGCTTATCATGGTTGCTTTTTAATTGTTTTGAATTATGTATTATCTTTTAGTATTGTAATGTCTTTAACTATTTTAATAAAAGATGTCTACTTGGTAATTTATAATTTTAATACATTACAAACTTATTAAAAGACAAACTTATTCATTCATCTCATAAAATGCTTTGGCCCATATGATCAAATGGTTCAAGGTGTAAACCGCACAATCAAGTTGTTCCAGAGCAACTTGAGTCTTGTCGATCTTCCCCTGCAAATAAGTAAAGTATTGACACTAAATATCAGAACACTACCCGGTTTGTATAATATCGATTTGTTCTCGACACCATTGCTTCTTCGCATTTAGTTTTTGCATAACTGCAAGAAGTTCCTCTTTAAACAATTGGTGGTCGAGGATATCAGCCATGATACTGTCCTGTATTTGATCGACAGTCATTGGTGGTTTTGGGTTAGTGACATTTGATGAAGAAGCCATTTCAGATGTATAATAGTTTGTGTTTTGATCAGAAATATTTGATAAGGAGCCAATATTTATAGGTAAACTAAAAGACGCTCCTCCAACGTTCAAAATTCAAAATATTTACACAATTAGTCCCTCCAACGTTCAAATTCAAAATATTTACACAATTAGTCCCTCCAACGTTCGAATTCAAAATATTTACACTTTCAGTCCCTCCAACGTTCGAATTCAAAATATTTACACAATTAGTCCCTCCAACGTTCGAATTCAAAATATTTACACAATTAGTCCCTCCAACGTTCGAATTCAAAATATTTACACAATTAGTCCCTCCAACGTTCGAATTCAAAATATTTACACTTTCAGTCCCTTCAACGTTCGAATTCAAAATATTTACACAATTAGTCCCTCCAACGTTCGAATTCAAAATATTTACACAATTAGTCCCTCCAACGTTCGAATTCAAAATATTTACACTTTCAGTCCCTCCAACGTTCAAAATTCAAAATATTTACACAATTAGTCCCTCCAACGTTCGAATTCAAAATATTTACACTTTCAGTCCCTCAAACGGCCAAAAATTCAAAAACATTTACACTTCCAGTCCCTGAACGGCTAGTCTGAATGTCACTCTATAAATACGAACCCAGGGCACAATTCAGGTTCATTACCATTCCAATTTTCATTCTACTACAAACTCACTCTTTCTAACCAAATGGCGTCCTCATCATCAAAGAATGTTAACCGACCTCGTCTCACCGTAGATGAGATGAAAACAGGAATCATGGTTGATATCAAAGAGGACACCCTCCATCAAACAGAACTCTCTGGGTTATGGGTTTCATACGGGAGAAAAGGCGATGATGCGAGCAACAAATACAGGCAATACAAGCGCCAGGTCGTAACGTTTCCAAACACGGAGAGCACTTGTTAGGTCCAGATTTACTGGACCCACTCCAGACTTGAAGACTGGAGCGGCACTGAAGATTTGTCCAGAAATAATAGAAGACCAGTGAGCTGTTTACGTGTACACGAATCTGGATTCCACCAGATTAGCTCACTGGAGTTCACTCCACTCAAGATCGTTTCTACTGAAGACATTCTCACTGAAGTCAAAGACTGAAGTTTGAAGAAAGAAGACTGACAGTCTTACCAGATCTCCTGACTGGAGCTTTATCAGTGTTCTAGACCTTACAAGTCTGAACACTGATTACGAGGAATTGACTTTATGCCTTTACACGCTTTTACCCGGACAACCCATTTGTCTATTGATAAAAGTACAATACGTGTGTAAAGGTGGTTGGTTAAAAGGATAACAAGTCACATCAATATGACTTTATCCTTGTACTTTAACCAATGCATTTAAGGAATTAAAGTAGTTGCCTTAAATGCATGCAACCATATTTGTACGACATAATAAATTCACTGTTGAATTTATTTGCCTATAAATACAAAGTCACATACCTCGTACAAATTACTTTTTTGCAATTTGGTGAACCTGCTAAAATACTCTCGATCAAAATAGTTATACTTCACAACTTTAAGTATATCGATCCAAGGAGATTATTTAGCAAGTATAGATCACTTGTAATTCAAAGATTATTTAGATAGTTACATACTTGTAATATCTAGGTTCCGCAACAATCTTGTATTTTGTTTAACATCAATAAATAAAATACACTTGAAAATTACATTTGTGTTCCACCATTTATTTACTTGTTTAAATATTGATTTAAGTCTTTATTACTTTACTTATACTCTTGCATTTGTATTTAAAGTAATACTAGTCCAATCTAGTTCATACTTGACTTGTTATTTTACACTCGTGGGTTAAACCATCGTGTGAGGGACTTTACAATTGGTATTAGAGCAGAAGGCTAATATACATGCATAGATCTGTTTCACGATGGCCAACCCAGATAATACACAAGGTAATCCTGAACCTAATTTTAATGAACCACCACCCGTTGTCAATAATAATCCTCCACCTCTTCCTTCTCCTGCTTCTCCACATGTACATGTGCACTACTCGAATAATCCTGTTCCTAAGATCAATGGGAGCAGTGATGAATTTGGTAAGTGGAAAGCTAGGATGATATTACATGTTACTGGTATTGAAAGGAATATGATGAAATATTTAAATGAAGGACCCTATGTGCCTAGACTTCCTATCAATGCACTCCTTGATCCAACTGGATCAAGAAGTGGAAGGGAAAAGAGGGAGGAACACTGGTCCGAAGAGGAGAGGAGATTGGTAAATCTTGATACCATCCTTAAAAACATGATCCTCGGGGCTGTTCTAGAAACCCTAATTCCCACACTAGTTCTCTATCCCAGTGCTAAAACCATGTGGGATGAACTGGTGAACCAGCATGAGGGAGGTGATGACACTGTTGTTACCAGAAAGGTCTCCCTAAACAAAAAGTATGAGTCATTTTTTGCTCTCCCCAATGAGTCTCTAACTGGTACTTACACCAGATTTATGAGCATTATAAACCAGTTAAGAGGACTGGGGGTTGAGAAAGACAAGGATATACTTTTAGAGAAATTTTGTGATATTCTTCCCACTAAATGGTCTCACATGATTCTGGTCTTGAGACAAGGTAAAACCTTGCACTCCCATACTCTGTCAACATTGTATGGAGCCTTCAGATTCACTGAAGAGAATCAAGCCCAGAGGATTGAGGCTGAAAAAGATGCTTTAAATCATGCTTCCAGTAGTTCCACATTGGTCAGTAATACTGAACCACCTTGTGCTGCATTAATATCTTCCGAGAATGTATTTTCTATGAAGAAGATGATGTCTGAACTAATGGATTCTGGACTCACTAATGATATCTCTCCAGACTGTGATGAAACTGACAGTGATGACCTGGTTGCAATGATTGCTAAAACATTTAATCGTTTTAAAGCAAAAGCAAATAGGCCCACTGGACAACATGCACCCAGTTCCTCTACTGACAAGACCAATCTGACATGCTTTAAGTGTGACAGAAAAGGTCATTTTATGAAGGAGTGCAAGTCCAGTCAGTTTGTCTCTCAGTCTGGTCCATCTACTTCTTATAACAAGCCTGATGATAGCTATAAGTCCAAGTATAAAAAGCTTAAGGCTCAAATTGCTCTCATGTCTCAACAAATAGAAAATAATAAATGCATGATAGCAACCACTGAAGAAGCATGGGTTCCCTCAGATGATTCATCAGTTGATGAGGAAGAGGAAAGAGATTGTTGCTTTATGGCTCTGGCAGATCAAGAGCATCTGGTGAAGGATGATGTCACATCTGGTCGATGGGTGGACATTGTTATAAAAAAGGTTAGTGAGTACGATAATGAAACCGGTCCTGAATTAAAATTGGACATTGCTGAAGCTCTAAATTCTAATTTAATTTTTGTGGAAACTGTTAGATTTGACAGTCTTAATGGCTTAGAAACAGATTCCTCTGAAATCGCTGCTTTAAAATCAAAATTAAAAGAACTTCAAGATATTGAACTGGCATTTCAAGCACAAGTTTTGGTAACTGAACAACTGGTTCAAGAAAAACATAACCTAGAAATGATTTTGCAAAAAGAAAAACAGGTCATTAAATCATGGCTAGAAACAAGAAAGCCATATGATGCTGGAATAAACCAATTTCCATCCCAAAAACGTGCTTATCTGGATGGAAATACTCATATTGCAGCATTAATACCAGTTATTGACCGGTTACCAGAGGAGGTTAGACCAAGTACCATTTATGATGAACCTTCTACCCCAAAAACTTGTATTATACCAGCTCAACTATCAGAGGTTAAGACTGGAGCATCCCAGATGACTGCTCCAGTTAAAAAGGTTAATCAAAATAAACCTTTGCCTCAGACTGCTTCTAAAGAACCCCAGGTTCAAAAGAAAAAGACCAGTTCCCTTCCTAAGCCTAAAGTCCAGTCAACTGAAAGGCTCAGGTGTCATCTGAAGAATCTATTTTGTTAAGGATGGAGAGCCAGTTTCAACTACTGGCTCGTCAAATTCAAAGTTGTAATGCAAGATTAAACAATTTTGAGGGTACTTCATCTGGCCCTAAACAAAATACAAAACCTTTTTCAAAGAAAGAAAAAAATATTACTCCAGTTGAGAAAAAGAAAAAGGTTTCAAAACTATCAACCCCAGTGGTCTTTTCAACTAAGACTACTATTGAAGAAAGTGAACTTAACCAGATACCCCCAGGGATCCATAAGGGAGGATCCAATGAACCCATCACTCCATGGGTTCCCAAATCTAACTGATATATCTGGTGGATGTGCAGGGCGATCGAAAGAAGTTTATCTGGTATCTTGACAGTGCAGCTGGCAGGACAATGACCAGATGTAAGACCCAGCTGGAGGAGTTCATAATTTCTGATGGACCCTCCATTACTTTTGGGAATGATGGTTGTGGAAAAACTGAGGGGTATGGTGTTCTGAACAATGGACAAGTCAAATTCAGACGAGTTGCATATGTGAATGGTTTGAAATATAACCTGATCAGTGTCAGTCAACTGTGTGATGATGGCTATCAAGTTCTGTTCAATATTGTTCATGGCATCGTATTCAACAAGGACTGGAAGGTAGTATTGATTGATCCCAGAAGAGGGAATGTGTATGTGATTGATATGGAAAGCTCTCCTTCAGAGCAGTGTTTCTATACTCAAGCTGATGAAGACACAAACTGGTTATGGCATAAAATGTTATCCCATTTAAATTTCAAAAATATTAATAAGTTGTCTAGAAAACAACTTGCAGATGGGATACCTTCAGTTTCCTTCAAAAAGGAAAGGCCATGTCCAGGATGTGAGATGGGAAAGCAGAAACGTGCCAGTTTCAAGACCAAGCAGAATTTCAGCATATCTGAACCACTTCATATGCTTCATATGATCTCTTTGGTCCAGTGAATGTTCAGACTCGTGTTGGTAAAAGATTTACCCTGGTGATTGTTGACGAATACTCCAGATTTTGTTGGGTAATCTTTCTCAGGTCTAAAAATGAAGCTGCTGCTGAAATCATCACTCTTATCAAGCAGATTGAACTCAAGTACAAGCTAAAAGTGTGTCAGTTAAGAAGTGACAATGGAACAGAATTCCAGAATGCAACTCTGGAGAAATTCTGTACTGACACTGGCATCTCTCAGAACTTCTCTTCAGCACGCACTCCAGAGCAGAATGGAGTGGTAGAAAGGAAAAATCGAACGCTGATAGAAGCTGCCAGAAGTATGCTTGCTGAATCTGGTCTTCCTACCAGTTTCTGGGCTGAAGCAATTGCAACTGCTTGCCACACCCAGAATCGATCAGTGTATGTGAAGCGACACAAGAAGACATCCTATGAAATATTAAGAAATAGAAAACCAAATATTGGTTATTTTCACGTTTTTGGATGTCCAGTTTACATCCGAAACGACTCCAGTCAGTTAGGCAAATTTGATGCCAAAGCTGATGAAGGATATTTCTTAGGATATTCAGCCATTCGCATAGCCTTTAGAGTTTACAACAAGAGACTGGAGAAGGTACAAGAGTCAATACATGATGAATCAAATAATGCAATCCACTACTAGAAACAGGGCTATCCTTGACCCGCTTTTTATGACCCACGCTAATAGATGACGCGCAAAGTGAGAAGTCATAAAATAAGGGTCATTACGAGTAAATTTAGATGACGCTCGTTTTGCTTTGTCCTAAATAGGGGTCATGTGCCAAAAATTGTCATCAAGAAATCATCATCTCTACTTCAAAACTTGGTAAGGAATTTAATGGGTTCAATATAAATCCGTTTTTCATGTTATACATACATATATATATACACAAATCGGTTTATATATATATATATATTCACGAAAATCTTTATAAATGTTTTTCATGTTATACATATATATACACAAATCGGTTTATATATATATATATATTCACGAAAATCTTTAAAACAGAAAATATAAGTAAGTTTTGAACATAAATCGGCTGATCTAGATTGGATTTGAGTGATAATCGAAGCTATGGTCTTGAAATCGTGTGCTTTTTCTTCTTCCTGACCGAATCTGGTCATGTTCATGACCTAGGGTTTTGGTCAAATCTGGTCAAACTCGTTTTGTTCATCTTCTTCTTGATTTAGATCCGATTTAGGCCTTTGAAATGTGATTCTATGTACCTCCTGTTGTGAGAGATAGAGAGAACAGTATATACGCCTTCATTTTCAGTAAATTCTGTTATATAAAAATTGATAAATTCTGCTCGATACTTTGATTTCTTATTGATTTAACGAAAAATTGTGTAATTAAACATATGTTTCGTTCAAATAATATCAAAGTTGAAGTATCGAGCTGAATAAAGACGACCACCAAAATTTATTTTTCTCGATTTATTTCCAGCTGAATTTAATGAAAGTGAAGGTCTTCTGTTCTTAGTGAATCCCAAGTCTATGTATATGATTTGATGCATTTTCAGGGCCGTTTAATGAATGGGATGCTTCTTACAATAGTATGTACAATGTAGTCCTGAAGATATGATTGGTTTCAGTTGTTGATTTAATGTTGTGTATATAGGTGGCAAGAAATTCTGTACAACTGTTGATACGCTAACTCATAGGGAGCCTCATTCGATGCTCGCGGCTATGTTTAGCGGTCGCCACACTGTTTGTAAGGACTCTGACAAGGTAAATTCTCAGACAAATAAACACCACTGCGAAATATTTTTTGTTTGAAGATGTTTAGTTGCAGGATCAGTTGCTTCATTAGTATGTTGATATGTTATTTTTTAAAAAAAAATTAGGTTATGACACGCAAAAACGCACGTCATAAACCGAGGGTCATAGAAGGATGACGCCCAAATGCGGGTCATGAAAATTTATAACTGGTCCTTCCTTGACGCGCATTTGCGCGTCATCTGACCCCTTTATGACGCGCATTTGCGCGTCATCTGACCCCTTTATGACGCGCATTGCGCGTCAAGAATAACTGTTTTTCTAGTAGTGATCAATAAAAAGCCAGCCCTTGATTCTCCCCAAGAAAATCCAATTATCTTCTGTGAATCTGATCCCATCAACTGCAAAGATTCACCTGAAGAAGTTTCCAGTCATTCTGACTTGGAACCAGCTCAAAAGAAGAAAACCCCCAGTAGTACACCTTTCTATCCTTCAATAAGTTTCAAACTACCCTCTGAACTTGTTATTGGATCAGATGTTCGTACTACTCCCCCAATATCAGTATCAATTGAAATTATACCAGAAATGTCTTCAAATGAAGAATTCCAAACTGAACCAGTACTTCAAGAAATGCCTTCAAATGAAGAATTTCATGAACCAGTACTTCAAGAAATACCTTCAAATGAAGAATTCCAAACTGAACCAGTACTTCAAGAAATACCTTCAAATGAAGAATTCCAAACTGAACCAGTACTTCAAGAAATACCTTCAAATGAAGAATTCCAAACTGAACCAGTACTTCAAGAAATACCTTCAAATGAAGAATTCCAAACTGAACCAGTACTTCAAGAAATACCTTCAAATGAAGAATTCCAAACTGAACCAGTACTTCAAGAAATACCTTCAAATGAAGAATTCCAAACTGAACCAGTACTTCAAGAAATACCTTCAAATGAAGAATTCCAAACTGAACCAGTACTTCAAGAAATACCTTCAAATGAAGAATTCCAAACTGAACCAGTACTTCAAGAAATACCTTCAAATGAAGAATTCCAAACTGAACCAGTACTTCAAGAAATACCTTCAAATGAAGAATTCCAAACTGAACCAGTACTTCAAGAAATGTCTTCAAATGAAGAATTCATGATGCAAATCGTACTTCAGGAAGTTGCATTAGTATGTTGATATGTTATTTTTTAAAACACTTTTTGTTGAATTTTCATAAGTAATAATTATGTTTAGTTTTCTTGGCCCTTTTTTCGTTAAGTGAAGCCATATGTTTGCCCATTCGAAAATTAGGCTGATTCACATATACACAATTTTACATGTCATATGCCATAATCAGGGTAGTCGGTATATTATCATGATAGAATTATGGAGAGATGTAAGAATTGAGTTGGATAGCTGCACCACTGCAGCTGATCAGCCTCATTTTCCAGCTTGTAATCTGATTTCGACATTTCAAACGAGTCCATATTGTTGTTCCTTTAGTTTAGTCCTTTGTGTTCCTGGAAATTGGGTAATAATTTGAGTTTGTCGGGTGGTCTAGAGGTCGAAAGAAACCTGTCAGTTGCGGGGCTGCTGTTGGCAGCCGATGTATATAAGTTAATTATAATAAGTTAATTAAAAGCAAATGTATTATAATACTTTTTTTGTTATTTTGGGAACAGGTGGCTAGCAACTCGTCCCAAAATGTCGAACTACTGCTTCAGGAGAGCTGCACGGATGACTTCGGGTAGTCTTGTTGTATACTCAGTGGTCGATGTGGAAGCTGTCAAACTAACTTGTGAATTACTATCGATATGTAATTTTTGTAGTTAATTAACTTGTGACTTATCGTGAATTAGTACTTGAATTAACCTCATTGTTTTGATATATATATATATATATGAAATGCGTTATTTTGATATTTGTGTTTTTAATTTTGTATTATCAGGTTTTTAATTGTCATTTAATAGAAAATTAGGAACTGAAAAAAATTATTTTTTTTTAAAAAAAAATTAGGTTATGACACGCAAAAACGCACGTCATAAACCGAGGGTCATAGAAGGATGACGCCCAAATGCGGGTCATGAAAATTTATAACTGGTCCTTCCTTGACGCGCATTTGCGCGTCATCTGACCCCTTTATGACGCGCATTGCGCGTCATCTGACCCCTTTATGACGCGCATTGCGCGTCAAGAATAACTGTTTTTCTAGTAGTGATCAATAAAAAGCCAGCCCTTGATTCTCCCCAAGAAAATCCAATTATCTTCTGTGAATCTGATCCCATCAACTGCAAAGATTCACCTGAAGAAGTTTCCAGTCATTCTGACTTGGAACCAGCTCAAAAGAAGAAAACCCCCAGTAGTACACCTTTCTATCCTTCAATAAGTTTCAAACTACCCTCTGAACTTGTTATTGGATCAGATGTTCGTACTACTCCCCCAATATCAGTATCAATTGAAATTATACCAGAAATGTCTTCAAATGAAGAATTCCAAACTGAACCAGTACTTCAAGAAATGCCTTCAAATGAAGAATTCCAAACTGAACCAGTACTTCAAGAAATGCCTTCAAATGAAGAATTTCATGATGCAAATCGTGATCTTACTGATTCAGATGAAGATGTTGAAATAGTCTGGCAGGATCCTCATCCTGAAACTCAATTGAACTCTTGCACTGATATTGTTGTCAGTAACAATCCTGGTCAATACTCCAGATGGACAAAAGCTCATCCTATCGATCAAGTCATAGGTGACTCCAGTAGAGGGGTTCAGACCAGAAGAGCCTCCAGTGATCAATGCTTATATATCAGTTTCTTATCACTAATTGAACCAAAGAAGATTGACGAGGCTATGGAAGATCCAAGTTGGGTGACTGCTATGCAAGAAGAGCTTCACCAGTTTGAAAGGAACAAGGTTTGGTACCTGGTCCCTTTCCCAGTTGGCAAGAAAGAACCAATTGGAACAAGATGGGTCTTCAGGAACAAGGTAGATGAAGATGGCCACGTAATCAGAAATAAAGCCAGACTGGTAGCACAAGGGTACTGCCAGTCAGATATTGATTTTGATGAATCATTTGCTCTAGTGGCTAGACTTGAAGCGATCAGAATATTCTTAGCATTCGCTGCTCATCATCAATTCAAGGTCTACCAAATGGATGTAAAGAGTGCCTTTTTGAATGGAAAATTAAAAGAAGAAGTGTATGTCAGACAACCACCAGGTTTCGTTGATGAAAAGCATCCTCACTGGGTATATCGTCTGGACAAAGCACTTTATGGTCTCAGACAAGCCCCACGTGCCTGGTATGATACTCTGACTAGACACTTATTGAAAAATGGTTTTAAAAGAGGTGCAATTGACAATACCTTATTTATTCTTCGTGAAAAAGGTAATATTCTGATGGTACAAATTTATGTTGATGATATTATTTTTGGGTCTACTGATGAAAACATGTGCAAGAAATTTTCTAAAATCATGTCCTCTGAATATGAAATGAGTTTAATGGGTGAATTAACATATTTTCTAGGACTCTAGATTAAACAAACCAAAGATGGTATTTTTATTAATCAGGAAAAATATGTTAGAGATCTTTTAAAGAAATATGATATGAACTCTTCACCATCAAAACCCACTCCAATTTCTGCACCACTGACACTGGACTCATATCCTGATGGAAAACCAATGAACATCACTGTCTATAGAGGCACGATTGGTTCACTGATGTATTTAACTGCCAGTAGACCAGACATAATGTTTTCAACATGTTTATGTGCCAGATATCAGTCTAATCCAAAAGAATCTCATATGCTTGCTGTAAAGCGCATACTGAAATACCTTAAGGGTGTCCCCAGTTTGGGTCTTTGGTATCCCAAAGGCTCAGGCATGGATCTAATGGGTTATTCAGATTCAGATCATGCAGATTGTAAGATAGACAGGAAATCCACTACTGGTGGATGTCATTTCCTTGGTGGCAAACTGGTCAGATGGACCAGTAAGAAGCAAACTTCAGTTTTATTGTCCACTGCTGAAGCTGAATACGTGTCTGCAGCCAGTTGTTGTGCTCAGATACTCTGGATGAAGAACCAGTTGCTTGATTATGGTATTAAATATTCGAAAACTCCTATATTTTGTGATAATACCAGTGCCATTGCTATCTCAAACAATCCAGTCATGCACTCAAAGACAAAGCACATCGATCTCATGTATCACTTCATTCGTGACAATATTATGAAAGGTAACATTGAACTCCATTTTATTCCCACTGACAAACAACTCGCTGACATTTTTACTAAACCACTGGATGTAAAAACATTTGAATATCTTGTTGGTGAGTTGGGAATGTTAAACCCTTAAATTTGGAACCTTGGTATTGAACGCCTTTGTGTACTATCAGGGATCCTTGATTTAAAGATTTATACATCTATGACTGCTTAGATATCGAACGCCTTTGTGTACTATCTTTGCATTAATAGATTTTTGGATCAACATTCCAGGGGGAAGACTCAGGCCATATATTTTCTTGTCCTTAAAATGTTTTAATTTCAGGGGGAATTTATTAATTTATTTTCTCACTGGACAAAATTTTCTGGAAAATATCACTGGTAACTTGTAAATGTGTCCCTCTCACTGGTACTTAGATAGGTTGAAGTGCATGTTTGAGGTAACTTTTGTCTCCTTGTAAATGTGTCCCTCTCACTTGTCTGTATTAGCTGATGTGCATGTTTGAGGTTGCCAGTCTTTCAAATGGTTTTCGTTGGTACTTTCTGGAGTGTCCCTCCAGTGTACCGTCAGTACATGCATCACTGTCCTAATCCACCAGTGATACTGGAGTGTCCAGTCAACCTCCAGATGCACTAAAATGAGTCATGGTATGTCAGTCATAATATTTTAATACTTGGTCTTTGTGCGTGACACGTATGCAAACTCTTTGAAAAGATATTTATCTTATTATCCTACGTGGCATGTAATTTTTCAAACCTAATGATGGAACTTTTTACCTTGGGAAGACAAAAGGAACTAGTGGGTAATGTTTGTGGGCTGTAAACCGTCACACATTTATGTGTGATGTGATGTATTTAATGCGGATTTCAAAATCCGATCAAAATTACATTTGATAAATTCAAAAATAACCGTTTGAGTTCCACACTCTCTCTCTCTTATATAAATACCCTCATTCCCTTTCATTTTCATTTACTTCGAAAATCATTTACTCCCAATTCTTCAAATTCCTTCATTTACTCCTTTTTCATTAAATTTCCAATCATCAATCTCTCTCATATTCAATTCATCAAATCTTCATAAATCCCTAATTTCATCTTCCTTTTCATTTTTATATCATATTCAATGGCACCCAGACAAACAAATTCGAATAAAAATCTACTTGCCGCCAAATATGATCCTCGGCCGACGTTAAAAAAGCCCCACACATCACTTTAGAGGCGGAGGCAATCAGAATTAATATGAACAACTGGATGGCAAAACTTTCTAGCACCACTCATGAACCCACTTCTCTCATTGGACGAATAACTGCTTTCTTTCTAAGCTGTCCATTATATGGTGCTCTTACCCTAAATCCAGGAAAGATATACCATGAATACCTGTGTGAATTCTGGTACACAGCAACATATAATGACAGAGATGAGTCCATCCATTATACACTCAATCAAGGCACCAGGGCCTTCACTCTTTTGTGGACTCTCTTAGAGATGCTCTTAGGTTGAATTACATGGCTGAAAACAAGATGGCCATTACACTCCCTACTGGTTTAAATTATGTGCAGGCAGATGGGGCATACTGACATTCTTGATGAACATGGTCAGTTGCAAAGAAAAGGTACTATCTACATGAGCAAACTTACAAACTCATGGAGATACTTCTTTACTCATATTGTTGAGTGCCTAGGTGGCAGTTCTGGAGGGTTGGACCAGATAAATCAAATGCAACTCCAGATTGCTTACTGCCTATGGTATGGATACAGGGTCGATTTTGCTTAGATTTTCTTCGATGACCTTGTTGAGCGTCTGAAAGTGAAAGTAGAAAACCTCATATACCATATATTCGTTTTCTGTCACTTGTTTTTAAAAGAGCTCTAGGTAATCAGTATGATTACGATTCAGACTATTTCTGTGTGTGTGAATATATGAAGGAGCTGACTTCATTAAAATCACAAACTGGTGAGGTTGATATTCCTGTAAATATGCTACACCATTTTAGAAATGATGCACCCGATGCATCATCACCAGATGAGCCAGAAGAGGCTCCAGGTGGGAACCAAATTGGTAAAGGACCCTCTGGAGTCCTCAATGCTGAAATAGTGCCACCAGTAACCCAGGTGGCTCCTGACTCTCAGCAGACTGAAATTGTTGTACCTCAAGAACTCCCCACTCGACCTAGAATGTCAAGACGTCTTAGGAAGGATGGAGTTCAGGTCAATCCTAATAGAGCCGAATCGAGCCATCCAGATTCCTCCCAACAGGAGTCTGGAGATGTCTTAAGAGAAAACATACAAGTAGCCTCTCTTGAACAAACTGGCGTTACTGGAGCCTCACCTCTAGTGATTCCAGTGTCTCATTCTTCGGCTGGTGATATCATGAATGAAGATGGGTCTCTTATTGTTGAGCAAGTACAAAATGTTGAGCAGGAGGAAAAAGTTGTACAGGATGATGAGCAGGTGACTGGTGAGCAAGATGCTCAGTTGGATTTAAATAAAGAAGTGGATGATCAGACAGTTGGGACGGCTCCAGATTGGGATGAGGTAGATTCCCCAATGTCTGAAGGTAATATGTTTGATGTCAATATGAATTTTCTGGGTGATGAAGTAGAAAATGTTGTTACTTCTGTTATTGCTTCAGTCACCCCACCACTTGTCTCTACTGAAATGTCACCA
Organism: Erigeron breviscapus; assembly: GCA_034093135.1. Lineage (NCBI taxonomy): Eukaryota > Viridiplantae > Streptophyta > Magnoliopsida > Asterales > Asteraceae > Erigeron > Erigeron breviscapus. The sequence continues at coordinate 93,280,748 of CM067170.1, read as the reverse complement.
CCACCAGACTCATTGGTTGCACCACCACCACCACCACCACTTTCAATATCGCAAAACACTCCTTATTTCAATCCACCCTCACTTCAAATTTCACAAAATCAACCCCCACTTGAAGCACCACTGGACCTCTCTCGTGTGCTGGACTCGACTGTTACAACAACTGAAATATCTACTGAAGCAGTCCAGACACAAGTTCCATTGGTGCTCAGAATGGAATCTGAACTTACTCCTCCTGGTGGTCTCTCCACTTCTTCTTCCACCGAGGTCCAAGGCCTTTTAAATAAGGTGGCGGACCTGGAGAGATCACTCCAGTCATCTTTTAAATCTCTTTTATCAAATAATCTTGCATCAGAAATGAACCTCTTTATTGGTAATGAAAAACTTGTTTTTGAGAAGTTGAATGAGCTTGTACTGGCCACCAATTAAAACTCTGAAAACTTCAAAGTGGCAGTCCAGGGCTTGGAGGAAAAGCTAGTGACTTCTGTTCAGACTTCAGTGAAGGCTGAATTTGCTCAACCACTGGCAGGTCTAACAGAAGAGATTCAGAAGTTGACCACCAGAATTGGCAATCTGGAAAGCAGACCAAGCCTTGACCAGAATTCTGTCATCAGCAACATCAGTGATGCATGTACCAGAAAATTTAGAGGTGAGATGCTGAAAGAAATAACTGCAGAAATTTCTGGGTCAATACTTAGAAATCTTCAGGATGGGTTATTGCCCCAGGTGGTCAACATGATCAATACTGAAATGCCAAAACACTTGCCTTAAGAACTTCAGATTATTAAGAAGGAAGTGACTGCTTTGAGGAGTACTGTGAATATCACAACTCCAGTGGCAGGCAGAACATTTGGGTCATTAGACCGTCACATGCTTGAACAATTGTGGAATGATCTCAAGTCAAGAACTGGTGATCATTCCAAGGGGGAAAAGTCTGAAAAGAATGTGCAGGTTGTTGAAAAGAAGAAAGAAGTGGTATCCAGTGCAATCGAAAAGGCACTTGGCACTGAAGCCATTGTGCAGGAAGAAGAAGATGCTGGTACTGATGCCAGTGAGCCACAATTTGAAGCCTTCCCAGACATCCCAACCACACTGAAAAAGGTCAGAAGAAAGCACGTGGTGTCTGGAGGTGAAATTGAAGAAGTTGAGAAATTTGCATCTGCTGATGAAGCCAAGTCTAAGAGATTGGAGCAAGAATGCATCATGATTGAAATCTGGAAGAAAAATCAAAAGGATGATCTGCTTGCTCATAAGATGGAAATGGCCAGTCATGGGACTCTGGATTCTTACAATGCTGGAAGACTGGGAATTCATATTGATGTATATAAAAAGATGAAGGAGGATCCCAGAGTTCATCAGTGTCTGGATGTTTTGGATGATGTTCATATTCGATCCTTGTATGCACAAGAGGAACAGATGTATGATTCTGAAACGTATGGGGTAAGCATACTGGATCTTATTGCTCAGAGAAAGGAGGAGTTGGTAAACCTCCAGAAACAGGTTAGGAAGAATGCTGCGGCTCTGGAGAATGAGTATAGAAGGAAGATTAAAGGTTTGCCCAAGGCACCTGCCAGACATACCAAGGCCACCATAGACGCAGATTTCAGTACCTTCATTCCTTTGGACATTTCCAAGAAAATCAATAGGGATGAAATTCAAAGAGCTGTTGAACAAGTAAAGGTGTCAAGGGAAACTGAAGATATGATCCAGATTGCAAGGCAAAAAGCCAAGTATGAAGAAATGATGAAGTTCAGGGCTGATGTCAGAAAAATCATTGATGCTGGGATCATGCTTGCTGAAAATCATGAGGGCATGTCTAAGTTCCAAGTGAAGTTGACCAGGGAAGGTAACTTCGTGGATGAAAGGAAGAACACTTCAGTCCAAGCTTTTGGATGGACTGAACTGAAGGAGATTGGCTTGACATTTAGGGGGAAATCTGATATATCCCCAGATGTCAAAGCATTTTTGAAAAGGATTGAGAAGGTCTGGAAGAGGAAGCAACAAATGGAAACTGTTTTGGGTATGCGCTCTCCAGAAGCTTCACCTTCACCAAAAAGAAAGGCCACTGAAGATGCACAAGGACAAACTTCAAAGAGAAGGGCCTGACTTTTTATTTACTTACTTGTATTGTATTTATTTCCCAAAATTGTAACTTATTTTCTGTTGATGGCTGTAAATATAGTTACATATTTTGATTCACAAGTAAGTGATCAGATTAAGTCTAATTTAGAACTAAAAGATTAAATACTGGAACACTGATGATCTATAAAGTGTTTTCCAGCAACTTAAATTTTTAGACTTAGTCAAATTCAAGTGTTTTTCAAGCATACAATTGTATAGATAGAAGCTTGAAAAACCTTGCATTATTTCTGAACAAATAGGGGGAATTTGTTAGGTCCAGATTTACTGTACCCACTCCAGACTTGAAGACTGGAGCGGCACTGAAGATTTGTCCAGAAATAATAGAAGACCAGTGAGCTGTTTACTTGTACAGGAATCTGGATTCCACCAGATTAGCTCACTGGACTTCACTCCAGTCAAGATCGTTTCTACTGAAGACATTCTCACTGAAGTCAAAGACTGAAGTTTGAAGAAAGAAGACTGACAAGCAGTGGAGCCCACTGACAGTCTTACCAGATCTCCTGACTGGAGCTTTATCAGTGTTCTAGACCTTACAAGTCTGAACACTGATGATCTATAAAGTGTTTTCCAGCAACTTAAATTTTTAGACTTAGTCAAATTCAAGTGTTTTTCAAGCATACAATTGTATAGATAGAAGCTTGAAAAACCTTGCATTATTTCTGAACAAATAGGGGGAATTTGTTAGGTCCAGATTTACTGTACCCACTCCAGACTTGAAGACTGGAGCGGCACTGAAGATTTGTCCAGAAATAATAGAAGACCAGTGAGCTGTTTACTTGTACAGGAATCTGGATTCCACCAGATTAGCTCACTGGACTTCACTCCAGTCAAGATCGTTTCTACTGAAGACATTCTCACTGAAGTCAAAGACTGAAGTTTGAAGAAAGAAGACTGACAAGCAGTGGAGCCCACTGACAGTCTTACCAGATCTCCTGACTGGAGCTTTATCAGTGTTCTAGACCTTACAAGTCTGAACACTGATTACGAGGAATTGACTTTATGCCTTTACACGCTTTTACCCGGACAACCCATTTGTCTATTAATAAAAGTACAATACGTGTGTAAAGGTGGTTGGTTAAAAGGATAACAAGTCACATCAATATGACTTTATCCTTGTACTTTAACCAATGCATTTAAGGAATTAAAGTAGTTGCCTTAAATGCATGCAACCATATTTGTACGGCATAATAAATTCACTGTTGAATTTATTTGCCTATAAATACAAAGTCACATACCTCGTACAAATTACTTTTTTGCAATTTGGTGAACTTGCTAAAATACTCTCGATCAAAATAGTTATACTTCACAACTTTAAGTATATCGATCCAAGGAGATTATTTAGCAAGTATAGATCACTTATAATTCAAAGATTGTTTAGATAGTTACATACTTGTAATATCTAGGTTCCGCAACAATCTTGTATTTTGTTTAACATCAATAAATAAAATACACTCGAAAATTACATTTGTGTTCCACCATTTATTTACTTGTTTAAATATTGCTTTAAGTCTTTATTACTTTACTTATACTCTTGCATTTGTATTTAAAGTAATACTAGTCCAATGTAGTTCATACTTGACTTGTTATTTTACACTCGTGGGTTAAACCATCGTGTGAGGGACTTTACAGCACTATCCTTCGTTTCTACAGGGGGAGATCAACAAGGTTAAGAGGGTCGTCAATGATGTTTTTAATGCCGGTCACACGTTAGTGACCAATGCACCTGGGCCGAATGGTACCACGGCAATTGCGGGGAAGACAAAACCACGTGGGAAGTCAAATGCTCGCAACACGACAAGTGGTGGCTCGACGAAAACTCTTACCATGGCATAGGAAGTATGTCAATAAAAGATGATGAGTAATCGTAGCATTCTAATGTATTTCGTGTTTTTATCATGTACTGTCTTTTTTAATTATGTGTTGTCTTTTTTATTGTAATGTGTTATTACAATAAAATGTGTTTTTGTTATATTTGAATGATATTTTTGTCATAAAAAAAATTATAAAAGAATTGATGATGTGGCAATGAAGTTCCAAGAAGCTGTCTTTATAAGTAGGGGGAGTCCTGAAGAAGTTCAAGACTCTCCTTCCTAGCTATAAGCATAGGCCTAATAACCATGACAAGTAGACCGGACAAATATGTCAAGTTTGGGTAGGAGGGGGTTTGTTTAATTACCCAACAACTTGACCCGATGTGTCAAGTTTCATTTGGGTCATAACGAGTCAAATTGGTTGACAACACAACTTACTTGCATATTATGCAACCTAAACAACGTATTTCCTTTTAGGTTTCACATCACGTCTAATATTACTCCTCTAGTCTGCTAGTCATAGGTCACTCCAGGTTCCTCACTATTAAGGGGAGAGTGAAAGGGTGGGTGAAGAGAGATCGTGTTGAGATGAATGGTTAAGGGGTGCAGGTGAAGTAAAGAGGGAAAAAGGGAAAAATGAATTGGTTCACATAGGGTAAAAGGGAGATACTAAGATCCATTTCTTTTGTTTATATTAGTTGTTATATTTTATTCTATTTTGATTGAGTAAATTAACGTAAGGTATAGTGAGGTATTAAATTTAAAGGTAAAAAAGAGAAAATGATGTCAATGAGAAGATGATATCGACATGACATGCAAAAATATAAAAGAAAAAGATGAACAATTAAACGAACAATTATCGCCTTCTTTTCCATGTCCTTAATTTCCAGCCTCAAAGGACTTTCATAGGGACGTTTGGTTGCGGAAAACACCCGTTGTTTTCCATGTTTGTTTTTCAAGAAAACATGAAAAACAGAAAACGAGTTCTAATCATAGTTTTCTAAGAATGTTTTCCAAAAAAACAAAACATGACATGCAAAAATATAAATGAAAAAGATGAACAATTAAACGAACAATTATCTCCTTCTTTTCCATGTCCTTAATTTCCAGCCTCAAAGGACTTCCTTAGGGGACGTTTGGTTGCGAAAAACACCCCTTGTTTTCCATTTTTGTTTTCCAAGAAAACATGAAAAACAGAAAACACGTTCTAATAATAGTTTTCTAAGAATGTTTTCCAAGAAAACAAAAAACAGCGTTTTCCATTTTTCCATAGAAAACTTGAAAACATCTTTTTTTACTTGTTTCCATTTTTCATTTTCATTTTCCATTTCATTCCTCCCCCTTCCCTCACATCTCTAACATGTTTTCAAGTTTTCTAACTAGAACGCGTTTTCAAAAGTTTTATTTGTTTTATAGAAAATAAAAACTCCTTTCATTTTCTAGAAAGTTAGAAATGAAAAACTAAAAAATATTTTCTACAACTAAACGGACCCTTAGCTTTTCCCTCAAAGTTCTTTTCATGCTTTAGACGTTTTCAATGACTTCTTAGTATGAGAAAAGCACAAAACATATGCAAATAAATGACATATGACATATCAAACTTTAGGACAAGGTGCATATCAACAAGTCTTCATCGAGAAATGTTTATTGTGTGTGAAGAACTCCATATTTGGTAAATGAATATGTACGATTTCTTAGATGATTGCAGACTTCTTAATACGATACATGATGTAACCTTTTGATTGATACACATATTTTTAACCTAAAAATTATTTTAAATCTTTTAAGTTGATAATATATCTTATATGTATCCGTATACGTATTATTTTAATTTCCATATACGTATACGTATCCATATATATATCATATACAAAATAACAAAAAGTTAATAATTTTATCAAAGTTGTTTGATACATTGTTATTTAAATAAAAAAGATTTCTATAAGTTAGTATAAATTATACATGGATTTTATAAAAAATATGGGAATGTAGTAAATATATTAATCTAATGAATCAACAAACTCATATGTAATGTAGATAATAGAATAACAATGATAATACAAAGAATAAACGATTGAGCCTCAAAAGGGAAGAGGAGAGAAATGTGTATATTATTATTTCTGTTATGTCTAACTTTACACCAATATAGACTTTGATATATATACACAAATATAACAAATAAAACAAAATAAGTTAGGTATATGTCTGCAATAATTTAATCATAACACTCCCCCTCAGACATATACTTCTCAACTTTGGTGTTCAGTTTGGAAATACTGCTCGTTAAAAACCTTGCTAGGAAAAACCCAGTGGGACAAAACCATAGCTAAGGGAAAAAGAGTGCAGCACTTGTTGTTTCTTCTCATACTTCTGGATCAGCTATGTTGCCTCATTAAAAACCTTACTAAGAAAACCCAGTGGGACAAAAAACTTAGTGAAGGGAAAAAGAGTGCAACTTATAATGCTCCCCCTTATCTTGACATGTATCATCCAGCTTGTAATGTCATAAGTAGGGAATCTGATATTCAAAATTCTTGTATCTTGCATTGTTTGATCAATCTTTTGAGAATGTCAAGTTCTTATGTCTTTATCAATGGGAAGATCAATATCATGTATTCCTTAGCAATATCGTAGAAACTTTCAATGCCTCAAGCATGACTTACTGCATTTTCCTGTTGCATTACCTGTGTCTGCAAGACTAATCAAAACTTGTTTTGATGGGTTAGCAAAATATAAACCCTTTAACTTTATACCTTATAGGTATCAACATGTTTGTTTTATCCTTTTCAAAATGACCTGTATCTTGTTGATTATAAATGGTATTCCTTATCAAAATTTCCCTTTAAAATTCGACAGAGTCTCTCAATGATGTTTATCATCATTACTGTAAACTGCGATATGAACTTTAAAAGTAAAAACTTTGATAGATAGGCATAATTAGCTCATATGAGTTACCATTTTTAATTGCTCATGTATTCATATTCAAGATATACCTCTTTTCATCTTGATTTAATTATATGCTTGTGCATTTACTTAAAAATATTATGTATATATACTTATCATTTATCAATCAATTATAAAAGAATAGTAATAAAAATATTGTGTTATACATAATAGTGTATATAAAAAAAATTTGTTTTCTATTCTTAATTTTATGTTTATTTGTGCACAAGCATAATTTTGTAACTCAATTATAATTTGGTCATGCCAAAATTTTCAAATATATATATACCATTTAGCCACTTAGCTATTTTAGGAAACTTACCCAAGAGTCCTAATAATATACATATACAAGTCATCATTTTATGATGTATGTAATGGCAATTTTCTATCTTTCCCTTAATGTTGGGAATATCTCCCCTTAATGTTGGTAAAACATATACATTTTACATGTTTCAACTCATACCCACTAATGTTGGGAATATCTCCCCCTAATGTTGGGAATATCTCCCCCTAATGTTGGGAATATCTCCCCCTAATGTTGGGAATATTTTCAATATGTCTCATCATTTTATGATGTATGTAATGGCAATTTTCTATCTTTCCCTTAATGTTGGGAATATCTCCCCTTAATGTTGGTAAAACATATACATTTTACATGTTTCAACTCATACCCAAAACAGCCATACTATTGTCGATTAATTTGACAGGTTCGAACTGAATCAAAGCATAAGTCTACGCATTTCCAGGGCACTTCATTTATCGATGTTTTTTCAACATTATACCCAACATTCTTTGTGGTCTCATCTTTGTGACCATAAACCAATTTCATTTTGGGAGGAAATACAATAAGTTATTTGCCTGATGCGAGTTCATATTATGCCACCAAACTATAAGTCATTCATTTTCAAATGATCATTTAAAATTTATCAAAATTGAATTTGCCAATCTCAAATAATATGCTTACTATTTTAGCTAAGCCATATGTGCAAACTTCAAGTTGCAAATTGATAACCATTTAGACGATGCATCGATTTAAATGCTAAATGGTATCATGCTAGGATATGTGTATCCTTTAATCATTTTAGGATCATGTGGATCCTTTTCATCATAGGATATCCTTAATGGCTTAATCTGTCATGCCATAAGTTTAAAATCATCATATTTTTCTATGACTGCCATATGTGCATGAGGCACATTTATAATGTAAACCAAAAATGGATCTTTGGCAGTTTCTTCAATATATGATCTTTCTTTACAATATGTAAATAATTACACTTTCATCAGTTCTTGACTGAGTATCATAACCACTATGATATATATAAACTCAACAATTTTCTTGTTGATTTTGGGTAAAAATAGAGCGTCCTCTATTAAAAACTTAAAATAGAGCGTCCTCTATTAGAAGTTTTCTACCATTAGGTAATTTAGGTTTTCCCTTGTTTATATATATTTCTCATCATCATTGATTCGGTGTGGTTTAACTAGTCATGCCAATTTATTAAATGGCCATGATCAATATTATTTACTTGCATTTATGTTTCTTTAATACGATAGAATAATGCATCTAATTTAAAATTAGAATTTCAAATTTTCAAATTTTCAAAATTCAAATTCGCTTTTCCCTCTCTTTTCATTCCGACTATTATCATGACTCTTTAGTCTATATAAATAATACCACAATACATAACTCTTCATACAATTTCAACTTATCATTATCTCTTGTCTTAAAATCTAACCAAACTCTTATCCAAAAATGTTGAACCCATTCATGATTATGATTTACATAATCATCTTTGCTTGGTTGATTATTGTGGCTCAACTTCCATGGGACGAAGCTTACCCATGGTTGATCTTATTTATCATCGGTGTAGTTCCTCTACTGTTTGTGGCCACATGGGTTTCTTTGTATGGTTTTTAAATATATTGTAGTTCTAATTGTTGTATTTCCGTTGAATAATGTAACGAGTTGTACTCGTATTGTATGAATAATGAAATACAACTTTTCTTGATTTTGAACGAAATTTAAAATATCTTAATACTGTACAGATTACTGTAGTTTCTGGACACGTGTACTTTTAACCGGTCATCGTAACAATTATTTCAATCTATTGTACTTTATGGACACCTGTCCGTTTTTCCAGGTCACGCATGCTTTTTAACCTCTATATAATAACGCGTTTTGTTAATGAGAATACACACAAAATCTTCTTTCTCTATCTCTTTTATTTGCTTTAGTTCTTCTTTTAGTAATTCTGTTGTAAGCTATTCCGCTCATAACTCGCTAGTTCTCCGATCTTCTCTGGTAAGCTATCTTTTGTTCTTTTACTCATCTTAATTTATATACTGTATATTTATATGTTTATATAAAACATTTATCTTTTAATTCATGTTCGCTTAATTAACAATATTGTTCCACCGATTTATCATAAGACAATGAAAAACTCCGGTGCCTCTTCTAGCGATCCAAAAGGCAAAAGGCCAATGACTCAAGAGGATCTTGAAGATCTTGAAACAAATAGGATCAAAAGGATTAAGCAGGAGGCCGTGATGTTAGGTATTTCCTTTGGAGATTACAAGGTGATGGTAGACGAAGATGTCCATCTTTTTGAGAAACAAACTTCTGAAGATGAAAAGTTAGCAAAACTTTTATCTAAATTTTTAGAAGAGGAGGAATCTATCCTTGTGAATCGTCAAATAAAAGAAGATGAGGAGTTTGCAAAAGTCTTAGCGCAACAAGAAGAAGACAATCTCTCACTAAGGGAGAAGTCCATCTTCGCTATGTCATCTGAAGAAGATGATAAAAAGGGGGGGGGGGGGGGGGGGGGGGGGGGGGGGGGGGGGGGGGAAGAAGATGATAAAAAGGAAAATCTTAATGTTCAATCTCTGAGGAGAAGAAAAAGAGATGTTGCTGGTGGAAGCAACATGTCAGGGTCGAGTTCTGACAGAACTCCTAATTCTTGAAATCAAGATGGATTTATAGAAATATTTGGAATCTGTTAAAAAAAAATTTTTATAAATCATATCTTAAGTTGTCCAGAATGTGTTTTTAAATTAGAATAATATTGTTGATAATGTTTCTTATGTATTTATTATGTCAATTGTCTGACCAAAACTTATTGTAGATAAGAAGAATTCAATATAATCATGGACGCAAGGCAAAACCAGATGATTGGTACTGGTGAATGGGGAACATCAATCGATGATTTTTGCCAAAACTGGCTTCTCCAAAATACAGTACCAACATCTCAGCTAGAACCTTTAACAGAAAATGTCAGCGCATCGTTCCCAACTCTTGTTGATACAGTACATCATGGAGTTTTATCTCCAATCCCAATGAACCCTTTATATAAAAACTTCTCTTTCGACACACCAGAAGCAACATTCCAGTTGAAACCAACATTTCAACCGGAACCATCATTCCAACCAGAATCTTCCGAGGAGGTTAACAGGGCACTGGGCAAACGTCCAATGTCAGACTCGCCCACACTATACCCCAATCCGATTGGTGACGCATATTATGATGTTTCAACCTCGAACAGGTTGGAACCGGTTGATACGATAATGAATCATGGACCCGAGTTTGAGAAGCACGTAGAAGACTCATGGGCTTATATTTGCAAGCTTTATAGTCGTAAGAAAAAGTCAACAAAAGTATCGTCCTCGAAAGCCCAAAAAAATGTAAGGTCGAAAAGGCCTTACCAGTTTGTGAAACAAAGTACTACTCTGGTAGTATTTGGGGAAGAAATGAACATATCAGAGATGCCAACACCGATATGCTCATGCACAGGTATACCTAGGACTTGTCGCGGGTGGAGTACAGAGGGATGGACCTCCATTTGTTGTACAGCTTCTCTTTCCATGTATCCATTGCCAACATATGTCGGGCCAAATCGTATTGTAAGGTTGCCGGGGAGAAGAATGGGTTGTAGTACATTCTCAAAGGTCATAGAGAAATTATTGTTAGAAGGGTACGATCTCGATTGTCCAATTGACTTGAAAGATCATTGGGTTAAGCATGGGACTAACAAGTATGCATTGAATAGATAAATATGTAATTTTCAAAATTTTCAATCTACTACTATGCTATGCTATGAAATATAATTTTCTCATAGCATTTTATTTGTATCTTTTATTTTGGTATTTATAGTCGTTAGAATTATACTTAATAATCCCTTTGGTTATAAATGCATGACATCTCTTTTTCTTTTAATGTAAAAGAAAATTTGTTTTTGACATACCGTCATTTCACTTTCCCATAGTCATGCTACCATTTCACTTTTCCATAATGCCAAGTAGTAAATAAAGAGAGAATGCAGAGAGAATTTCTTTATTCTCTTCTATTTAAATGAGTGGTTGCGACCACTAAAATGATTCATGTCAAAATTATTTTGACCATGTCCACGGCCTTGTCCACGGCCTTGTTATTATTATAAGCAATATTTGCTTCTGGTATTTTCAATGATCCTGTGGGACGATCTTGATGTTTTTTCATTAATAGCTCGTTATTTTTCTCTTGAATAATGAGAATCATATTCTGGTATTATCAATGATCTGTGGGACGAGCTTGATGGTTTTTCATTAATAGCTCGTTATTTTTCTCTTGAATAATGAGAATCATATTCTGGTATTATCAATGATCTGTGGGACGAGCTTGATGGTTTTTCATTAATAGCTCGTTATTTTTCTCTTGAATAATGAGAATCATATTCTGGTATTATCAATGATCTGTGGGACGAGCTTGATGTTTTTTCATTAATAGCTCGTTATTTTTCTCTTGAATAATGAGAATCATATTCAACTCAGAATATGTTTTAAGCTTTTTCAATTTTGCCATAAAACACTTAGATCATCATAATTAAAGTATTCCAACTGTAGTATTTCATCGATGTGTTTATGGATAAAGACATCAGCTGTTGCTTATCAGCTGTTGCTCATCACACATTAGTAAACATAATTAAATATTATATTACATAAATAAGAATTACTTGACATAAATGTAAAAGTTAGGTGCATAAATAAATGTTAGATGCGTAAATAAAATGTTAGATGCATAAATAAAATGTTAGATGCATAAATAAAATGTTAGGTGCATAAATAAAATGTTAGGTGCATAAATAAAATGTTAGGTGCATAAATAAAATGTTAGATGCATAAATAAAATGTTAGGTGCATAAATAAAATGTTAGATGCATAAATAAAATGTTAGGTGCATAAATAAAATGTTAGATGCATAAATAAAATGTTAGGTGCATAAATAAAATGTTAGATGCATAAATAAAATGTTAGATGCATAAATAAAATGTTAGGTGCATAAATAAAATGTTAGATGCATAAATAAAATGTTAGGTGCATAAATAAAATGTTAGATGCATAAATAAAATGTTAGGTGCATAAATAAAATGTTAGATGCATAAATAAAATGTTAGGTGCATAAATAAAATGTTAGATGCATAAATAAAATGTTAGGTGCATAAATAAAATGTTAGATGCATAAATAAAATGTTAGATGCATAAATAAAATGTTAGGTGCATAAATAAAATGTTAGATGCATAAATAAAATGTTAGATGCATAAATAAAATGTTAGGTGCATAAATAAAATGTTAGGTGCATAAATAAAATGTTAGATGCATAAATAAAATGTTAGATGCATAAATAAAATGTTAGGTGCATAAATAAAATGTTAGATGCATAAATAAAATGTTAGGTGCATAAATAAAATGTTAGGTGCATAAATAAAATGTTAGATGCATAAATAAAATGTTAGATGCATAAATAAAATGTTAGGTGCATAAATAAAATGTTAGGTGCATAAATAAAATGTTAGGTGCATAAATAAAATGTTAGGTGCATAAATAAAATGTTAGGTGCATAAATAAAATGTTAGATGCATAAATAAAATGTTAGGTGCATAAATAAAATGTTAGGTGCATAAATAAAATGTTAGATGCATAAATAAAATGTTAGGTGCATAAATAAAATGTTAGGTGCATAAATAAAATGTTAGATGCATAAATAAAATGTTAGGTGCATAAATAAAATGTTAGATGCATAAATAAAATGTTAGGTGCATAAATAAAATGTTAGGTGCATAAATAAAATGTTAGATGCATAAATAAAATGTTAGGTGCATAAATAAAATGTTAGATGCATAAATAAAATGTTAGGTGCATAAATAAAATGTTAGATGCATAAATAAAATGTTAGGTGCATAAATAAAATGTTAGATGCATAAATAAAATGTTAGGTGCATAAATAAAATGTTAGGTGCATAAATAAAATGTTAGGTGCATAAATAAAATGTTAGATGCATAAATAAAATGTTAGGTGCATAAATAAAATGTTAGATGCATAAATAAAATGTTAGGTGCATAAATAAAATGTTAGGTGCATAAATAAAATGTTAGATGCATAAATAAAATGTTAGATGCATAAATAAAATGTTAGGTGCATAAATAAAATGTTAGGTGCATAAATAAAATGTTAGGTGCATAAATAAAATGTTAGATGCATAAATAAAATGTTAGGTGCATAAATAAAATGTTAGATGCATAAATAAAATGTTAGGTGCATAAATAAAATGTTAGATGCATAAATAAAATGTTAGGTGCATAAATAAAATGTTAGATGCATAAATAAAATGTTAGATGCATAAATAAAATGTTAGATGCATAAATAAAATGTTAGGTGCATAAATAAAATGTTAGATGCATAAATAAAATGTTAGGTGCATAAATAAAATGTTAGATGCATAAATAAAATGTTAGGTGCATAAATAAAATGTTAGATGCATAAATAAAATGTTAGGTGCATAAATAAAATGTTAGGTGCATAAATAAAATGTTAGATGCATAAATAAAATGTTAGATGCATAAATAAAATGTTAGGTGCATAAATAAAATGTTAGATGCATAAATAAAATGTTAGATGCGTAAATAAAATGTTAGATGCATAAATAAAATGTTAGGTGCATAAATAAAATGTTAGGTGCATAAATAAAATGTTAGGTGCATAAATAAAATGTTAGATGCATAAATAAAATGTTAGGTGCATAAATAAAATGTTAGATGCATAAATAAAATGTTAGGTGCATAAATAAAATGTTAGATGCATAAATAAAATGTTAGGTGCATAAATAAAATGTTAGGTGCATAAATAAAATGTTAGGTGCATAAATAAAATGTTAGATGCATAAATAAAATGTTAGGTGCATAAATAAAATGTTAGATGCATAAATAAAATGTTAGGTGCATAAATAAAATGTTAGATGCATAAATAAAATGTTAGGTGCATAAATAAAATGTTAGGTGCATAAATAAAATGTTAGATGCATAAATAAAATGTTAGATGCATAAATAAAATGTTAGGTGCATAAATAAAATGTTAGGTGCATAAATAAAATGTTAGATGCATAAATAAAATGTTAGATGCATAAATAAAATGTTAGGTGCATAAATAAAATGTTAGATGCATAAATAAAATGTTAGATGCATAAATAAAATGTTAGATGCATAAATAAAATGTTAGGTGCATAAATAAAATGTTAGGTGCATAAATAAAATGTTAGATGCATAAATAAAATGTTAGATGCATAAATAAAATGTTAGGTGCATAAATAAAATGTTAGATGCATAAATAAAATGTTAGATGCATAAATAAAATGTTAGATGCATAAATAAAATGTTAGGTGCATAAATAAAATGTTAGGTGCATAAATAAAATGTTAGATGCATAAATAAAATGTTAGGTGCATAAATAAAATGTTAGGTGCATAAATAAAATGTTAGATGCATAAATAAAATGTTAGGTGCATAAATAAAATGTTAGATGCATAAATAAAATGTTAGATGCATAAATAAAATGTTAGGTGCATAAATAAAATGTTAGATGCATAAATAAAATGTTAGGTGCATAAATAAAATGTTAGATGCATAAATAAAATTACTTAAAGACAAACACAAATTCCGTTTATTCTACAATCTGGTCCTTCGATAACTCCTTTGTATTAGTCAACACTCAAACCATCTTTAAACCAAATCTCTTGAACCTATCTTTAGTTTTTCTATAAAAGCCCTTTTAATTTGAATAAAAATATATTTCAAAGAAAAAAAAACCAATGGCAAAAATAGGTTTATTTGATCTTGAAAACCACTTTGCTTTTTATGGAGCATATCATAGCAACCCAGTGAATATATTCATCCACATGTTGTTTGTTTGGCCAATTTTGTTTACATCACTTGTTATTCTTTATTTTACACCCCCTTTGGTTAATCTTGATTTTTTACCATATAGTTTGGTTTTGAATTATGGGTTTCTTTTTACTGTGATTTATGCTGGTTTTTATGTTGGTTTGGATGTTAAAGCTGGTTCCTTTGCTGGTCTTTTGTGTTTTCTTTGTTGGGTGTTTGGAAGCTTTGTTGCTCATCATTTGGGTTTCTCTCTTGCTTGGAAGGTAGTAATTTTTATTAATTTATTTATTGTTATTCTGTCATATATTTGGATTGGCTTAATTATTATTAAAATTTTTGATAATCCCAGAAAATGAGCTACTCAAACAGTCTTTATCATAGAACTTTCATATTGTTAGAGTTCAGATTTATGCTAAAAATTTGAACCCTTGACCTAGATATTTGTTATAAGTTGATTAAAGTGTTACTTTTGTTAATGATTGTTTTCCTAGTATTGACTTAAGGAAGATGATGAACTCATATAAGTAAACAATAGTTAGGCAATCTTTTACATCTATGTCAATAATAAATTTTCTTTCTAGATCCAATAGGATATAGGTGTAGGAAGATTAGAGTAACTAGTTAGGCCATTTTACGTTTATCCCAATAATTAGTATTCTTACGACATGCATTAGGACACAGGGAGACTAGTTGATTAGGTTGATTGAAGTTAGGAATAGTTAGGTCATCTAACGAGTAGTAATCTACTTGAAGGTTTTGGAAGAAGCGAGTCAATTAATATGTCACCAGGCCCTAATGAACGTATGTGTCTTGAGTTTTCGTTTTTATAACGATAGTTCGTGTTCCTAACTTTCAAACACACTCGTCTATATATGGCCTTTTCACTTCAATTCTCTGTAGAAGTAGATCGTAGTCATTACTGCCTTACTGGTTCAATGAGTGTTTTAAGTCCTGCAAATAATCAGTTGGGGCATTTGTGTTTTTTCCCAATAGCTCCTGACGGCTCATAATAATCACCACTCATGATAGAACGGAAAAAAATCTTTCGTAAAACTTGCAAGGTGCATATAAGTTTTCTTTTTTTAAAAAAGTACTGAAAATGCACTTAAAGGGATTTTATCGCAAACCTTGCTCCTCATCTTTAGTTTAGTTTTGAATTAGGTCATTATAGAGAATAAGGCCATTTAAAGTGTTTTATGTGAATTTGGCCAAATTAGCTGTTGAGTGTTGACATGGTGAGATATAATTAAGATCATTGGCACAGGGTGAAAAGATGCAATCATGGCTGGTCTTTAAACCTTGTGTCATTTAAAATTTCAGTAGTTCAGTTAGTGTTCATTGTAAAGGCGGAAATAACTATGGATATGGATTTGATCGCGGGTTGGAATGGGTTTTTCATAACCCACCACATTGATGGGTTTGAGAATATCTTAATTCTTTTTGGTTTCATTTCCAAATTTATATCCCAAAGACCCAAGCCTATCAACCACACATTTGTTAAGGGGATCATACACATTCTTTCATTCCCATAGCCTTTAAACAAACACACCTTAATTCTTTAGTTGCATGAATAGAAAATGTGGCAAATGGCATGTTGGGTTGGGTAACGGGTCAAAATGGGTTCTGGTAAAATGGGTAGTTAATTCTGAATAGCCAAAACAGGTCTGGATGATCCAAATGCTGTCTGCCTAAAAATTATGTTTTTGTATATGGATTTGTGAGTCTAAGATGATTACTAGAACTCTATTATTCCGATAAGAATTTAAAGTTTATTGAATAATGGCTAGGAAGTTCTATGCATTAAAAATTCTCTGTAGACAAGTTCTGACCTGTTTGGCCCATTTCATTTTGAGCTATTTTGTTGCTTGTTTGACCCATTAGGGATGAAAACATAACCTGAATTGGCCAATGTATATGTAAATGGGTCGAAATTGGTACCTCAAATGAAAACATAGATACATCACCCATCATTTAACTTCATCCTGTATTATCAGGTTGTACTGGCTGCTCAAATATTCTGCTGGACCGGACAATTCATTGGACATGGCGTTTTCGAGGTAAATTTAGCAATTTAATAATTTGTGGTTCTATTTTCTCCCTCAAGTAATTGTATCCAAATTTTAATTCCTTTTCCCATTAGAAACGTGCACCTGCTTTGTTGGACAACCTTACACAAGCCTTCTTGATGGCGCCTTTCTTTGTATTGCTAGAGGTAAATTCATGATTACCTTGACATATATGTGTATACTGTGTTTAAAAACTACTCATTTACTTTGTATTTTTGTCATTAATATACACAGGCACTTCAAATGGCGGTCGGTTATGAACCATATCCAGGTTTTCATGCAAGTGTTAAAGCTAAAGTGGATGCCAACATCGAAGAGTGGAAGGAGAACAAGCAAAAGAAAAGCTCGTAAATTATATCTTGAATAATGAAAAAGCGTTGTAACATGTATTGCGACTTTGTGTTGTTTGTACTGTGGATATCAAAATAAACTTATCTAATTGTTGTTCTGGATGTTGAATAAACTGAGCCTTGTAGTAACATGTCCAATGTAGGCTACTAATAACTCCCATCACCATTTTACGTTATCCGGCTTTATTGGACTGGATATCTCTTTGGTCCTTGCATGTTAGAAACCCGATGGTACACCAATGAAACTGTTACCAGCGCTCGGTTTTTGAACTCTATCAACTACCATTGATCTTCTTACTCTCGATACTTGGTTCCAGTCTTCTAAACTTGCATAAGTATTAGCTAGAAGAACATAATCACTACTATGATCAGGTTCCACCTCAAGTAGATGCCGCCTTACGTCCTCAGCTACTTTGATATTTCCATGCATATTACAACCTGCTAATAATGTCCTCCAGATAATGGCGTTGCATTTCATAGGCATATTCTGAACCAAACCGTAAGCCTCGGTGACTAATCCTGCTCGAGACAACATGTCTACCATGCACCCATAGTGTTTTATTGATGGTTTCATGTGGTATTTGCTGGTCATTTTTTCAAAATACTGTCTCCCTTCTTCCACCATTCCTCCATGGCTGCACGCAGTTAGAATTCCCAAGAAAGTAACATCGTCGGGTGGTATGCTGTTTTTATTCATCATCAGTGAAAACATGGATAAAGCTTCCTGAGAGTAACCATGAGTTCCGAGTCCCAATATCATCGTGTTCCATGTTACTACATTTTTATCATTCGTCATGCCAAAAACTCTTCGTGCTTCTTCCATCTCGCCACACCTCGTGTACATATGAATGAGAGAATTCGCGAGTGACACGTCTCTCAACAAAAAACTTTGATCCACAACGGAATGAACCCACCTCCCAAGCTCCAACTCTCCTAATGCAGCGCACGCCGATAAGACCACCGCCAATGTAGCATTATCAGGTTTTACACCATCACCTTGCATCCGATAAAACAACTCCAACGCTTCTTTGTGTTTCCCACAACAAACATGGCAATCAATGATGGTATTCCAACCAACCAAGTCGGGTCTAGGCATTTCATCAAACACCTGACGTGCAACGACAACATCTTTCAACGTTCCATACATATGTATCATAGTATTCCTCACAAAAACATGACTCTCAAACCCATGTTTCACAACACTACAATGCACTTGTTTTCCCAACAAAACTGACCCACATTGTCCACTAGCTTTAAGCAAAAAACATAATGTAAAATTATCCACAACTTCACCATATTCAACCATCTTTTTATAGTAACAAAAAACTTGATCAACTTTGTTCATATTACCAAACCCTCTAATCATAGTATTCCAAAGAAACCCATCTGGGTTATTAATCTTATCGAAAACCGACACCGAATACTCCATACAACACTCATTTGATGTAGCACAAAACACTATAATCTTGCCCACAAGATATAGACTTTGAAAAAGGCCAGTTTGAACTAAATGGGCATGAAGTTGTTCAATTTGTTTTTTACAACAACATTTCTTGAATATAGAAACAAGTGTCTGTTCTTTCTTTATGTAACTTTTTTCATGTGGGTTTTCAATCTTGGAATAAAACTTATAAAAAAGATTGGATCTTGGTATTGATAATGTAACAAGTTTATATTTTGATGATGATGGTTTTATCAAGTTAAAAAGTATATTCATTATATAAATATTAAGTAATTTAAGTTAAGGTTTGGAAATTTACTGATTTGGGTAAAGTTTATATTATGTTTGATGGGATAAATAAATGTTTGTTTGGTTTGGGTCAGTTAGTAGAACAGAAAGTGAGATCATACAAAGGGTGATGAAGCAGAATTAAAAGAAACATTTATTTGTATAACTTTTACTACAGTATTTTTTTAGCAAAATTGTACCAAGTATTTCATATCTTGGTGGTGTCTAAAAGAAAGAAAAGATAAATCATGTGACCGGAATCATCAATCATTGTTACCAAAAACGTTTAGTCGTTTACAATATTAATTTGGGCTCACAAGTAGAGATGGGCGAGGCCTGAGTCGGGCTTTGGCCCGGCTTAACATTTAAAAAATCAGTCTTTTCTTAAAGCCGGCCCGGTCTATAGGCAGGCCTTTTTTACGTGGGGAGCCGGTCTTAGACGTGGGCAAAAAAACCGAGAACCGGAACCGATTGGAACCGGTTCCTCAGGAACCGGTCCCGGTTCCTCAAGAACCGGCAGTTAGGAACCGGTTCCACATTTTTTTCAAAGAACTGGTCCCAAACCGGTTCCTCAGGAACCGGTTCCAAGAACCGGTCCCGGTTCCTCAAGAACCGGCAGTTAGGAACCGGTTCCACATTTTTTTCAAAGAACTGGTCCCAAACCGGTTCCTCAGGAACCGGTTCCAAGAACCGATCCCAAGAACCGGTCCCAAGAACCGGTTCCACATTTTTTTCAAAGAACGGTCCCAAACCGGTTCCTCAGGAACCGGTTCCACATTTTTTTCAAAGAACCGGTCCCAAACCGGTTAGGAACCGGTTCCACATTTTTTTCAAAGAACTGGTCCCAAACCGGTTCCTCAGGAACCGGTTCCAAGAACCGATCAAGAACCGGTTCCCATTCAAAGAACCGGTCCAAACCGGTTCCTCAGGAACCGGTTCCACATTTTTTTCAAAGAACCGGTCCCAAACCGGTTCCAGGAACCGGTTCCACATTTTTTTCAAAGAACCGGTCCCAAACCGGTTCCTCAGGAACCGGTTCCAAGAACCGGTTCCACATTTTTTTCAAAGAACCGGTCCCAAACCGGTTCCTCAGGAACCGGTTCCAAGAACCGGTTCCCATTTTTCAAAGAACCGGTCCCAAACCGGTTCCTCAGGAACCGGTTCCACATTTTTTTCAAAGAACCGGTCCCAAACCGGTTCCTCAGGAACCGGTTCCACATTTTTTTCAAAGAACCGGTCCCAAACCGGTTAGGAACCGGTTCCACATTTTTTTCAAAGAACTGGTCCCAAACCGGTTCCTCAGGAACCGGTTCCAAGAACCGGTTCCTCAAGAACCGGTCAAGAACCGGTTCCACATTTTTTTCAAAGAACCGGTCCCAAACCGGTTCCAGGAACCGGTTCCACATTTTTTTCAAAGAACTGGTCCCAAACCGGTTCCTCAGGAACCGGTTCCACATTTTTTTCAAAGAACCTGGTCCCAAACCGGTTCCTCAGGAACCGGTTCCACATTTTTTTCAAAGAACCGGTCCCAAACCGGTTCCTCAGGAACCGGTTCCACATTTTTTTCAAAGAACTGGTCCCAAACCGGTTCCTCAGGAACCGGTTCCACGATTTTTCAAGAAGACCAATCAAGACAAATGAAGACAATTTGAAGACAACTTTGAAGACAATGATGAAGACAATGATGATTGAAGACTTTGAAGACTTGTTATTTAATTTGTTTAAGAATTTGTATTTGTTTGAAGACTTGTTATTTGGTTTAAGACATTGTCATTTGGTTGAAGACATTGTATTTGGTTGAAGACATTGTATTTGATTGAAGACTTTGAACTTTGTTGAAGATTAAGATGATCTATAATAAAAGTATGCATTTTCGACGAAAAAAGAATGAATGAATTATAGTGAATTATTAGTGAATTTTTAATTATTTCAAGTGTTTTTTGTGAAGTAACTTGGAGTTTTTTGTGTTAATTCAATAGATATTATCATTATGAAGGTATTTAAGGTCTTATGGCTCGGTGTATTAACAATCAAGTGCCCCAAAATCGAATTACGATGAAAAAAAGTGGCCTTAACGGCCGTTAAGTTCTGAAAAACAAAAAAAAAACAAAAAAAGGAAAGGAAAAAAAAAAAAAGTGCCCCAAAATCGAATTACGATAAAAAAAAGTGGCCTTAACGGCCGTTAAATGAATTATAGTGAATTATTAGTGAGTTTTTAATTTTTTTCAAGTGTTTTTTGTGAAATAACTTGGAGTTTTTTGTGTTAATTCACTAGATATTATCATTATGAAGGTATTTAAGGTCTTATGGCTCGGTGTATTAACAATCAAGTGCCCCAAAATCGAATTACGATAAAAAAAAAGTGGCCTTAACGGCCGTTAAATGAATTATAGTGAATTATTAGTGAGTTTTTAATTTTTTTCAAGTGTTTTTTTGTGAAATAACTTGGAGTTTTTTGTGTTAATTCAATAGATATTATCATTATGAAGGTATTTAAGGTCTTATGGCTCGGTGTATTAACAATCAAGTGCCCCAAAATCGAATTACGATGAAAAAAAGTGGCCTTAACGGCCGTTAAATGAATTATAGTGAATTATAGTGAATTATTAGTGAGTTTTTAATTTTTTTCAAGTGTTTTTTGTGAAATAACTTGGAGTTTTTTGTGTTAATTCACTAGATATTATCATTATGAAGGTATTTAAGGTCTTATGGCTCGGTGTATTAACAATCAAGTGCCCCAAAATCGAATTACGATGAAAAAAAGTGGCCTTAACGGCCGTTAAATGAATTATAGTGAATTATAGTGAATTATTAGTGAGTTTTTAATTTTTTTCAAGTGTTTTTTGTGAAATAACTTGGAGTTTTTTGTGTTAATTCACTAGATATTATCATTATGAAGGTATTTTAGGTCTTAAGGCTCTATGTATTAACAATCAAGTGGCCCAAAATCGATTTACGATGAAAAAAATACCTCTAACGGCCGTTAAGTTCTGGAAGAAAAAAAAAACGAACCGAACCGATTCCGAACCTATATTTCGGTTCCATCGGTTCCGGTTTTCAAGACCAAGAACCGGTCCCGAACCGGTTCCAGTCAACGTTGACCAAGAACCGGTTCCTCAAGAACCGGTTCCTGAGGAACCGGTTCGGTTCCTATGCCCACGTCTAGCCGGTCTTGCCGTCTTGGTTCATTTTTTTTATGTTCTTTCTTTTGGGTTTTTTTTGACAAGCCAATTTTTGGAAAACTTGGCTTTCTCCCATTGATTGGAAAACTCGTAACTTGTCATTTGTTTGACAAGTTGACATCACACCCTTGACTGACAAGGCTTCATTGAGTGTCTTGTCATTTTTCTCCGTTATTTCTCACCTTTTTTATTTCTCCTCATCCACTCACCACTTGCAAGGAATAGCACACTAACCTTCTTCATTCCCCATCCTTTCTAACTCAAAAAAAGATTTTTTTTAAAAAAAAAGACAAACAAAAAAGAAATGAAGAAAAAGATGGTGAGCAACCCGGTAACAACCCTCCCCATTCGCTATTTTCCTCACCACCCAACAGGCGCCTATCCGGCAGGACGGTGTTTCTGTAGGCACCGGTTGGTCACCACTTTTTGCACCGGGTCACTCCGTACACTTAAATGTGATATATGTATGAAAGATAGTACTTCAACCAGAGGTGGTACCAAGGGAGTCAAGAGGCGCAAATGCCCCTCTCGAAATTGAAATCTTACCATGTTTGCTTATAAGTTTTTAAATTGTCCTCTTTTGGATTTGTTTCTTATGATTTTTTTTTGCCACCTCTTAAATTTTTTCGTGGTGTCGTCTCTGACTTCAATTATCGCCCTTAGAAAAATGAGTGTTTGGATAATATGCATGATTGGCAAGAAAGTGTCCATTTTACCCTTACATATTTGCTTGGGAGTTACATAAATAAAAGAATTATGAGGATCAAAAGATTCAAAACTATAAGAAAGGTATTGATACAGCCAAAGAGAATAAAAGATGAACTTCTGGTACTAAAATTGCCTTTAGATATTCAAACTCTTACCATGAAGTATGAAAAGGTGTAATTCGAGTTTCTTGTTTGAAGTTCCAATAAAGTAAAAACGACAAGATAGCAACGTATTTTCATATTACAACGTAGTTAAACATAAGAAGACGTCTGAATCGAAACTAACTTTCCAAAAAAAAATAAAATTAAAGATTGTTTATTTACATGAGCAAAAATGTAGAAACCGCTTTAGTCTCCATCTTGAGTTATGTAATAATTAGACATAGCTAAATGGTAACACAACCAGAGATCACCCATGATCAAAGAAAGGTTGGAGAGTATGGTTTAACGAACACTCCATTATTACTTTATTAGAGGCAACAATTCTTTAGGAATGTAACAAATGACTTTAGACTAGCCATGATTTAAACTTTTAAACTTGAAAAGAAAATTGTCAAAGCAAAGAATGAAGTTTGGTTCTTGACTTCTTTGGGTAGCTAAAAATCAAATTAGGTCATGAACTCATCATCACCTATGCTCAAACCTCTAACAATAAGTTGGATGGTAAAAATTTTCTTTTACTCTTTGGAACGATAAATTTGGGCTCCGCGTGATTATCTCTTCATATACTCATCTTTAATTTCAGAGGTAATCCAATTATTTTCAAAAAAAAAAAAAAACCATGTGTGCTCAAGATTGGAGAGTATTTTACACACGACTAGATTTGAACCCAAGACCAAGTCTTAATCTTAAATACCTAACCATCTATCGATGGTTGGTATATATAAGTTGAATGGCAATGAAAAGAAATTGTCATATTGTATGATGTAATCCTATGTCTTAAATAGTTTGGAACCCTCAAACCAAAATTCTCTTTATCGGTTCATATGCCAAAAGATTATATGCAATATCGCATTATCGCTTGTAAACTCAGTATTAGTATAACTTATTTGTTGATAAAAAGCCACACGATCGAAGATAGACGATTGCACGTAAACTACTATACTAGATCTATGTCCGTGTCAAATTCACGAGTCATTTATTATATTTTCAGGATAAAATAAATTATTAAAAATATAAATTTAAATGTAAAATATGTAGATAAAATCAAAATAAAAGAATATAATTCTAAAACACTGAAAACATATATTGTATTTCATTTTTTGTAATACGTTTTTGTAGATAATATTTGTTTATATTTTTTATCTGACATTTGTTGTTTAGCATTACTTTAATATACTTTTTGATTTAAAGATAAAAGATAAAGATTATTTGGACTTTGGACAACCAAGGGATCAACATTAATCAACTTTCATATTTCTCTTCCCACGTACATTCAATATAATCTTAAAAACTTTTTTTTTTTTATCTTGTTTATACTTTCATGTTTTATCGAGTCTTGCTTTGATCTTTATATTGGTAAGTATTCAGTATAGCATACAAAAAGATTTGAATTAACTGGTAATTTCGTCTCATAAATTAAATTTGCTCTCCTTAAGGAAACGAGGCAAATGATGTGATGAAATGTATGTCAACTTTCAAGTGTAATGTAATGACATGAGATTTGTTTGATTAGTTGAGGGTTTCTTTCTTGGTCCATTCATTTCCCCACACATGGGCTAATGGACAATTTATCATATCAAAATATTCCTTCTAATAATATATCACTAATCATATATATGTCTTATTATTTTGAGGAATTATGTGAAATTGTCACTCCATAGTCTCAACTTCCATATTTTGTCATTTAAAGAAAAAAGTTCGTACACAAATACTCAACACGATAATCTCAAAAGGTTAATATCCTTGGACTTCGAATGAACGTAATATATCTTTGATTAGTCAGAAATTGATCGATAAGGGAAAACATATATTGATAATTAAGTAAATTAAATATATGTTGCTTTTTTAAAGTAGCCGGTCATTTTTCGTTGGCCGTTAAACGGAAGAATTACATATTTTTCAAAAGAAAAGAAAAGCAATGAGAAGTTGAATAATGAATCTGAATTTTTGAAAGTCATATATATTATACCGACCCTAGCTCTAATATAGAAAATTATTATTGAATGATTCAAATAACATAAAAGAACAAATTAGATGGCACACTTGCTATCCGAACATCTCACCAGGCTATCACAACAGTCTAGAGAAGTCTTAAAAGGTTTATCCCGTATGCAAACCCAATATTTAATTTGGGTTACTATGTAACACCCCAAGCCGAGACTCGAAATATCACGGAAAACCATATAGCGCAAGGTGGAATTACAATAGAACAAGAACTAAATGCAAATAAAGATTCAGTGAATCCATACAATACGAAACAAGTACCAAAATACATAAGGAGCAAATAGCCATCAAAGTTTACAAAAGAACATCCCAAGGATGGCAAATCAATCCTAAGTATAATGCAAAAGAGGAGGTCGATGAATCCTTGATTCATAAAGTCCAAAGCCCGGGTTTAACAGCAAGCAAGCAACTAAACTCCACGTCCGGGGAGAACCTGATTACCTGAAAAGTGTACTAAGCATAGTCAACACAAGGTTGGTGAGTTCGTAGTAATGGTCCATAAAGAACCAGCGTCAATAATCATAATGTACGAGTAGAGGCTAGACATGACTTACAGCGAGCCTCTAAGTAACACAATAATGTCCAACAACAAGATTTCACAAGACAAGTAAGTGTATAATACGAATGCACAGACGATATACGAATCAATGTAAGTGTTGAATGCATGAATAAGCCAACATGCCTATCCTATGCGTGAACTCAAGTCACCTATGCAACGATATCCACCTGTCATCACAATGAACAAGGTTGTATCTCAAAATCGTCGGCGTATATATGTCTATATACCCGGATGTCATGTCACCAACATCTCACAGGACAAGTGTATACATCTATACACTAGGATGTTTGAGTCCTCAACCGAGGGATTATGTACAAAGTATGCAATGCTTACAATCAAATGTATATGCATCAATCACAATCGTCTGTCATGAACCAACAATCAATATTCGTCAATCATAAACCAATAATCACAATCGATGAACATGAACCAACAATCGATATTCGACAAACATGAGCCAACAATCAATATTAACACCAATTCTATACGTACATACACTTAAGAGGATTCTACTTTCTTCAAGTCCCAGATGTTTATATATAGGGTCACCCGCAGCCTTCCCACCACATCTAAAACCCAATGAAAGCATAACCGACTTCCATGTATGTACGTCTATCCTAATATAAATGAAATACTTAACAAACGTAAACCAAGTCAATCAAACGTGATATCCGTCTCATCAATCCAACATTTAAACCAAATCAATCAAACAATCAACAACGTAAGTAAACACGCACGTTTACACTTTTCAGCCCGAATCTCAAGCGAGTAGGGAGATACGAAACTCACCTTGATCGGCAAGAAGCTTAAGTCGAGTTAATAAAAGATTAATAGCGAGTATTGGGCCCCACGCGCTCACAACCTATCAAATCATGTCATATATCATAATGTCAACTTTATAATCATAAATAGGTTGGTTCCTTAGGTTCAAGTTGAGTCACGAACCAACAATTACTTTCTTAACATAACCGAGTGTGAAACATAACACTTTGACTCGAAATTTTTAGAAATGTACGAAGATTCATACTAAAAGAAGGTTACTACAAGAAACTAGACTCTCTTACGATTCCAACGATAGGTCATACGACTTATTTGGACTTACGGATCAAAAGTTATTAACGTTTGAAAACTGACGCGCGCGAATGTCCAGAATGAATCCACTGCGCCGCAGTGGGCCAAAACAAAGCAAAATGGGCAGTAGTAATCCACTGCGCCGCAGTGGGACAATTCCCAGCACCAGCACCAGCAGCCAAAGTGCAGAAAACAAACCAAAAACCCCAAAACTCGATCCAAAACATACCAAAACGATTTGTAGGAGTTTGAGACTCATTTTGAAGCTTAACTAAGCGCCATTAAACATAAATACACATAACCCATTACAAATTTCCATTCCAAAACATCAAGAACACCTCCAAATCATTCAACCCAAACCGAAACCCTAATTAAACCCTAATTTCAATTCGACCCGATTTAAGACTTGTAAATGCTTTAAATCGACCAACAACATATAAATAAGCATAATTAGGTGAAGATGGGATGAATTTGACTTACCAAAGTTTCTTCTTGAGCTAGAACCCAATTTAGGTCAAAATGGGTGAAAGTCTTGAACTATGAACTTCAAACTTATGATCAATTGAAGATTATATGGTGACAATGATGATGATTCTTGTATTTAATCAGTTCCAAAACACCAAATAGATGCAAGAGAGATGAAGAATTGAAATGGGTTTTGGTCTTGCCTTTTACTTGAGAGAAAGAGAGAAAAAGAGAAGATAAGAAATGAAAGGGGGGAGAAAGAGATAAGGAGAGGGTTGGGGTCAAATGTGGCTGGTGGGTCATGGACTACCCACGGGCCGACCCGTTTCTCTTTTCAAGCCAAATTACAATCGTTAGTCATTTAAACACCGATCAAAACATATTATCGACCCAATAATCCACATTGTCATTTAAATCACAAAACGGCCCAAATAATTCATTAACTTAAATTGTTAGTCGAATTACACATAAAGTCAACGGGTCAAAACTCACGGATGTTACATACTAAATGAAGAATGCCAAAATTCAATAATTAATTTTAAAAAATACATCTTGACACGATGACTCATGCTTTCTGTTTCACTATGATAGAGATAATCAAACTTTTTACAATTTATATAGGAATACGACTTTAACTCCATGATAATATTGAAAGCTCATGTTCAAACTCTTTTTTTAATTTTCATTATTATTATAGTATATTGTTTTAGATAATTATAGAAAGAGTCTAGACAGGTATACGAATCTTAGGTGCTTACGCTCTTAAATTCTAAGATTTTTCGAATTCTTTTCATTGGATATTATTGTTACTAGTACTAATACCCGTGCGTGATGCACGGTTGTCTCATAACTATTTATATTTAAATGTTATTTTTTTTATAAGTGAAAAGCAAGTTGAAACATGCATATGGTATTTATCCATTATGTTTGATCAGTACCATCAAAAATTATACTCGTAACATATAACCAAAAGAAAACATGGAGATTTAGATTAAACATGCTTTCAATTATGTAGACAACTAAACCCATCTAGTCATCTACTATAAAATAAATCCATAAAAACCTATTTACCAAATCCAAACCTACACAGTCATAACATATCTATATATACAAATTGAGTTTTATAGATACAATTATTATCAATAAATAAAACATAGACGTTAAAAATAAAATAGAAAAATGTTGTACTTTATGAAAATCCACAATATGGTTTCAAAGAAACACAAAGAAGAAGTTAATTCTTGAAACCAATATGGTTCTGAAGGAAACGCAAATCAAATTTTCGCATAATTAAAATATTATAATTATAATAACCAATCTACCAATAATTTTTTTTTGAAAGGTCAATTTTATTCATAACATGCTCCCCAAATTAGGCAAGCATTACCAATATACAATGTAATTACATCAATTCAAATCTATACCAGTTCTCCCAAGTAATGCATCTATTTTTTGATCTATTCTTGTACCATAAAAACCCCAAAGACTTAATGTTTTGGAAAATCCCAACCGCATTCATGTTAGTTCTCGAGAATCTTTTGTCATTCCTGGCCAACCAAATACACCAGCATGCCACCATCACAATACCTTTGAAAGCCTCCTTTTTCCTTCCATCTAGACCCACTTGTTCATGGATGGTCACAAGATCTTTAACATGAAAGACAAAAATTGGGTTGACATTACACCAATAACTGATGGAATTCCAAATCACAGTTGCAATCCCGCACGAGCATAACAAATGTTCGATTGTCTCGTCTCCGTCACCACAGAGTGCACACCTGGTATCCTCAAAATAGCACTTGCGAAGCTTGAGCGCCATAAGGGTCGGGACCCTTTCCATAGCTGTTGAATCAGCAATGATTCGAAAGAGTTTAACAATGATACTTTTTAGCAATAGATCTAAAATAAGTAAAGGTTATAACAATATATATTGTATACCAATACCAATAATAATAAAGAAGAAAAAAAATAGAAAGAGCTCACCAGTACATCATCTAACATACCAATAATAAAAATAAATACATCAATTAATAGATCGAAAACGATAGTGTTTTCCCTAAAAAAAATAATATCCAAACAAATACATCGACAACGTGTTTCATCAATTAATCAGACAAATTAGTATTCAAATATATCAAGCCCAAAAATACAAACTAAAATTAATGCAAACAAAAATTCATAGACCTTTGCTTAAATATAGAAACATAAAATTATGTAATCTTAGTATATAAAATAGACAATGAAATTATTAATAACTTCAATACAACAAAAGTAACAATAGTATATAAAAAACATATTAATAACTTCCATACAACAAATATAAAAATAGTAAATAAAAAAACAAAAACCTGTAAACCAAAATATATATTATGAAGGATTAATGAGGATGTTTTTTGAACGTACGGTACATACGAATTTGAATTCCCCTGAGGTCAGACTCCCTTATTTATATTGAAGTTTTAATATACATTTTTTTATAATAAGATATGTAGTTATATTACTAATAAAAAAATAGTTATATTACTAATAAATTTAGAATTAGGATAGGAATCGGTTTTTTAATCCATATCTAATTATATCATGAGAAGGGTGTAAATCTTTTTTTACATGGAAACCGTATATATTATATAATAAACCAAAAAGGACACTTGTCGATCAAAAGATATGACACGTGTCGTTTAAAGAATGCTACAATCTTGTTTTAGTTTATTGGTAGATAAAATGAAAGATCATATAAGCAACAAATAATTCTGATTTAGTAAATGTTAAAAAACAAAAAAAATCTAGTTAAGTAAAAAGTTTGTTCCAATCAAACATGAAACCGTTAATAAATTGGTCAGTTGTGCAAGACTGACTGAAAACATAAAGAAAAATAAAATAACTGATAGTTACATTATTATTCATAATTTATGATATAGAAAACTGTTAGATTACAACTGATGCAAACAATAAAATAAAATACATCAATTAAAAGATCGAAAACGATAGTGTTTCCCCTAAAAAAAATAATATCCAAACAAATACATCGACAACGTGTTTCATCAATTAATCAGACAAATTAGTATTCAAATATATCAAGCCCAAAAATACAAACTAAAATTAATGCAAACAAAAATTCATAGACCTTTGCTTAAATATAGAAACATAAAATTATGTAATCTTAGTATATAAAATAGACAATGAAATTATTAATAACTTCAATACAACAAAAGTAACAATAGTATATGAAAAACATATTCATAACTTCCATACAACAAATACAAAAATAGTAAATAAAAAACAAAAAAAATCTAGTTAAGTAAAAAGTTTGTTCCAATCAAACATGAAACCGTTAATAAATTGGTCAGTTGTGCAAGACTGACTGAAAACATAAAGAAAAATAAAATAACTGATAGTTACATTATTATTCATAATTTATGATGTAGAAAACTGTTAGATTACAACTGATGCAAATAATAAAATTATACTGTAACACCCCAAGCCGAGGCTCGGAATATCACGGAAATCACATAGCACCAGGTGGAATTACAATAGAACAAGCTAAATGCAATAAGAGGATTCAGTGAATCCACACAAACGATAAACAAGTAACGAAATACAACGGGAGCAAGTAAACATCACGATTACAATTGACAACGAAAGAAGGCTAACAATCCTAAATACAATGCAACATAAGGTAAATGGATCCTTGATCCATATCAGTCCAGTCCGGGTTCAACAGTAAGCAAACAATCAACTCCACGTCCTGAATAACCTGGTTACCTGAAAAGTGTACTAAGCATAGTCAACACAAGGTTGGTGAGTTCGTAGTAATGGTTCGTAAAGAACCAACAATCAATAATCACAATATAAGAATAGAGGCTAGACATGACTTACAGTGAGTCTCTACATAACACAACATCGTCCAACAACAAGATTACACAAGACAAGTAAATGTGTAATGAGGAATGCATGAATGATATGAGTATCAATGCAATGCCAAATGTATGAATAAGCAAATATGCCTATCCTGAGCGTGACCTTCAGTCACCTATGCAACGATACCCTTCTGCCAACGCTATGGACAAGGCTGTATCTCAAAAACATCGAGTTATATATGTCTATATACTCGGGGTCATGACTACATCCAAAATGGGTGCATACATCTATGCACCAGGATGCCGGCAAATCCCCTGCCGAGGGTCCAACAATAATGTATGCAATGCTTACAATCAAATGTAAATGCATAAATCATAAATCAACGATCGATATACGATGAATATGAATCAATAATCAATATTCGCCAAATCTGAGCCATCAATCGATAATCGTCAATCATAAACCAATAATCACCATTCCTCAACATCAGCCATTAATACTTAACCAATATATCAACCTAGTCTATCAACATATGATGAACTATAAGCTAATAATCAATAATCGTCAATCTTAGCCCACTAATCAACATTTGACAACCATAAGCCACCAATCACAACTTAAACCAACTATACGTACATATACTTCAGAGGATTCTACTTCCTTCGAGTTTCAGATGCTTATATATAGGGTCACCCGCAGCCTTCCCACCACATCTAAAACCCGACGAAGGCATAACCGACTTCATGTATGTACGTCTATCCTAATATTACTAGATACTTAACAAATATAAACTAAGCCATTCAAACATGATAATCGTCTCAACAATTCAATACTCCAACCAATTTAACCAATCAAACGAAAGGAAACATCACATCAATCCAACAACTAAAACAACCAATCATTCAATCAATCAATCAATCAATCAATCAATCAATCAATAAATACAAATAAACACACCAGGTTTACACTTTTCAGCCCGGATCTCAAGTGAGTAGGGAGATACGAAACTCACCTTGATCGGCAAAGAAGCTTAAGTCAAGTTAATAAAAGATTAATAGCGAGTAGTAGGATCCACACGGCCACAACCTATAAATATACATCATAATACCGTAATGTCAATTATACACTCATAAGCAAGTTGGTTTAGAAGGGTTAAGTCAATTTGCAAACCCTAAACGCACTTACACTTAAACGAGTATGAACAATGCGCATTAGACTCGACATTTTTAGAAATGAAAGAAGTTTCATACGAAATGAATGTTACTATAAGAAAGTAGACTCTCTCACGATTCCAACGATAGGTCATACGTCTAAAACGGACTTACGGTTCAAAAGTTATTGACGTTTGAAAATGTTCGACAAAACTAGTCCCTAACGGGCGTCACATAGGTAACGGCCGTTATCTCCATCACAAACCAAGTTACTGTAACGGCCCATGTAACGGCCGTTACATAGTGTAACGGGCGTTACAACATGTAACGGCCGTTACACCTCCAGGATCAGCAGCAGCAGCAGGAAATTGCAGAAACACGAACTAAAACCCTAAAATTAAGAACCCTAACACTCAAATCCGACTTTTAAGACTAAAGGACTCGTTTTGAAGTTACATTTGACATTTTAGTACCTAAATACACTTGCCCAAACCCTCGTTTCCATCCATAACATCATCAAACGATCCAAACGATTCAAAACCCTAAATAAACCCTAGTTGGCCCAAATCTCGTTTTAAGTCGTTTTAGGACATGCAAATACTCGAAATGACCATAAATGAGTAACCAAACATAAATAGACGCTAAAGGGATGAATTAGACTTACCGAAACTTCTTTTACGAGCTAGAACCCGTTTTAGGTCAAAATGGGTAAAAAGCTAGAACTTCCACCTTTGATTCTTCGATATCCCGATAATGAGATGCAACTGACTATGATTCTTGTATTATACTAGTTTCCAACACTTAATCGATGCAAGAAGAAGAAGAAATGAAAATGGGTTGGTCTTGCTTACTTGAGAGAGAAAAGAGAAAGAAAGAAAGAAAGAAATGAAAATGAAAGGGAAAGGATAAGGGGGGGGAAAATGGGTCTTGGGGCTGGTGGGTCTTGGACTACCCACGGGCCGACCCGTTTCCTTCACCAGCCATAATACAATCGATTACACATCTAAACGCCGAACAACCATGTTAACGACTCGACTAACATACCACATAGTCATATTATCACAAAACGACCCAACTATTTCATTAACTTAAATTGTTAGTCAAATTGCACGTAAAGTCAAATGGTCAAAATTCGTGGATGTTACATTATTCCCCCGTTGAAAGAATTTCGTCCCGAAATTCAACAAAACCCTAATTATTAAACAATTGCGGATACTTAGACTTCATGTAATCCTTTCGCTCCCAACTGAACTCGGCTCCACGCTTAGCGTTTCCACCTAACTCTATCAATCGTGTAGAGCTTATTCTTGAGTTTCTTGACTCGGCGGTCCAAGATCTCTACCGGTTCTTCAATAAAATTCAAATTCGAATCAACCCTAATCTCGTCCACAGGCACATGATATGTAGGGTCCGCCAAACACTCGCGTAGGTTGCAAATATGAAACACACCGTGTACACCGCTAAGTTCTTATGGTAATTCTAATCGATAAGCGACTTTTCCAACCCTTTTTGAGGATCTTGAAAGGACAGTTATACCTTGGCCCGAGTTCGCCTCGCTTCACGAATTGGATGACGCCTTTCCACTGTGATACTTTCAAACGTACCAAGTCACTCACTTTCAACTCTAACGGTCTCAGCCTCACATTGGCATACTCCTTACTTAGCATGTGAGCTAGCTGGGCTATCCTCTTAACTTGAGAAGTTGCTCTTGTCGTTCTTATTAGAAATCCTGACCCGTTACTTTGGCTTTCCTTGCTTCTTGGTTCGTCCCAGCGGAGAATAACATCTCTACTACTTAGTGTTTCGGTCAGAGACATTCGAATACTCGCGTAACAACCGTCGTTGTACAGGATTTACGCCATGGTTATAGGTATGTTAACTTCACATGTGATCAAGTCTCACGTTGGGCTGAGTGCCCGTTGCTCATTGGAGGGCTCCCTGAATTGGAGTTAAGCGACTTTCTTTCTTTGGAAGGACAGAAATCGAACCTTCGTGCACCTAACCCATTTATCCTTCAAACTAATGTGCCAGGTTGTCACATTTTACCGGTTTCGTCGTATCATGATCATTTCTTGTCGTCGGCGACTTCACGGCAAAGTCCATTCCAATTCGTTTTTCTTCCAATCTCTCTCCCGTCTTTCACTACATGCTTATTCACGTCTCAGAAGTCTATAAGGGCTTTGACTACGCGCGCGATGTTGGGAAGTTGAGCATAAACGAAATTTAAGTTATCGAGATGGGACAAGCCCGGTAAGTCACCCGGAAAGGCCTCGGAGACTCAAGATTAACAAGGATGACGTTAGCTTTCAGATTCTTGAGACGGTAGCTCTAAGGACGCCTAAGTTGGAAGACTTGCACGGAACCCTAAGAATCCTACCGTTAGATATTTTACACTAGCAACCCTACCACGCAACTTTAGAGCTGTCTTACCCGGTGGCATCCAGATTACACTCACTTTCTCGCCAAGAATCTTTAGATCATAGGCACCAAGTAAATGAGGAGTTTTGTCGTCTTTTAGAGTCGAGATAGATACACGGGGTATTTGAATAAATTTAGTTAGTGAGTCGCTAAACAGTCAAAATTGCAAACATATAATTCCAAAACACACGGACGACTGTAACTCCAAGGAGTAACGTTAGAATAAACGAGATTCATAGTCGGTTTCGATATCGAATAGTGTAGTAACATAACAACTATTAGGAAGAATGTACCTTAACCAACATTAGGATCACTTTGGTCTCCTTTGCCCTTCTCTGCAAAAGCTCGGCTACGAAGTTGAACTTGATGATCTAGTTGGCCACGGCTTTGGTTATAAACGACTATTTGTAGTTGATCGGGAGGAATCGCCACATGGGCTTGTGGTTCAGTCCGTTTAGAACAAGCATTTCTGTAGTGGTCGGGGCTACCACACACAAAACAAACACCTTGATGGCTCCGAGGGTGGTCAGTTTGGGGATAGATGGTTTGAAGAGGCGTTACATTCAATGGTGTCGCTTTCGGTGCTCTACAATTCTTAGCTTCGTGCCCGATTCGATTACACTTATAGCAAGTCCCACATTGGTTAGTGGGAGAGTGATGGCGATTACACCTTCCACACAAGGGGTGAGATCCTAAGTAAGTTTTCCTTACCGGCTCTGCTACTTCAGTTTGTTGTCCAATCCATTTTGGACAATCTTTCACGTAGTGTGCGCGACTACCACATCCAAAACACTCGCCTTTTTGTTGATTACCTTGGGGAGGGACGACATGAATAGGAGCCACGTTCGTTGGGCCCGTTCTCGGGGCTCTACAATTCTTGGACATGTGGCCAACTTGATTGCAATTAAAACACGCCTTGCATTGAACGTCGGTGGTGTGGTGATTGTTGCATCTTTCACATAACGGATGAGGTCCAACATAAGCTTTCCTCACCGGGCCCATCGCCGTCCTGAACCTACCCTTATTATGACCATTGGGGTCACACCTGCCCGCTTTCCTTGCCCCACTAGGTTCTCCGATTTCTTTCCTTTTCAATGAGACTCTACTCGACACCTTCTCATCGTCCATAATTACTCTAGCTTCACGCGTTTCACTGCTTCTTTGAAGGCTTGCCGTGACTTGGGCTACGATAGTAGGTATGGCGTTTACCACAGCTTGGGCAATCACGGTTGCTAAATCCGGCTCATCGCTATGGCTAGTCGTATTCCTTCTTGATCTCCCCATTTTCTACAAGGTAAGTAACGCGTTGACCCGAAAGTTAGCCTCACAATACTCACATATTAGTCACACAAGTAATTAATGCTCTCATACCATATAGCATACTCGTTTCATCTCATTAAACTAAGGTAAGAGTGTTAGAATCCTATGAAATTTGTTACTTATTATTTTATCATGTCAAGTTCATTACCATTGGTTATCTTTAATTCATGTAAGCGTGTCAATACACCCTACAAAATAAACTAACTTGTTAACTTCATTTATACAATCGTCCATTTACTAATACATTTTACACGTGTATTACCAGTTATCCCCTAACCCGCATGCAATCAAGTTTAACTAGGCCTTATACGTTTTTAAGTTCACATACCATTAAGCAACATATCCCTATTGTTCACCGATTACGATTAACATTATTAGTATTGGAAAATCATTCATTTATAATACATATGAGCTAGGATGTTTACAACCTTGATACTCTCTTAGGGTGCATATCAACATATCTATCACGTTGTATCCTAACCGTTTATCAACATGTTTTAAGTCAATTTACAACAAAAGCATTTACGACCTCAACTTGACCACTACGGGCCATACCTACATACTTACACGTCACACATGCATAACATATATGTTACTAAGTCATACTAGTCAATATGTCATTCCACCACTAAATCCAATAATAGTAGTAGTTCTAGAGTTTATGACCCGGGGGTTAGCTTCAAAGTTTCTCTCATGTTAGCCGTCTTATTAGTTAGTGTTTTAACGCCGACACACTACACATGTTCTATGTTTCTTACTAAGGCCAACATGTACTTATTCTCAACTAACCGTCATATATTATGTTATCATACCACATACCCTACGTGTTTCACATTATTACACTAAGGACAGTATATCAAAGTTCTCAATTAATCGTTATCTATCATTTTTCTCGTGCTAAGTTCACAACAATTTACCATCGTCAAAACCAATTACTCGAATTAAACACATCTCATTACAAGCAACTAAAACAAGTCACTAACACGAGTGATTTAAAGTATAATCCGAATTCGATATGCTCTCTAGTTATTGACCAGGTATGTATACAGGGTGTACCAACGGCTAACCCTCCACCTAATCAACTCCCATTAAGCATATCGGTTCCTTATTATACTCTAAGCCAAGCATGCGCAATCCATGATGTTATTAACTTGTTATAATATTGGGTGACCATAAAGAGTTGATCGGGTTCTTTTAGGGTTGCCACAATATTATACTAAGTTAATAACATAACTTCATTTTGCTCTAAATCATCAAACTAGCACCAATCAATAACAACAATCCATATTAATGACAGTCAAATTTAATCAAAGCACACATTAACCACATTGTATCCATTCCACATTCATCACGTTGAATTTAAGCCATCACATAAGTGGTTTTAACTACGAACTCACAAGGGGATTCACATATTTCACATTGCACACGAATTTCCTAACCATGCATGCTATATGAAGAGTTTTAACTTAAGTCGTAGTCTAGGTCAAACCGCCTAATTCTCTACGACCACGCATGGGCCACCATTCTGTAACACCCCAAGCCGAGGCTCGGAATATCACGGAAATCACATAGCACCAGGTGGAATTACAATAGAACAAGCTAAATGCAATAAGAGGATTCAGTGAATCCACACAAACGATAAACAAGTAACGAAATACAACGGGAGCAAGTAAACATCACGATTACAATTGACAACGAAAGAAGGCTAACAATCCTAAATACAATGCAACATAAGGTAAATGGATCCTTGATCCATATCAGTCCAGTCCGGGTTCAACAGTAAGCAAACAATCAACTCCACGTCCTGAATAACCTGGTTACCTGAAAAGTGTACTAAGCATAGTCAACACAAGGTTGGTGAGTTCGTAGTAATGGTTCGTAAAGAACCAACAACAATAATCACAATATAAGAATAGAGGCTAGACATGACTTACAGTGAGTCTCTACATAACACAACATCGTCCAACAACAAGATTACACAAGACAAGTAAATGTGTAATGAGGAATGCATGAATGATATGAGTATCAATGCAATGCCAAATGTATGAATAAGCAAATATGCCTATCCTGAGCGTGACCTTCAGTCACCTATGCAACGATACCCTTCTGCCAACGCTATGGACAAGGCTGTATCTCAAAAACATCGAGTTATATATGTCTATATACTCGGGGTCATGACTACATCCAAAATGGGTGCATACATCTATGCACCAGGATGCCGGCAAATCCCCTGCCGAGGGTCCAACAATAATGTATGCAATGCTTACAATCAAATGTAAATGCATAAATCATAAATCAACGATCGATATACGATGAATATGAATCAATAATCAATATTCGCCAATCTGAGCCATCAATCGATAATCGTCAATCATAAACCAATAATCACCATTCCTCAACATCAGCCATTAATACTTAACCAATATATCAACCTAGTCTATCAACATATGATGAACTATAAGCTAATAATCAATAATCGTCAATCTTAGCCCACTAATCAACATTTGACAACCATAAGCCACCAATCACAACTTAAACCAACTATACGTACATATACTTCAGAGGATTCTACTTCCTTCGAGTTTCAGATGCTTATATATAGGGTCACCCGCAGCCTTCCCACCACATCTAAAACCCGACGAAGGCATAACCGACTTTCATGTATG
>CM067170.1:93196959-93239459 GCA_034093135.1 Erigeron breviscapus | reverse complement strand
ACTTCCACCTTTGATTCTTCGATATCCCGATAATGAGATGCAACTGACTATGATTCTTGTATTATACTAGTTTCCAACACTTAATCGATGCAAGAAGAAGAAGAAATGAAAATGGGTTGGTCTTGCTTACTTGAGAGAGAAAAGAGAAAGAAAGAAAGAAAGAAAGAAAGAAAGAAAGAAAGAAAGAAAGAAAGAAAGAAAGAAAGAAAGAAAGAAAGAAAGAAAGAAAGAAAGAAAGAAAGAAAGAAAGAAAGAAAGAAAGAAAGAAAGAAAGAAAGCCTTCTATTGAAAACTGAAAGAGGTAAGTGATCAATGAAAGTTAATGACGCAAGTACACAACTCAATAGAAAGAAAGAAAGAAAGAAAGAAAGAAAGAAAGAAAGAAAGAAAGAAAGAAAGAAAGAAAGAAAGAAAGAAAGAAAGAAAGAAAGAAAGAAAGAAAGAAAGAAAGAAAGAAAGAAAGAAAGAAAGAAAGAAAGAAAGAAAGAAAGAAAGAAAGAAAGAAAGAAAGAAAGAAAGAAAGAAAGAAAGAAAGAAAGAAAGAAAGAAAGAAAGAAAGAAAGAAAGAAAGAAAGAAAGAAAGAAAGAAAGAAAGAAAGAAAGAAAGAAAGAAAGAAAGAAAGAAAGAAAGAAAGAAAGAAAGAAAGAAAGAAAGAAAGAAAGAAAGAAAGAAAGAAAGAAAGAAAGAAAGAAAGAAAGAAAGAAAGAAAGAAAGAAAGAAAGAAAGAAAGAAAGAAAGAAAGAAAGAAAGAAAGAAAGAAAGAAAGAAAGAAAGAAAGAAAGAAAGAAAGAAAGAAAGAAAGAAAGAAAGAAAGAAAGAAAGAAAGAAAGAAAGAAAGAAAGAAAGAAAGAAAGAAAGAAAGAAAGAAAGAAAGAAAGAAAGAAAGAAAGAAAGAAAGAAAGAAAGAAAGAAAGAAAGAAAGAAAGAAAGAAAGAAAGAAAGAAAGAAAGAAAGAAAGAAAGAAAGAAAGAAAGAAAGAAAGAAAGAAAGAAAGAAAGAAAGAAAGAAAGAAAGAAAGAAAGAAAGAAAGAAAGAAAGAAAGAAAGAAAGAAAGAAAGAAAGAAAGAAAGAAAGAAAGAAAGAAAGAAAGAAAGAAAGAAAGAAAGAAAGAAAGAAAGAAAGAAAGAAAGAAAGAAAGAAAGAAAGAAAGAAAGAAAGAAAGAAAGAAAGAAAGAAAGAAAGAAAGAAAGAAAGAAAGAAAGAAAGAAAGAAAGAAAGAAAGAAAGAAAGAAAGAAAGAAAGAAAGAAAGAAAGAAAGAAAGAAAGAAAGAAAGAAAGAAAGAAAGAAAGAAAGAAAGAAAGAAAGAAAGAAAGAAAGAAGAAATGAAAATGGGTTGGTCTTGCTTACTTGAGAGAGAAAAGAGAAAGAAAGAAAGAAAGAAAGAAATGAAAGAAAGAAATGAAAATGGGTTGGTCTTGCTTACTTGAGAAGAGAAAGAAAGAAAGAAAGAAAGAAAGAAAGAAAGAAAGAAAGAAAGAAAGAAAGAAAGAAAGAAAGAAAGAAAGAAAGAAAGAAAGAAAGAAAGAAAGAAAGAAAGAAAGAAAGAAAGAAAGAAAGAAAGAAAGAAAGAAAGAAAGAAAGAAAGAAAGAAAGAAAGAAAGAAAGAAAGAAAGAAAGAAAGAAAGAAAGAAAGAAAGAAAGAAAGAAAGAAAGAAAGAAAGAAAGAAAGAAAGAAAGAAAGAAAGAAAGAAAGAAAGAAAGAAAGAAAGAAAGAAAGAAAGAAAGAAAGAAAGAAAGAAAGAAAGAAAGAAAGAAAGAAAGAAAGAAAGAAAGAAAGAAAGAAAGAAAGAAAGAAAGAAAGAAAGAAAGAAAGAAAGAAAGTTAAAGTACTTTCATCATTGATTATACATGAAAAAGAAAGAAAGAAAGAAAGAAAGAAAGAAAGAAAGAAAGAAACATAAAAAGCAATTAATTGAATATGACACCTCATTAAAAATCCAATGTGGCAAAAAACTAAAAATGTCACCTAGGATAAAACATATTCTCTCTTAGTTATATAGAGAGATAAACAATCACATTTACCGGTATTATAAAACGAGTCTTTTTCACGTAAATAATGTTAGTTTTGTAACACCCGCCACTTTGACCGGTCAACGCTAGCGAACTCGTAAAACGAAAATTAGTCAAATTGAAGTAAATAGACTTTTGTAATGAAAAGGTAGGCATGTGAATAGTCATTAGGAGCGTAATTTCAAAATATGTTTGATAGTGTCGACGAGATATTTGAACGAATCTCTAGTCAAAAGTTTTAACAAAACGAATCATTTCTCGGGAGAAACCGGAAGTCGATGCGAGAGTGTCAATGGGGGAACAAAACCCTCCCTCCCTCCTTTCTCTTCTCATTTCTCACACACTCACTCTCTCTCTATCTTATCCCTTCTCTCTCTTTCTCTCTCAAAAAGCAAGACCAAAAACCCCCCTTCATCTTCTTCTTCATTTCTTCCTTTTATTTTCGGATTTAAGGTTGTGACAACTTCAAAAGTATTAGTTAATCTTTATGTAATAATAATCATTCTTGAAACTTCAAGATTTTTGACTTATAAAAGTGTTCATCCTTCTCTAGCACCCCAAAAACGGATTTGGAGCCTCGGGACGTTTTGGTAAGTGATTCTTAGCTCAAAATGTTCCTTATTGTTGAAATTATAAGAATATTCCAATATA
Source organism: Erigeron breviscapus (assembly GCA_034093135.1). Classification (NCBI taxonomy): domain Eukaryota; kingdom Viridiplantae; phylum Streptophyta; class Magnoliopsida; order Asterales; family Asteraceae; genus Erigeron; species Erigeron breviscapus. The sequence goes on along the minus strand of CM067170.1, from coordinate 93,236,796 downwards.
TTTATACGGCCTCATATCTATGAACCTTTAGGGTCGCACGCGAAGAATGGGGATGACTTAGCTGAACTTTATATTTATAGCAAAAATCCATTGTAAAAGATAATAACTAGAAGTTTCTAAAAATAGATTTGGAAATGACGAGCAGGTCGAACCGGGTCAAAATTAGATCGGGCACCTAAGCACCGAGGGCCAAACAAGATTGACCCATGGAGAAGACCAAGGTCGGTCACGCACAAAGGGAAAAGTAAAGAAAAACCCAAAGGTTTTTCTTGTCCCACATTGATTATGATTTGGAAACCTCCAAGGGTTTTTCCCTTATATATAGAGGGCTTTCCTAAGGGTTTTAATCAATCAATTCTTCTCTTCTTTGAGAGCTTGGGTCAAAATTCTATTTGGTTAGGGTTTCGACTAAAGTCTCATCTAATTATTTTATGGTGGGTTTTGTTATAACGTGGAGTTATAGCTAGCACTTAGCTAAGTGTCGAAAATCCGTTCGTGTGTACGAGTCTTTTGAGGAGTTCCTACACTTGGGCTCTAGTACGTGACGGAGTTCTCGTCTCCGGGTTTCTACAAAGAGGTTAGGTTTCTTTCTTTGTTTATTTATTTATTGATTAGTTGGTTATATTGCATGCATGATAGATCGTTTTAGGGAATTAATTAGTTAATTATTTTATTAACTTATTTCGCATATATATTTAGTTTGGTTGATTAATTATTGCATAAATAAATTAAACTAGATTAATTTATTTGCTTAATTAATTAATCGTAATTAATTAGGATGTTCATGTTTTATTAAAAGATTTTAATTAAACGTTTTTGATTAAATTAGGGTTTGGAATTCGACCTCCCTTTCACAAGGGAAGTCGAATTCGACCATACCCAATTAATTAGGGTTTCGAACTCTACAACCTTTTTCAAAGGAAGTTGAGTTCGACTAGATTAATTAAAATGAATTTTAATTATTTACACTTTAAACCCTAAGTTTTGAATAAACTAATTTGAGGTCCTTTCAAATTATGAACATCAAATTCCAATACAAAGAGTTGTATAGTTAATAAAATCCCAACAGTGGTATCAGAGCGCAGGCTCATGCATGGTATAATCACTAATAGAAATACAATTCGTTAGGTTTTTCGAATTGTATGTGCGTACCGGGTCGATTCACCCGTGCACATGCACCCATAGCCATGACCGTAGTCACTAAAGAGATAAAATAGGATATTAATATGCATAAACCCTTCTTTAAGTCCATACGGTTTATTAGTAGTGATCGTAATTGATTGTTTCTCAAGTTTTGTTTTTCAAATGAGATTGAAATAACATGTGTTTTATTTTAGAGAAAATAAAATTTAGATTTTGAGAAAATAAAATTAATTTTTGAGAGAATTAAATTAATTTTTATAAATGTCTTTTAAATTAAATTAATGAGTAATTTTAATTCTTGAAATCAAAATCGAGTTGCATACTCAAAAGGAAATCTTGAGAAACGGAAATCATGTCGAGCTTATCTATATTGATAATAGTTGTCGAAGTAAGTAGGAGCTCGATGTCGGATCACGAAAATAATAGACGTAGTAACTTGTTTTAGTTGGAACTACATGTAGAATTATGGACTAGTTTATGCATGCAGATATATATGTATTAATATGGTTTAATGATGCATGTTGTTTTAAACCCTAGAGATTAAAGAACATATATAAATTAGTTTTAATGGGAAAATCGTTTTTAGAATTAAAACTAAAATGAGTTTTGTAAAATAGAGATTTTGAGAAACTCGAAATAAAGTTTTACGAAATGAATCAAAATTAAGAAAGAGTTTTTAATTTCATGCATTATTTGTTTGTGTTGCTCTTTTATGCCTTAGACGTCACAAACAAATTTCGTAGAACTTAATAGGTTAAAGTTGTTAACTTGAGAAGGTGCAAGTAATTTGTTTTGAATGCATGCGAAACAAATTATAATTAGACTAATTTAGTTAGTTTAAACTATTCTACCCTTATAAAGAAATCCTTGTCATCCTATGAGAAGCACATGATCGTCTAACTCCCTGTTGCTCTGGAAAAGTTGCCTAAGCCATAGTTAGACACGGGGTGGTCCTTCGTATTTACCCATCCCAGTTACCGGATACGGACAGCCACACGCCACCTTAGGATCAAGTAGTGATCAAAGTCTCATTAAGAGTCGTAGTGTACGATCGGTTGCAAAACCGACCTTATTGATAAACAAACATGTGGTCGTCCCGATAAGTTTGTAACACCCCAAGCCGAGGCTCGGAATATCACGGAAGACACATAGCACCAGGTGGAATTACAATAGAACAAACTAAATGCAATAAAAGATTCGGTGAATCCAAAACATAACGAAGCAAGTAACAAAATACAACAGGAGCAAATAGCCATCAAAGTTAACATAATAACATCCAAAGATGGCAAACGATCCTAAGAATAATGCAAAAGGCAGGCCAATGAATCCTTGATCCATGAGGTCCATAGTCCGGGTTAAACCGCAAACGAAGCAACTAAACTCCACGCCCTGGGAGAACCTGATTACCTGAAAAGTGTACTAAGCATAGTCAACACGAGGTTGGTGAGTTCGTAGTAATGGTTCGTAAAGAACCCACGATAATAATCACAATATACGAATAGAGGCTAGGCATGACTTACAGCGAGCCTCTAAGCAACACAATATCGTCCAACAACAAGATTTCACAAGACTAGTAAATGTGTGATGAAAATGCACAAATGATATATGAATCAAAGTAAGTGCCAATGCATGAATAAGCCAACATGCCTATCCTATGCGTGAACTCCGTCACCTATGCAACGATACCCTTCTGTCATCTCAATGAACAAGGCTGTATCTCAAAATCATCGAGATATATATGTCTATATACTCGGGGTCACGTTCTACATCCAAAATGGGTGCATACATCTATGCACCAGGATGTCGGCATTCCCCTGCCGAGGGCTCATCAACGATGTATGCAATGCTTACAATCAAATGTAAATGCATAAATCATAAACCAACAATCAATATACGATGCACCTGTGCCATCAATCAATATACGATGAACCTGTGCCAACAATCAATATTCATCCAACATAAGCCGACTATCGACATTCCTCAAACATAAGCCGACTATACGTACATATACTTCAGAGGATTCTACTTTCTTCAAGTCCCAGATGCTTATATATAGGGTCACCCGCAGCCTTCCCACCACATCTAAAACTCAATGAAGGCATAACCGACTTCCATGTATGTACGTCTATCCTAATATATATATATGTACTAATTAACTGAGACATAACCCAAATCAATCAAACGAAACGAACTGTCACATCAATCCAATAATCAAGTCAACCAATCAATAAATCAATCAACAATGTAAGTAAACACACCAGTTTTACACTTTTCAGCCCGAATCTCAAGCGAGTAGGGAGATACGAAACTCACCTTGTCTGGCAATGAAGCTAGTATAAGATTACACACAAGTAATGGGGTCCACACATCCACAACCTATATTTATACATCATAATACCGTAATGTCAACTCTACAATCATAAACAAGTTGATTTAGCACAATTAGGTCAAGTCACAAACCCTAAACGCCTTTACAACTTAAACGAGTAGGAACAAACGCATTCGACTCGACCTTTTTAGAAATGACAAAATATTCATACAAAAAGAGTGTTACTACTAGAAACTAGACTCTCTTACGATTCCAACGACAGGTCATACGACTTATTTGGACTTACGGATCAAAAGTTATTAACGTTTGAAAATCGACGCGCGTACTTTCCCAGTAACTATCCACTACGTCGCAGTGAGCCAAAACCAAGCTCACTGCGCCGCAGTGGCTAAGTCAGACCAGGACCAGAAGTATGGCACTGCGCCGCAGTGAGCAAGGGTAGGGCTCACTGCGCCACAGTGGGCTAACCAAGACTTGACCAGGCCCTAGCCACTGCGCCGCAGTGGGCTAGGCCTAAGCCACTGCGCCGCAGTGGCTAAGTCAGACCAGGACCAGAAGTATGGCACTACACCGCAGTGGCCCAGTTCTGGCCAGAAGCAGCAGCAGCTGCAGCCCGAACCAAACCCAAAAACCATCCATAAGACATCCAAAACGATTTGTAAAGCCTTGTAACTTGATTTGAAGCATAAATAAACACCGTTAACCATAAATAAACATAACCCAATCCACAAATTCAACTAAAACATCAAAATCATACCCAAAACCTTCAAACCCTAATTTGACCTAAAACGAGATTTAAGCCGATTTAGGACTTGTGAAAGTTCAAGATGACTAGAAATGCATAAACAAACATAAGTAGGTATAAATGGGATGAATTTGACTTACCAAAACTTCTCCTTGAGCTAGAACCCGAAATTAGGTCAAATGGACAAAATGCAAGACTTCCACTTTTGATTCTTCGATATGACGATAATGTGGTATAGATGGCTATGAATCTAGTGTTATACCCTTTCTAAACACTAAGTAGATGGTAGGGAGAAGAGAAGAATGATCTTGCTTTGTTTTTGAGAGAAAGAGAGAAAGAGATAGATAGATAAGAAGTGAGAGGGGAGAAAGAGATAGGGGGGGGGAATGGGTCATTGGGTGGCTGGTGGGTCTTGGACTACCCACGGGCCGACCCGCTCCCATCACAAGTCACAACACAATAGCTACACATTTAAATACCGACCAACACATATTATCGACCCGATATACCACATTGCCATTTAACTCACAAAACGACCCAATTAATTCATTAACTCAATTTGTTAGTCAAATTACACATAAAGTCAACGGGTCAAAATTTGCGGATGTTACAAAGTTGCCGGATACACGTGATGTGGACTCAATTTGGTTCTTTAAGCTTTAACTAATAGAAAAGATTTTTGAATATGTATTTTGAAATCTTTGGGTAGCTATACTAGTTAAAGATAAATATCAATTGCTAAAATGAGAACCTAGTTTAATTAGTAAACTCCGTTAGTTGTTAAATGCTATTTGAATTGTTATAGTAATATCTTTGCTAGGCAAAGAGAAGCTAAATGAGAATCGACTTCAATATCATGACTTGAGATTTATTCTCGAAACCTGAGAAGAAGTTGCATTTTCTTGACGTTGTCTCCGATAACAAATACACTATTGCTATCTTGTATTCTCTAGTAATACAATGAGCGAAAGTGAGATTGTTTGTCTTGTGATTGCAATATACCTTTTGATGATCAAAAGGAGTCGAGCATTCGAAAGCTCACTTCATGGTTAGAAAGTTTGTAGCATTCGAGAAACAAGCTCACTAAAAGGCCGTGTTAATGTTGCATGCGATAAGACAAACTATGTAACCTATATAGAGTTTGGGATGAATTTAAATTCACCGACCAAACCCTACGAGCATATTCAATGTGCCAAAGTGAAATAAGAGTGTGCATAGGTTGCATCAAGAGTTGAAGGCAACTAATGGAGCTATGCTAGGCAAAGCTCTAGTTGTGATAAGTATGGAGAAGTCAAGAAACCCGATAGAAGGTACAAGAGGTAGAGTGAAGAACAAGTGTGTTTTGTTTTCACGATGACATTTCTTAATCCAAGAAAGGGTATAAGAAAGGTTCTTATGAGATACTACCTATAACCATTGTGGTTTAGATAGGTCATTTGGAAGTGAAGCAATATTGACTATCTTATTAGCAAGATTATGTCGAATAGAAGCTTTGCTAAATAAAGTATCTAAATTGATTATATGTTTTCCTAAGATGGATGATACTAGGTGTCAACCTAAGATTTATTGAGTTGCTCAATATCGGAAAACAAGTAGAAGACGATAAGACTCGAGATTCTAGAATCACAACCTTGAAGAGCATGTCGGATTTACCAATGTGATTGAATCTTGATCTAGTCTTGTCATTGAACAAGAATAGTTCTTGCTCTTTGGAATGTCATATATACAAATTTTGAATATGTATTCGAAATTTTCTGAAGTATTACACTTAGTTGTTTTACTTATATATATAGCTTCATAAGTTCCTACTAAGTTGATAATCAAAGTTTATTTTGGATCATACATGTGAAAGTAGGAATGCCTTGCATTTCGTTTGTCTTCACACTTATATGAAACATACAAGATATGGTTCAAGATGATCTAAAATAACTTCATCCCTTTTTGGTTAAACCTTATTCCAAGTAGTTGAAGGTTATGACATTAATAAGAATTATCTTGTTTTATGTCTAACAAGTAATGATTCGTGAATTAGTCAAGAGTTAGCCTTGATTGATAAATATCTTCATGGTTTCCACGATAAGTGAAACTTATCAAAATCAAGGATTGCTAGAATTCTTAGATTCAGTGGGAGCGATATAGATCTTGAAAGGTTTTCAAGAGACACGAATCACAACCTTTTTAAGATGATTAGCCATTACGCGTGGTGAGCCTTAGAGTGTGAGCTTAGAGGTGCAGCGGATTTAGGTTAAACCAAATATCTACATGTTGGATTAGTAGGTGTTAATTGAAAGATCCATATAAGTGATGATTGAAAGCTTGTAAAGTTGCAAAGCATTCGAAGTCAATGAGATTGACATCTGAATCCAACTTAAAGCTTGTCTTGAAATAACAAGATACTAATTGCCCTAAACTCATAAGTTAGCTATGAGTTTTAAGCAATAAAGGTCACCTTAGCGAGGACGATAAATGGTGCAAGCTAAAGGTTATTCTAAACCTTTATATAGTATCTTGAGATATGATAGGAAAACTTCAAATCATCAATAATCCGAATGTGCTTTTTAGAAGCATAATGGATTAACGCGTCCTTGTTGGTTAAGATAAACACAGTTGAGGTATTGTGTATAGACTTGGAATTTAATCTATGAATATTAGCTTAAGTAAGATTACATGATCATGTCTAGAATTGTCTCTAGATAAATGTTCACTTTAGATGAACTCCATGACATTATTTGAGTAGATGCTCAAAGTGAAACTTCAAAATTTTATGAGAAAGTTGCTCATGAAATGAAGTTTCTCGGCTATGTCCTAGTTCATGTATATAATTCAAATAAATTGGTTAGATAGTCTAATCTACATTCGAGATCCAAGAGTCTTGGATTGTCGATAGGCGAAAAGGAATAAATTCCTTATGGACGGAAGAGATATATGAGTTTTTCATAAAATCTCCGTGTAAGACAAAAGTAGTCCATTATTGGAATTATAGAATATATCGCCACTTTAAGGTCTTGTGAGATATATGATATTTTATCATATCATATTTACGAGATGCTTGTGACATGCTTGAGAGAGAGATCACGTGGATATAAGCAAGACCCCTAAGGGAAAGGCATATTCTTGGTTGATGTGAGTTAACTAAGAGTTTGGGGTTAGATTTGCTGATTAATCACGTTGTGATAAAATTTTAGTATTTGATATTGGAACCTATCGGAAGTATTGAAGTGAATAATAGCACTCTCATTCTTACGCTCCGAGTTCTATATTTGCATGCTTAAAACCAATCCATGAGTCATGAAAATGATTCTAAATACGTTGCCCATTACCGCTCATTGATTACGGGAGTAACAATGAATAAAGGTAATTGTGAGAGATGATATATTATTTGCGTTGCGTAAATAATGTGTATAGAGGTACAATCATTTCACAAGTATTCAAGAGAGAGAGAGTTAAATATTGGGATAAGACCCATTCCTCAAGTAATCATGTGGATCATGTTGACATGCATGAATCTTGAGAAGTGGTAGTGTCTAGTTGTCCTTCGACTTGAGACGCATAGGCGTGTCCCAGAGTACGTAGTCTCATGCTTTGATTCAGTACCGAACCTGGAACTTAACCGACAGTAGTATGGACTGTTTTGGGTGTGAGGTGAAATATGGAAGGGACGTATGTTGTCAAGAAAGGATTTGTTCGCCAAAGAGTTGGAAAGATATCACGCGGCCACTCGATGAAAGGAACTGATTAAGTGCATGGCCATGCCCCAAGTACATTACTTATGAATGTGTTTCTAAGTAATTGTATTTTGGATTGTTTCACTTCTTTTCGATAGATCGAGCAATATGTCGAGTTATATGAGCGTCGCTTGATCTGTGCCTCATGGCTCGATGTGATATCAGAAACATATAGGGAGGATTAGACATTGTACCAAAGCATTAAAAGAGTTTAATGTACAACATCTAGAAGTTGATGTTGGTTCTCGTCACGGAGTTATATTCATACATATTTGGGGGCATCGTCGTGTTGCTAGACGAACGTTCGGTGTCAGTATACTTGACGTATGTTGGGATGATCCTCATATTGGACATATCCTCAAGTGGGAGTGTTGAAATTATGAGAATATTCCAATATATTTATACGGCCTCATATCTATGAACCTTTAGGGTCACACGCGAAGAATGGGGAGGGCTTAGTTGAACTTTATATTTATAACAAATATCCATTGTAAAAGATAATAACTAGAAGTTTCTAAAAATAGATTTGGAAATGACGAGTGGGTCAAAATAGGATGAGGCACCTAAGCAGCATGGGCCAATCCATTTGACCATGGGCCAAACAATATTGACCCATGGAGAAGACCAAGGTCGGTCACGCACAAAGGGAAAAGGAAAGAAAAACCTTTGGGTTTTTCTTGTCCCACATTGATTAGGATTAGGAAACCTCCAAGGGTTTTTCCCTTATATATAGAGGGCTTTCCTAAGGGTTTTAATCAATCAATTCTTCTCTTCTTTGAGAGCTTGGGTCGAAATTCCTAACCAATATTTGGTTAGGGTTTCGACTAAAGTCTCATCTAGTTATTTTATGGTGGGTTTTGTTATAACGTGGAGTTATAGCTAGCACTTAGCTAAGTGTCGAAGATCCGTTCGTGTGTACGAGTCTTTTGAGGAGTTCCTACACTTGGGCTCTAGTACGTGACGAGTTCTCGTCTCCGGGTTTCTACAAAGAGGTTAGGTTTCTTTCTTTGTTTATTTATTTATTGATTAGTTGGTTATATTGCATGCATGATAGATCGTTTTAGGAATTAATTAGTTAATTGTTTTATTAACTTATTCCGCATATATAATTAGTTAGGTTAATTAATTATTGCATAAATAAATTAAACTAGATTAATTTATTTGCTTAATTAATTAATCGTAATTAATTAGGATGTTCATGTTTTATTAAAAGATTTTAATTAAACGTTTTTGATTAAATTAGGGTTTGGAATTCGACCTCCCTTTCACAAGGGAAGTCGAATTCGACCATACCCAATTAATTAGGGTTTCGAACTCTACAACCTTTTTCAAGGGAAGTTGAGTTCGACTAGGATTAATTAAAATGAATTTTAATTATTTACACTTTAAACCCTAAGTTTTGAATAAACTAATTTGAGGTCCTTTCAAATTATGAACATCCAATTCCGATACAAAGAGTTGTATAGTTAATAAAATCCCAACACTTATATCTTGTAGATAACTTCCTTGTTGTCGATCTAAAAGATTTGTGGTCAATTCGAGTGTTAAATGGTTGTTTTTGCTTAAAAACGGGTTTTAATGGATCTAATGATTTTGGAAGTGGGTTATGAAAATGAACCGATATTTATGCTTGTTTATGCTTGATTTCAGTTGTGGTAAAGTTTGAAAGCTTGATTTGGATTATAGGTTGGTCAATTTTGGTGTTTAAACTCGTTTTGTTGATGAACAGACCCGATATGCGCCGCATGGGGTTTTTATGCGGCGCATATTTGTCCTAGAGTACCCGATTTTGTAATGGCCATAAATTTTGAACCGTAAGTCCGTTTTTGACGATTCAAGCGACCACGGAAGTGTAAATGAGTCCAATGGTATAGGCCTCTGAGTCCAAAATATAGTTTGAACAAATAAAAAGTTTTGATAAAGCAAAAGTGGTCAAGTCTCGATGAGTCATTGTGAAACAAAACGTAATTATTTCACCTTGGTTAGATCAAAGCCTTATAAAATGGACATAATAAAGCATTTATAGTAATAATAGGTCAATATACTTTCCAATGGTATAGGCCTCTGAGTCCAAAATATAAATTGAACAAATCAAAAGTTTTGATAAAGCAACAGTGGTCAAGTCCCGATGAGTCATTGTGAAGCAAAACGTAATTATTTCACCTTGGTTAGATCAAAGCCTTATAAAATGGACATAATAAAGCATTTATAGTAATAATATGTCAATAGTCATAAGACCTTACCTCTTGAGATGCTTTAGGATTAATGTGATACGTGTATGATAGGTTTCGGCTATCGTGGACATCGATTCTACTTCTTTTCATCTTGGGGTTGTTATTGCTCGCCACAGGTGAGTTCCGTAGTTCCCTACTCAATAGAGATTCGGGCTCGAAAGTGTACAAATTTTGTGTGTTGACATTGCTTGTTTGTGCATTTATATGTTTGCCTTGATTGATGATGTGGTTTGATTGTGCACACGTTGACTTGATTGATGCCATTGATTGATTTCGCATATGTTGATTGTCTTAATCGATGACATTGATTGATTGAGAATACGCTTTATTGTCTCGGTTGATGATATTGTTTAATTGATGGATTGTGCATTTGATATTCGATATGAATTGTGGATTGAACTTGGTAAGGCATACATGGTGAACGGTAATGCCATCGAATTGTTATGGACGTGGTGGGAAGGCTGCGGGTGACCCTATATATAAGCGTCTATGACACCCTCGATGGTAGTATCATTTCTAAAGTGTATGTTTGTGTTGATTTGTTGAGCCTTGGTGGACATTGTGATTGAGTTGGATGACATGCCTTGTTTGTGACAGCGATTGATTGATTACGCATACGATTATGATATTACATTGTGATTAGGATAGTTGTGCATACATAGAAATCGATAATGCCTTCAAAGGGTTATAGATGTGGTGGGAAGTGATGAGCGATAATTATATAGACTTTTCTCGCACTAGTTTTGGTCATTTTATAGTCATTTGAAAGAACTTATGATACTTAATAGCTTGAATATGTGATTCTAGGTTCATTGCTCGTGGCATGAAGGAAAACATCAAGAAATGGTGATACAAGACTTAAAGGAAGATAAATGATGGTTCGATGAAGATTTGGGTCGAGATTCAAGACTTAAGACGAAGAAACTTGTGTCGACATGAAGCCTATGACCATGTGTTAGTATTTTGGGCATAACTTCTTCATCCGGACTCCGTTTCTGACGAATAAGCTGGCCACGGAATTGTGAGAGGAAGATCTACAACTTTCATGTTGATGATGAAGACCAGCGCCGCTGGTATCAACCTCCAGAGCCGCTGGAAGTGCTCCTGGAACTCACCATTGCCGCTGGTACTCCAACCAGCGCCGCTGGTGAGGTCGGTTCAGATTTAAACTTTATGAAAACCTATAAATACCCCCCTAAACCCTAAAATTCGACTCACACTTCTTCCAGAAGACTTTGGGGCTGCTTCTAGGGTATTTTCATCATATTTAAACCCTCGTAACATCACCAAATCATACGGGAGATCAGACATCAATTCTCTTCAACATTGTCATCAATCAATTCTCTATTTCTCTGTCGGTACATTATGGATTCATATATTATTGATTGTGATTGTTCTTTTACTATGAGTAGCTAGATATTTAATCATCTACTAAGATGAGGTGACATGATTATGTGATGGTTGCGTTTATTATTGTTATTACACTTAACGTTGTGTCGTGATCTTAATATATTTAATCATTGTTCTTTATTATTGAATCATTGGTTATGTTTTCATGCTTTTAATGGTATTATTTGTATGTCTTCATGATCTTGATTGTCTAAGGTTTAGATAGTCGGCTTTATGTCATGGACTGGTAAAGAATATTTCAATAATAATAGGATTAAACGTATTAACGGATTGGTAATTCGGTAGACATAATTGTTATTTAAATAGTTAAACAAACTAATCGGTTAGGGAACTATAGGTGGACAGGGTGGTACTCACACTTGTAGCTAATCAGTTAGGGATTTAGATAAGAGATACGGATTTGTTAGCGGATAGGGTGGTACCCACGTGACCGAGTCTAGTGACTTATTTGGATCTCAACTATTGTATTGATAGATGCAACCTAAACATGTCATGAATGATCTGAGTCAAAGTAGATGCTTTTAATTATTGTCTTACATTCTAGTAATCTCGTGCTTCCTCGCTAGACCAAGCGGTTGGACACATTCCTGCATTATTTTCTCATTTTAATCATTAGTTGTTTTAGTCGTTAGAAAACCCCCAACAAATATTAGTATTACATAATCTTGCTTAGTTCTTAAACATAGTCTCTGTGAACGAACCTGGTCTTACCACTAGCTATACTACAAACGAACGGGTCCACTGCCCGTGAGTGTGTGTTTAGTTTGGTATTTCCTTGATTTTATAAATTTAAAACTTGACTGCTTTTCATTATACACAAACGACACATCAGGAAGGCTGCGGGTGACCCTATATATAAGCATCTATGATTCATTGAAAGTAGAATCATCCCGAAGTGTATGTACGTGTTGTTTTGGTTGATTTGATGGACATATGGACTTATGATTGAGACAGACACATGCTTATTGTTATACATATACGAGACACGTACATGGACACCCAAGTATATAGATGTATATACTTGATGATTTTGAGATGCCATGATGGTCGGGTCGATGACATCATGAGTATCGTTGCATAGACGAGACGTACATGGACATCCAAGTATATAGACATATATACTTGATGATTTTGAGATGCCAGTTGGTCGGGTCGACGGCATCGTGAGTATCGTTGCATTTGATGATGTTGTGAGACACATTCGGCACATATATTGATATTGACATCTCATGTGCATATTTATTACACGCATTTGGTACATTTCTTGACATTGACATGCATTTGGTACATTTCTTGACATTAACACGCATTTGGTACACTTCTTGTTATTGATATCACTTGTGCATGTTTATTATACGTTTTCTAACTATCTTGTATAGTTAATTGTATGATTACTTGTGTGTGACGAGGTTTTGCTATGAGCAAACCTATATTACGTGTCATGGTTGCATAAGGGCTGCATGTAAGTTATTGCTTGCCTTTATCTTGTTCATATTGTGATTGTTTAATGATGGTTCCTTGTGATCCATTACTACGAACTCACCAACCTAGTGTTGACCTTGTTTAGTACACTTTTCAGGTAATCATGTGAATCCAAGACGTGATGGTTGATTGATGCTTGTGCTAGGACTTGGGCTTGGACTTACATGGATCCAGGATTCATTTGCCCTTTATTTTGCATTTTGTACTTGATTGTTGATGTTGGATTCACCGAATCCTTTTTTGTTCATATAGTTCATGTTTTGCGATAATGCTATATTTTTTTCGTAATATTCCTTGCCTAGCGTGGGGTGTTACTATCTGAAGTATTTCTTGGTCATTTCCAAATTAAACCTAATAAGATTCCAACGTAATTTCTTTAAAAAACTCCTAACATGTTAGTTTTCTATTTTTTTTTATAAGTAAACTAGTATTAATACACGTACGATATACGGCTTGTTTATATACATATCGTAAGATTAGTTGTATATAAAAGTAAATAACATTTAATCATGATACATCACATGTATTTTGTCTTTCCAATAGTAGTCTAAAAGTGTGAGACATTTTTCATAAAAATATTGGTTAAAGTTCAATTTTACTTCTCATATTGGTAATAATTAATCTAATCTCATGACGGTAAACATTCATGACGTTTTAAAATTTTTAATCACGTTTTTTAGGTCAGTAGATAATTATAAGTTTGAATCATAGATATATTGTAATTATTTGTTAATTAAGTTAACATATTGTATTGATTAGAGTAAATAAGTTTTATTTTTATATTTTATAATAAACTATAAATTTGTAGCATAAATAAAATAGGTGATGAAAATAGGCAGTTTTGTAACAATAGATATATTATTATTTTTAATATAAGAGTTCTAATTGTATTAAAAATCTAAATCTATATATTAATTAATTATAAGATTTATTTATGCTATTTAAAAAGTAGGATTATTATATATATTTAAAAATATTATAATATTATTATTATATAATTTAAAAAGACACATGTCGTTTTAATAAAACACCACATGTCGATCAAAATATGTCACAATCCTGTTTTAGTATATTGGTGAATATTTTTATTAACAAACTCACCCCTAAAATTGACGGGTGGATTACTACAATCATACAATACTTACATCAACTTGTATTTACACCATTCATCTCAAATTATTATTTTTAATATAAGAGTTTTAATTGTATTAAAAATCTAAATCTATATATTAATTAATTATAAGATTTATTTATGCTATTTAAAAAGTAGGATTATTATATATATTTAAAAAGACACATGTCGTTTTAATAAAACACCACATGTCGATCAAAATATGTCACAATCCTGTTTTAGTATATTGGTGAATATTTTTATTAACAAACTCACCCCTAAAATTGACGGGTGGATTACTACAATCATACAATACTTACATCAACTTGTATTTACACCATTCATCTCAAATTATTATTTTTTTGGATTTTATTCCAATATCAAAATATCTCAACAACTTTATACCCCAAAATGGAAGTATTTTATCGTTTTGTTTTTTGGTTTATTCTCATACCTAACATATAATAAAGTGATTAATAAAACACTTGCATTAGGTTGAAATTTATGTTGAAATATATGTATCAATAGTATAGTGTAGTATAGTAATATCTAATTATTAGTTAGGATTTTTTCTTGATCATAATCAAACCCACGTGGAATGCAAATGACGTTTGGAATAATTAAATCTAATAATTAGCTAAAGAATACTTATGCCAACTCATCGTGGCCTGGGTTCCTAAGGTTCCGGGCTTCTTAGCCAATAAAAGCTCACCACTTAGGCCTGTCCCCATCGGTGCTACATGTTGGGAGATAAGGCAGCAGGCCCTACAAAGCCCATCTACATATGGGTCAACTCTTGGGTTAGCTAACCATCGAGTAGTAAACAACTAGTAAAATAAATCATCTCTACACAAACTTATTTTATTATACATAAAAATTTATATGTTACATAACTGTGCGTCTATACTATATATAACCGTATATAATATATATATATATTTTTACATATGAGAACATGAAAATGTTTCTTGTTTATTTCAATGTAATATAAATACGGAGTATTATTTTATTGATTACCTATTAAAAAACCAAGGACACTAATCGATATTGATCGACATCACATTATATTGCATGTATTGTATTTATATTGATTTTATTAAACCATAATATTACCTGCGTAATGTGGTGGTGAAGATGGCGGCGGCGACTAGTGGTAGCGGTAGCGGCGACGATTAGTGTAGTTTATTAATGTAAATGTAATTGCTTTAAAAGAGAATAATGTAGTTATTTTAGAAGTTGAGAGATAAATGGTAAAAATTAAATCATTAAGTGTATTTTTGGTATACTATATATGTAAGGTGTTAAGTATGTTGAATTTCGAGGGGCAAATTAAATAGTCAAAGTTTTTCAAGTAAATCGGGCAGAGTCAAGATTTGATAAAAAAAAAGGGTCGGCTACTTGATTGATAGCTAGATACTGTTTGGGAAAATCTATTCTAGACATACGTGTAATTTAAGAGTAAGAGAATGATATATATATATATATATATATAAATTATATATATATTATAAAATATATATATATATATATATATAAAAGCTTAATTGAACAATTTAAAAGTTAAGCTTTATTATTGGTTGGTTGGATTGTGAAATATTGTCTTTTATTAATGTTAATATTAAGATATAAGATAAGACGACATATATGATTGAAAGTAATAATTATTTTACTTGTATTCTTTTTGTATACAATCATTCTTAAATTTGTGATTCTTATGTAGTGTCTATCATAAGAAAATAAGAAGTGCATAATAATTAAAGATGAAAGCAATAAAGATAAACAACGTACATGTTTAGGCTTCCTTTTTTCAGTAAAAACATGTTCCGTAAAATACGTATAAAAACAAAAAAGTTAGATATGAATCTTGAAATTAAGCTTATCTAGTTACGCATTTAGTAATACTATATCTCTTAAACACTTCCTTAAAAATTCTAAAATACATCTAAGAAGCATGTAATGTCTAAGTTTTGGTTAAGTGTCATATTCAGAAAATTTGATGAGAATACGACATTTACTTTTATGTAAAACTAATTATATAACTTATATAATTTTGGCTCGTATTATCATCTTGTAAACTTTTAATTTGTTTCTTGGAAGAACACTAATTTGGGTATCAGTAATTCAGTATAAAGTCATAATGCTTTCAAGCCATTCATGTGTAAATTGATTTGTATCGCAATGTTATTAACGTATTATGGGGGTGTTTGGTATTACGATTATAAAACAAATTTAGCGTTTTCCAAATAGATTATGCGTTTTCAAAACTGCGTTTTGAAAAAACATGCATGTACATGCTTCTCAAAAACTGCGTTTTGAAAAACATGCATGTACATGCTTCTCAAAAACTGTGTTTTCATAGTAAATAATCACTTTTTATACAAACATTTTTTTATATTATTTGCGTTTTACAAACGTAATAATCAGATAATCACTTTAAAATGCAATCCCAAACACCCTCTAAATATATGAACATGTCACATATTGCTATAATATAACTTCAATGTTTATATCTTAAAATGTAATAAAAATTGTTGTTCAAAAAAAAAATTATCATTGTAATTTACACACGTTAGGAAGTATAAAGTGTATGTTTATACTCCGTATAAATCAATGTGCATTTGGACCAAAATAGTTGGAGTCAAGGGATCGAGTCTTAGCCTCTTAGGGTACCAATACCAAATGCCCCTAGCTAGAATGGGTTTAAGGGGCATTGTCTCATATGTTACTAGTATTTTATTTTATTTATATAAGTGATACGGTCTATCATTTATATATTCATAAACGAGGTTGTATAGGAACGAATTGTTATATTGAAGAAATGGTCACACAATATGATTTATAACATATAAAATTTCCAATAGTTTAAAAAAGGTCGAATAGATGAACACATGTAAAAGAAGCAATTCAAGATCACAAGGAACTTAACCTTGGAAATTAGTTTTCTAAGTTGGAAAATTTTTGTATTAATTGTTTGACACTAAAAATGTAAGTCCCAACTCAATAGATGGTACTACCTGAAGACACCTCTATGTCGATGGTGGAGTTACTTTGCAATATAAGCACTGAACTGGAGACGACCAGTTACAGTGAGTATATATCAAGTTCTAGATAGATTACTTATTTAAGTGACAATAAGTAAAGAACAATGCAATAATATAAAATACTTGTAAAGTAAATTGGTGAGACAATATGTAATTTTCAAGTGTAATTTATTTATTAACTTTAAATAAATTACAAGGTTGTTGCGGAACCAAGATAATACAAAGTATGTAAATATCCTAACAAACTATGAACTACAATTGATCTACACTTGGAAATTCTCTAAACAATCGAAACACTTAAAGTTGTGAAATGTTCTTTTTTACGATTGAGAGAATATTGCACAAGTTCACCAAGAATATTGCAGGTTTGCAAAGTATGTGTGTATGTATTCCTGTTGTGCAATGACTTGTATTTATAGGCAAAGTTGACATTGGGATGTCAACTTTGGCCGTACAAATATGGTTGAGAACATTTAAGGAATAGCATTTAATTCCTTAAAATGTTGTGTAAAGTTACAGTATAAAGTAACTTTACTCAACCAGCTTTATGTACCTTTTTGTACTTTATACATATATAAATCCTTTTATCCGTGTAATAGCACATAAAGCATAAAAGTCTTTTCCTCGTAATCAGTGTAAAGCTTTGTAAGAGCTTTCCACTGATGGTCTCCAGTTTGTAACTGACTAGAATGTCAACTAGGCTTCGCTGCCATTGTCATTCTCTATCTTCCACTTGTTGTCTTTGACTTCAACTGGAATGATTCTTCACTGGTCAGTTCTCAACTGGAGGAAGTCTTCAGTTGCGTTAACTGTACGTTCCAACTGGACTTCAATATATTTCGGACAAATCTTCTTAGTCTCCAGATGCAACTGGAGACTGGCCAGTTTCACCGAAACTGGTCCTAACAAATTCCCCCTATTTGTCCTGAAATATTGCCAAGTCTTTTTCAGTTCTTATATCTGTACAAGTGTGAACTGGAGAGACTTGTTCGATTAAAATCTATCTAAGTTTTCGAAGGCATTTTTATAGATCAGTAAATGCCTTGGGTTTTTCTTTTGAGTTTGTTAGATCTAATCTATTATCTATCTTGTGGTTACAAACTGCTAACTTCATTTATACAGAGAAATGAAATTTACACAAGTTACAGAATGTAAACAAAAATACAAGCAGATAAACTGAAAGGAAAATTTAAGATGGCCCTTCGCCAATTCTCCTTTTCTTTGTCACTGAAGAGATAGGCTGAGAGTCTTCAGGATCAATATTCAACTTCAGCTCCAGATTCTCTTTGTGTTGAATCTTGCCTTTCAAGAAGTTGACCCAAGTTTTCTCAAACCTATTCTTTTGTGCCTTTGCTTCCAAAAAGTTCACCATTTCCACCCATTCCGAGAACCCATATTGCATTGCACCAGGATTGTCAGTTCTAACCAGTGGCCCTCTAGCATAACTGACTTCAACATGAAAGTACTTGGTGTCTGGCTTAATTGTTACATAAACACCATTGATTGCCCCACTGTGTCTTCTGGTTGCCATGATCTGGGAATAATACCCTCTAGCTTCAGATTCATTTGATATTTTAATACTCCCAGCTCCAGCAGCCAGCACAGCAACCTTGATGTCATCATTTGATACATCGCCAGTTGGTTCAAGGAAGGTTCTAAGACCAGCATCTCTATGTAGTAGCTTTCTTGGTTGAGGGTTCCTTCTTGGTGGATTCAATACCCTTTTCACAACCTTCTTTACATTTTCAATTCTTTTCAGAATCCCACTGGCCCTGTTCTCCTTTGCCTTCTCCACTGATATATTCAAATTTCTGGCATCATGCTCAGCTTCATCATCAGGATAGTGCCTGTCCAGTTCAACGTCAAGCATTTCTTTTAACATACCCACTATCCTGGCATCATCTTTTACTCTTGCATATTCCTCCTTAGTAATTCCCAACAAGTGAGCATCACTCATGTCAAGTAATTTTAACTTGGTCAGATGTTGTCTGGCTTCAGCTTGGTTTGCTTGTTTCATTTTCTTTCTTTCTTTAATTTGATCACCAAGCCTTGCCAGACGTTTGCTATCACTTTCAGAAACTGGAGGAAGTACATCAGCATTGCCAGTTTCCAACATTGGTACATCAGTGGCCGGCTGGGCTTCATCAGATGCTATTGCTTTACCCTTATCCACATTCCCCCTATCCATCACATCCACATTCTCTTCAACCCTTTGCTCACCAGTTTCAGTACTGGCAGCCACAATCACTTCTCTACCAGATTGACTCCCAGATGGAGTACTTCCAGGTGCAACTGGTGCAAGGACTACACTTCTTTCCCCCTTGGCAGCATCTAGACCTGCCCTTATAACTTCCCATTCAGAGGGGTGAGATGGCAACCGGTCAAGAGGCTGCCACGATTGTATGTCCTTGCATTCTTTGAAAATTCCGCACATCATCCTGAAAGACCTCCACAGGTGGTTGGTCTCTTTAGACTGGGTCAGAACATTTGCAGCAACCTGTTGCTGACCAGTCTTCAATTCATTCAAAGTCTTGGAATCTTCGTCCAGACCAGAAACCACCTTATCCTTAACTTCTTCATCCTTTTTCTTTAAATTATCCACTTCAGTTGTCAGTTTATCAATAGATTGAGTATAATTGGATACATGTGTGTTCAAACTGTCAATGCTGTCTCTCAACTGGTTGATCTCATTAATGAGTGGGGCCAGATCAACCTGAGGAGTGGCTAGCTTGGTGATCTCAGTTATCACCTTTTCAATCAACTCTGTTTCTCTAGCACCCAGCGTATCATCAATTTTCTGACCAACCGAAACCATCAACTGCTGCCCAAGCTCAGTCACATTCAACCCAGGCTTTTCAACTAACTCTTTTACCTGCTTTTCAATCTCCCTTAAAACAACTTCAGATCTTCTGACAGTGTTACCCAGCAAATTGGAGATTGAGGTTGTGACTTTGGACTGAGTAAGGTCAAAGGCTTCTTTTAAAGATGAGGCCAAATTGTTGCAGCCAGTGACCAACTCATTCAGCTTCTTCAACACCAAGTCTTCATTATTTGAAAACTTGTTAATCCCAGATCAACCACTTTAATGTTGGTCAGATGATCCTTGTGGTATCTGGAGAAAGACTTGGTGTTTTTGTCAAGTGTCTTTTGAATATCCTCCACCCTGGTAAGAAGGTTTTGGATATCGGCTTGAACAGACACAAATTGACTGTCCAGTGACGGAGGAGAAGGTGTCACTGGACCAGCAGCAGTTACTACTGGAGTAACTGGAGGAGGCAAATTTAGGGAAGCCTCCCCAGTTGACGTCGCAGCAGTCAAGGAAGTAATAATAGGAGTGGTAGAAGAAGAAGGGACTGAAGTAACAATGTGTTGTTCATGCTGAGAATGCTCAGGTGTGAACAACGGCGGCGGTGGGGGTGGCATTTCTCGAAGGAGTGAGAACTGCCCAGATGGTGATGGTGCCATACGTCTGTTTCCAGACATATAGTTATATGTGGGAAATGGAATTTCAGTAGGCTCATTTACTTGGGATGGTAAAATTGAAATTGAAGCATCTGGAGGCGAGACTTGAGATGAAGGGTTTTGATCTTGTACAGAGGAATCAAAAATCTCCAAGTCTGATGCAGTACCTTCTGAATCCGAAGATTCAATAAGGATTTCCTCGTCATTAACATTCATGTCCAGATCCATGAATATAACTGAGGGCTGACCAGATGGGTCAGTCTCCAGATGACCTTCTCCAGTTTCCTGGAAGGTTGCATCTGTTGGAGGATCAATTACCGAGGTAACGTCACCAGGGATAGAGGTCACTGGGGTTGCCTCAGTTATAATTGCTCTATCCACAATCATAACATCATCAGACGCAGAGTTTGGAACCTCAGTCTCCAGTAGTGACTGGCCAGAGACTTCGTCAGTTCGTGTAAGAGTAGTGTCAGAAGATAGGCCGTGGACACTTTTTGCAGACTCAAACTCAAATCTGGGTTTGGATAGCCCAGTTTCATCTTCACCACCCTCTCCTACAGAAATTACGAGGGTGGCTGCTTGCGGTTGTCCTATTTGACTTTCTCCAGGTTCCTGTTGGGAGGAAACTGGAGGGCTGGTCAGGTTTCTACTGTCAGTGGCAAGTGCTGACATAGTCCTAGGGCGACGTGTTCTTGTTGCCTTTGGAACTCCTGAAAGACCTGTTGGGAGGTCTCTAGGGTAAATGGTTGTGGGGACAGACATGCTGGAGCTGGAGGGGTTAGACTGTTGTCCGGGTTCGGCAATGGTCACAATTCTAGCAGACGAACTGGTGGGTCCCTCATTATTTTGAGGCCCGCCCAGTTGTCTTTCCGACTCACCTTGGACTGGTGCATCGGTTTTTGCGAATGCCAGCTGCATTCTATCTGGAATTTCGACCTCTCCAACTTCAGATACTAGAGAGTCAAGATTCCTCAACAAATCTGGGACAGTGTATAGTGAATCTGTGCTAAAATAAGCTTCACTGCCCATAATTTGTAGAAAACAGAGAGAGAGATACCTTGAGAAGGGGATACAAAGTCCCCTGGTGCCCTTCAGTTTTTGAACCAGGCTTTTGTATAGGATATCAGCAAAATCCACTCTCAATCCATTCCACAGGCAGTATGCCATTTCTGTCTGTGCGGAGTTAATCTGGTCAAGTCCACCAGAACTCCCACCCAAACTTTCCACAAGGTGGATGAAAAAGTATCTCCATAAAGGTGTAAGGCCCTTCATGGTCATCGCACCTTTTGTTTTCAAAACCCCTTTTTCTAGGCACTCCTTGTGTCCCATATCAAGGAGGACCTGGCGAAAATTAATGTTAGGGGAGATGACAACAGGAGACTCTCCTTGTCTCCAGTAATTGAGGTGTAGAGCATCCCTCAATACATTTGCTGATAAGGTACACCGGACTGTTCCACCTTTTAATGTGAAACTGATGGAAGAACAGTCGGAAGAAAGAGAAGCGGTGTACCAAAACTCACACAAGTAGTCGTGAAACATCTTGCGTGGGTTTAAGGAGAAGGAGGGTCCGATTGGAGAATCCCTCAAAAATCTTTGGATTCTCCCAATAAGGGTATCGGACCCTTGGGTTCCTTGTAAACTCGCCATCGGATTATTTGGATTTAGTTTGATGAGCGAAGTATTACCAGGAGCACCAGATGCCTGTTTGACATCTGGTGAGGGAACATATGGGACAGAGAGGAGATTTACATCTCTAGAACGGGATGATTTAGGTGCCATTGAAAGTGAAATTGAAACTTTGGAATTAGGGTTCTTGATTTATGAAGCAGAAAGAGAAATGAAGAGTTTGATGATGATTGGAAGTAAATGAAAGAATGTAAAGGGAAGTAAATGTGATCGGAGTAAAGAAGGGTATTTATAAGGAATTCAAGATCCCAATGAAATACCAAAAATTATATTTTATTAACAAAATCAATTTTGTAGATATTTTTACAAAATAAGTTTGAATTTTGAATCAAAAATATAATTCACCGTGTCAGCATTAAATGCTACGACGGCTTAACTTACCCACGTGCCCACTAATTTTCATTTTCCCAATAAAAACAGTTGTCATTTACCAAAATGACTTTAAACACGTCAGATGACGATATCAAGTGGGTTAAAACACTCGAGTACCATCACGTGTCATAAATATTGACCAAGTATTTCTAACGTTATGAAAAATTAAGACAAGACTGATCCTGGACACTGGAGGATTAATCCAGTGCCAGTTTCCAACTGGAGAGTTCTCCAGTTGCCATTTTCAAACAAAACGAATTTTAGTCAGAAAATTATTTTGAGTCTTTCCCCCTAAAATGATGATCCAGAAATCGATTAGTGCCAGGATAGTATCACAAAGGCGTTCGATAGCCTGGCGAGCAAAGATTATCTGGACCTCCTCAACTGGAGAACTTTATCAGTGTCACTGACGCGTTCATAACAAAATCTCCAGTTTTAAGGATTTAACATTCCCAGTTCGCTGATGAGATGTTTAAAGGTTTTCTCGTCAAGAGGTTTTGTAAAAACATCAGCTAACTGTTTGTCAGTGGGGATGAAATGTATTTCAATGTCTCCTTTCATAACATGATCACGAATAAAATGATACGTGATGTCAATATGCTTTGTCTTGGAGTGCATCACTAGGTTGTGAGATATAGCAATTGCACTGGTGTTGTCACAAAAGATTGGGGTCCTTGTATACTTTTGACCATAATCTAGTAACTGGTTCTTGATCCAGAGAATCTGGGCACAGCAACTGGCCGCAGAAATGTACTCTACCTCAGCAGTGGACATAGAGACTGACGTATGCTTCTTGCTGGTCCAACTTACCAGTTTTCCTCCAAGGAAATGACAACCACCAGTTGTTGATTTTCTATCTATCTTACAACCTGCATGATCTGAATCTGAATAACCCATTAGATCTAACCATGAGCCTTTGGGGTACCAAAGACCAAGATTAGGACACCCTTTCAGGTATCTGAAGATACGCTTAACAGCGTGTAAATGTGATTCTTTAGGGTTAGCCTGAAACCTGGCACATAGACATGTTGCAAACATTATATCTGGTCGACTGGTAGTTAAATACATCAGTGAACCAACCATTCCACGATATTCAGTGATGTTCAGGTTTGCCAGTTGGGTCAGAGTCCAAATTTAATGGTGCTGCAATAGGTGTGTTTTTCGATGGGATAGAATCATATTTGTATTTCCTTAACAAATCTCTGACATATTTTCCTTGGTTTATGAAAATTCCATTTTCAGTTTGCTTAATCTGAAGACCTAAGAAAAATGTTAATTCTCCCATTAAACTCATTTCATACTCAGATGACATGATTTTAAAAAACTTTTTACACATTGCATCGTCAGTTGAACCAAATATAATGTCATCAACATAAATTTGTCCCAATAAGATATTACCCTTTTCTTTCAAGATAAATAAGGTATTATCTATTGCACCTCTTTGAAAGCCATTTTTAAGAAGATTTTTAGTTAAAGTATCATACCAGGCTCTTGGGGGCTTGTCTAAGACCATACAAAGCTTTGTTCAGTCTATATACCCAGTGAGGATGCTTCTCATTGATGAAGCCTGGAGTCTGCTTAACATATACTTCTTCTTCCAATGTTCCATTAAGGAACGCACTTTTGACATCCATCTGGAAGACTTTGAACTGCAGATGGGCTGCATAAGCCAGAAAAATTCTGATGGCTTCAAGTCTTGCAACTGGAGCAAAAGTTTCATCAAAGTCAACGCCTTCTGCCTGACAATAACCCTGTGCAACTAATCTAGCCTTGTTTCTTACAACATTGCCATCTTCATCCATTTTGTTTCGGTAGACCCATCTGGTACCAATGGGTTCTTTCTTTAACCCTGGTGGACAAGGAACAAGTTCCCACACATTATTCCTTTCAAACTGGATAAGCTCTTCTTGCATAGCTTCAACCCAGCTTGGGTCTGCCATAGCCTCGTCAATCTTCTTCGGTTCAATTAGAGATAAGAAGGTGACGTTTAAGCATTGCTCACCGGTGGCTCTTCTAGTCTGAACCCCACTATTTAGATCTCCCACAATCTGTTCAATTAGATGTGCTCGAGTCCATCTAGTGTATTGACTAGGCTGGTGTAATACAATATCAGTGCAAGTCACCTGACGATCTTCTTCAGTTGCAGCAACTTCTGGAGGAGGATCAGTCCAAACTACTTCTACATCCTCATCAGAGTCAATGAGTTCACGATTTGCATCATGAAATTCTTCATTAAAAGGTATTTCTTGAAGAACTGGAGAAGTTGGAGTTTGAACTGGTGCTGATATTGGAGTGGCACGTACATCAGATCCAATCACCAATTCTTGTGGTAAATTGAAATTGATGGAGGGATAGAATGAAGTGTCACTGATGGTGCTCTTCTTCTTAACTGGTTCCAATTTGTTGTAACTGGAAACATCTTTTGGTGAAACAACTGACTGATGAACTTGGTCAGTTTCACCAAAATTTATTGGAACAACTGGAGAAATATCAAGGCTTGGTCTCTTGTTGATTGCATCAGTTGATTCGTCGAATGTGACATGAATTGTCTCATGAACCTTTTGGAGTCTATAATTATAAACTCTAAAGGCCTTTCGAATATCTGAATAGCCTAAAAATACACCTTCATCAGCTTTTGCATCAAACTTTCCAAGCTGACTGGAATCGTTTAAAATATAAACTGGACAACCAAATACATGAAAATATCCAATATTTGGTTTACGATTCCTAAGTACTTCATAGGCAGTCTTCTTATATCTCTTGATGTAGACTGACCGGTTTTGGGTGTGACAAGCAGTTGCAACTGCTTCACCCCAGAAACTGGTAGGAAGACCTGATTCAGATAGCATACTTCTGGCTGCTTCTATCAGTGTGCGATTCTTTCTTTCCACAACTCCATTCTGTTCTGGAGAGTGTGCTGATGAGAAGTTTTGAGAGATGCCAGTGTCATTGCAAAATGTTTCAAGTACCTTATTTTGAAATTCAGTACCATTATCACTTCGCAACTGACAGACTTTTCGAATATACTTGAGTTCAATTCTTTTGATGAGAGAGATGATTTCAGCAGGTGCATCACTTTTGGATCTGAGGAATACCACCTAACAATATCTGGTGAATTCATCGACCACAACTAGAGTGTACTTCTTTTCAGCTCTAGTTTGAACATTCACTGGACCAAAGAGATCCATATGAAGCATGTGAAGAGGTTCAGTGATGCTAAAGTTTTGCCTTGTCTTAAAACTGGCCCTTTTCTGCTTGCCCATCTCACACCCTGGACATGGCTTTTCTTTATTGAAAGAAATCTGTGGTATCCAATCAACCAGTTGTTTGCGAGACAACTTGTTAATATTTTTGAAATTAAGGTGGGATAATCTTTTATGCCACAGCCAGTTGGTGTCCTCATCAGCCTTGGTATAGAAGCACTGCTCTTTTGGAGCTGGTTCCAAATCCATGATGTACACATTTCCTTTTCTTGGTGCAACCATTACCACTTTCCAATCCTTGTTAAATATGGTGCCTTGAGCAATATCGAACAAAACTCTGTAGCCATCATCACAAAGTTGGCTGACACTGATCAGGTTGTATTTCAAACCATTCACAAATGCAACTCTTTTGAATTCGACCTGTCCGTTATTGAGCACATCATATCCTTCAGTCTTTCCACTTTGATCATTACCAAACGTCACTGCCGGTCCATCTTGGACAGTGAACTCTTCAAGCAGGGGCTTACATCCGGTCATAGTCCGGCCAGCTGCGCTGTCCAGATACCAGGTGTTCTTCTTTCGATCGCCCTGCACACCCACAAAAATCATCAGTTATTTTTGTGAACCCATCTTTTCTTGATGGGTTCACTGGACTTCACTGCAGAAGTCTCAGTTGATTGTTGTGGTGGTAAATTGAAGACTACATCTAGATCTGTTTTACCAGATCCAGGTGCAGGAGTAAAAACGATTGTTATTTGATACCGGCTCCCCTTATTCTTTTCAGATTTAGTTCCAGATGGAACATTCTTTTGTTTTGATTTAGAAGGGGGTTTAATATTTTTTTTTACAACTGGAGGTGATGAACCTCCTTCCAGATTTTTAATCCGGGCAGTACAACTCTGAACCTGTCGAGACAAAAGTTGGAGTTGACTTTCCAGTTTTGACAAAATATTATTTTCATCAGGCTGCTGAACCTTGGACCTTGGTTCAGCTGGAGTTTTAGTCTTTTGGGTCTTGGGCTCCTTAGACTTCTGAGGTAAAGGCTTGTTACCAGTGGCCTTTTTAACTGGAGCTTTAGCCTGTTTGGCTCCAGGTTTAACCTCAATGGGGGTGGTCTCAATGGGTTCAGTTTCAACAGCCTCAGGTTGATCATAAGGAGTTTCAACCCTGAGAGCTGGAGGCAATGCCTGAAGATCTGGTATGAGAGCTGCCATTTCCAGATCTCCAGATTTCCATGCATTTTTCTGGGCATCAATTGTTCTAGAAAATGCATCATAATTCTTTCCAGATGCTTTTACCCATGACTTGATAATCATTTGTTCTTTTTCAAGATCAGAAATTAATTTTTGATTATCAAATTCTAAAGCCTCAATTTTCAAAACTGACTCCTTGAGAGCCAACTGGACACTTTGTAAATCATTAAGTTGTGGTTTAACATTGTTCAGTTCAATTAAGATAGTATCCAGATATCTTTCACTATCTGCTCTAACATTTTCCACAAAAGTCAAATCACCACTTAATGATTCAGCAAGGTCCAGTTTCAGTTCTGGATCCACCTGATTGTCATAATCACATACCTTTTTCAAAATGATGTCCACCCATCTTCCAGTGATGACATCTTCTTTTGCCACATGCTGCTGTTGATCTTCCAAGGCCATGAAACACATGTCCATTTCCTCTTCTTCATCAGCTGATGAGTAATCAGAGTACTCCCATTTTCCCTCAGTTTGTGCCATCAAGCACTGATCCTTTTCTTTTTCAATGGACAGGAGGGCAATCTGGGCATTAAGCTTCTTATATTTAGCTTTATAGCTATCATCAGGCCGATTGAAATTTGGGACAGAGGGACCAGTTTGGTTGTTCATCTGACTAGATCTGCATTCCTTCATAAAATGACCTTTCTTACCGCATTTATAGCAGGTAAGATTGGTTTTATCCAGAGAGCTGGAGCTGGAAGCATTGTTTGGGCCATTAAATCTTTTGGATTTATTCTTAAACCCATTAAAGGTTTTAGCAATCATGGCTACCAGATCATCATCGTTAGTTTCATCACAACCATCACTAATTTCAGTGGCCAGGCCAGAGTTCAAGAAACTGTTTAACATCTCCTTCATTGAGTGTGCCTGGACACTCTCTGCAGACATTAAGGCAGCACAAGGTCGCTCAGTTACACTAGCAACCTTGGGACTCTGGGCATGGTTCATGGCATCCTGCTTAGCCACCAGTCTTGCAGCATTATTGTCTTCAGTGAATCTGAAGGCTCCATAGAGCGATGCAAGAGTATGGCTGTGCAGGGTTTTACCTAGTCTTAAGACAAGAACCATATTTTCCCATTTATTTTTTTTTTTTTTTTTTTTTTTTTTTTTTTTTTTTTTTTTTTTTTTTTTTTTTTTTTTTTTTTTTTTTTTTTTTTTTTTTTTTTTTTTACGAATGAGAGAATATTGCACAAGTTCACCAAGAATATTGCAAAGTCTGAATATGCAAAGTTGAATTCTTGGATGTGCAAAGACCAGAATATTGCACAAGTTCACCAAGAATATTGCACAAGTTCACCAAGAATATTGCACAAGTTCACCAAGAATATTGCACAAGTTCACCAAGAATATTGCACAAGTTCACCAAGAATATTGCACAAGTTCACCAAGAATATTGCAAAGTTCACCAAGAATATTGCACAAGTTCACCAAGAATATTGCACAAGTTCACCAAGAATATTGCACAAGTTCACCAAGAATATTGCAAAGTTCACCAAGAATATTGCACAAGTTCACCAAGAATATTGCACAAGTTCACCAAGAATATTGCACAAGTTCACCAAGAATATTGCACAAGTTCACCAAGAATATTGCACAAGTTCACCAAGAATATTGCAAAGTTCACCAAGAATATTGCACAAGTTCACCAAGAATATTGCACAAGTTCACCAAGAATATTGCACAAGTTCACCAAGAATATTGCAAAGTTCACCAAGAATATTGCACAAGTTCACCAAGAATATTGCACAAGTTCACCAAGAATATTGCACAAGTTCACCAAGAATATTGCACAAGTTCACCAAGAATATTGCACAAGTTCACCAAGAATATTGCAAAGTTCACCAAGAATATTGCACAAGTTCACCAAGAATATTGCACAAGTTCACCAAGAATATTGCACAAGTTCACCAAGAATATTGCAAAGTTCACCAAGAATATTGCACAAGTTCACCAAGAATATTGCACAAGTTCACCAAGAATATTGCACAAGTTCACCAAGAATATTGCACAAGTTCACCAAGAATATTGCACAAGTTCACCAAGAATATTGCAAAGTTCACCAAGAATATTGCACAAGTTCACCAAGAATATTGCACAAGTTCACCAAGAATATTGCACAAGTTCACCAAGAATATTGCAAAGTTCACCAAGAATATTGCACAAGTTCACCAAGAATATTGCACAAGTTCACCAAGAATATTGCACAAGTTCACCAAGAATATTGCACAAGTTCACCAAGAATATTGCACAAGTTCACCAAGAATATTGCAAAGTTCACCAAGAATATTGCACAAGTTCACCAAGAATATTGCACAAGTTCACCAAGAATATTGCACAAGTTCACCAAGAATATTGCAAAGTTCACCAAGAATATTGCACAAGTTCACCAAGAATATTGCACAAGTTCACCAAGAATATTGCACAAGTTCACCAAGAATATTGCACAAGTTCACCAAGAATATTGCACAAGTTCACCAAGAATATTGCAAAGTTCACCAAGAATATTGCACAAGTTCACCAAGAATATTGCACAAGTTCACCAAGAATATTGCACAAGTTCACCAAGAATATTGCACAAGTTCACCAAGAATATTGCACAAGTTCACCAAGAATATTGCAAAGTTCACAAGAATATTACACAAGTGTTGGAATTAGATCTTCAGGAACAGCTCCAAGGATCATGTTCTTGAGTCTGGTGTCCAGATCTACAAGTCTACGATCCTCATCAGACCAGTGTTCTTCGAGCTTTTCTCTGGAACCTCTTCTTCCAGTTGGATCTAGAAGAGGACTTACCCCAAGAGACATGGGTATATACGGTCCATCCTTAAGGATTTTCAGCATATATCTCTCTATCCCACCAAAATGCAAAAGCATTCTGGACTTCCATGTACCGAAGGTCTCACTGTTTCCATCAAATTTTGGAACAGGTGTGTTAGAATAATGTACATAGACATGGTTTGGGGCAGTAGGAGGAGGGGGTTAGTATTAACATTTTGAACAGGTGGTGTATTAGTATTGAAAGGGTTTTCACCTTGACCAGAACCATCTACACCTTCAGTAGTAGTCATCTAAGCAGATCTAGGCAAGTTTATTAGCCTTCTGCTCTGATACCACTTGTAAGTCCCAACTCAATAGATGGTACTACCTGAAGACACCTCTATGTCGATGGTGGAGTTACTTTGCAATATAAGCGCTGAACTGGAGACGACCAGTTGCAGTGAGTATATACCAAGTTCTAGATAGATTACTTATTTAAGTGACAATAAGTAAAGAACAATGCAATAATATAAAATACTTGTAAAGTAAATTGGTGAGACAATATGTAACTTTCAAGTGTAATTTATTTATTAACTTTAAAGTAAATTGGTGAGACAATATGTAACTTTCAAGTGTAATTTATTTATTAACTTTAAATAAATTACAAGTTTGTTGCGGAACCAAGATAATACAAAGTATGTAAATATCCTAACAACCTATGAACTGCAATTGATCTACACTTGGAAATTCTCTAAACAATCGAAACACTTAAAGTTGTGAAATGTTTTTTTTTACGATTGAGAGAATATTGCACAAGTTCACCAAGAATATTGCAGGTTTGCAAAGTATGTGTGTATGTATTCCTGTTGTGCAATGACTTGTATTTATAGGCAAAGTTGACATTGGGATGTCAACTTTGGCCGTACAAATATGGTTGAGAACATTTAAGGAATAACATTTAATTCCTTAAAATGTTGTGTAAAGTTACAGTATAAAGTAACTTTACTCAACCACCTTTATGTACCTTTTTGTACTTTATACATAGATAAATCCTTTTATCCGTGTAATAGCACATAAAGCATAAAAATCTTTTCCTCGTAATCAGTGTAAAGCTTTGTAAGAGCTTTCCACTGATGGTCTCTAGTTTGTAACTGACTAGAATGTCAACTGGGCTTCGCTGCCATTGTCATTCTCTATCTTCCACTTGTTGTTTTTGACTTCAACTGGAATGATTCTTCACTGGTCAGTTCTCAATTGGAGGAAGTCTTCAGTTGCGTTAACTGTACGTTCCGACTGGACTTCAATATATTTCGGACAAATCTTCTTAGTCTCCAGATGCAACTGGAGACTGGCCAGTTTCACCGAAACTGGTCCTAACAAAAAAATTAAAAGAAAACAATCATATCTTTCCTTTTGTAAACTTTTACCAATAAAATTCATTAAAGAAGCCTCATTTAGCTAGAAACTATAAACCTCAAAAAAGGCTTAAAAGTATATGATTGTCGAATAAAAGTATAAAACAATATATCGTAAAAGTTATGGTCATGTCTCTAAAACACTTTTAAGCACATTCTAAACTTACAAGACGTGATTAACGACGAGATATAAGCACATACACCACATCAACACGTGATCAGCCATGAAAAAAAAAACTTTAACGGCTTTTATAAAAGTAATATGTTTTACGTAATAATAACCAATTTTCATTTAACGGTGTATTTGGTAGGAAAATTCTTAAGGAAATGAAATTAGTCAGAAAAATGAAATTAATACAATAGAAATTAACCCAAAAGACTTAAAAGAAATGAATTCCAATCTTTGGTAACACAACAACCCAAAAGACTTAAAAGAAATGAATTCCAATCTTTGGTAACACAACAGAACGAGAGAAATGAAAATGAGTTTTCATCATAAAACAAACCCACCAAGGTGGTTTATGGTCATGTAATAATATATTGTTTTTATCACGTGATATTATGTTCGTTTTTAAATGTAAAATTTAAAGAGATGATTAGGAAAAAGGTTAAAAACAGTTATGGAAAAAATAAGAAAAATTCTACGATAACAAACAAAGTAGAATTATCTTTATTTTTCCTTTCATCCTTCTCCCATCTCTTTGCTTGATTGGTCTATATAAGCTTGTAAAATTTATTTGTAAATATTTGTTTGTCACTCTAAAATTACTCAAAAATCAATTAAACAAAGTACAAGGAAGTTAAATACTCACTAGTCGAAATATATATTATTATGTGTCAAACAGAGAAACACCATATATACCGTATTATCTATTAAAAAAAAAAGGGTAATCCTCTAATATATATAGTAGTAAATATATAAATATAATAATATATCTATAATATAACTAAAAGAGAAGGTTGGGGTACACTTGGCACCCCTAATCCCCCTCTTTGAGCTTAATCCTCACTCCTTATTAATCTATTTTTTTAATATTTTATTTAATAAATGGCCGACCTTATTATTAATTAAAAACTCTTTTTATCCTTAAAATCTCCCAAAAATTATTATCTATATATATACAACCTAGAAAAAACCCTCACATATTCTCAACCCAAAAAAAACCTACGGCCAAAAAAAAACATCAATCGACTACCAAAAGGGTTTTTTATTATATACTTTGTTCATATTTAATTATTATTATTATTATTTAACATTAAATTCTTATGTTATTGTTATTATTATCTCTTTTAATTTAGTTTGTTGTCCATTATAGGTTCGTTATGGCTTCTTCTTCAACAACAAAAAATAAGACCACATTAGTTCATCTTGAAGATCTTAAGCCAACACATGTTAACCATCATCTACGACTCCGTGTTGTGCATGTATGGACTGTTTCAGAGTGGAACAACCCGAAGAAAATCAAAACGTTCGAGATCGTCTTTGTTGATGAATTGATATGTATTTTTCAAATTATATAGTTTACACTCTTTTAGAATATAACAAATTGCAAATTTTTTATTTAACTAAAGTTGAAAAAAAGGGGTAAACTGAATCAATATATATATGGAGTTAATTTTCGTATGTTTCTTCTTTAGCTTTCGTATTGATTAAGTTGTGATATTGCATATTCATTACTTGACATATCTTGAGTTCTTTTATCATGGTTTTATAGCTAAGGATGTTGTGAAGTTAAGTAATAGTGTGTTTCTTCATGTGGAGTTAAAGATTTTAAGGTTAAATATAAAATTTGATACATATAATGAGTTTCTGGGATTGCAATTTTATTCACAGTCATATATGACTCGACTAATCTAAATATTATATATTAACTTTTGTATTTGTAACCTATATTAACTCTTATGATTTACGATTATATCTTTCTTTAAGCTTTTAGATATAAAGTCGAAATTTGCTATGAGTAGGATTCTGATTATTTTAATATATCGACTCTGATTATTTTGAATCTGTTTTGAAACTATCTCATTAATGGTGTATACTTAGGATTTACGATTATATCTTTCTATAAGCTTTTAGATAAAAAGTCGAATTTTGCTATGAGTAGGATTTTGATTATTTTAATAT
The DNA here is from genome assembly GCA_034093135.1 of Erigeron breviscapus. Taxonomy (NCBI): domain Eukaryota; kingdom Viridiplantae; phylum Streptophyta; class Magnoliopsida; order Asterales; family Asteraceae; genus Erigeron; species Erigeron breviscapus. The sequence continues at coordinate 93,203,300 of CM067170.1, read as the reverse complement.
ATCGACTATCATTATTTTGAATCTGTTTTGAAACTAGCTCATTAATGGTGTATATTTAGGTAGGATTCTGTATGCAAAGATGTTTATTTGATTTTTATGGTTAATTTGTTTGGGTTTATTTCTTCAAACTGATGTTGATGATGAAATGCTTGATAGTGATGAATCCAACGATGAAGGTGAATGGAACTATTCAGATGAATCAGAAGACGATCCTACGTTTGATATCGATTATTCTGATAATGAGTATGATTCCGATATGTATGATAGGTCTTCCCCGAAAGATTAGTTTATTACGCATTACTTCTTCAACTTTTTGCCTTATTTGAATCGTTTTATGTTTTATTTGTATTTTAATTTTATTCGGTATCTATATATATATATATATAGGAGAGAGATCAAATGAGAAGGTGAGTTAAGGAGAGAAGGTTTTTCTAACCAACCAGAAGTTGACATGTGACTTTTTTTTTTAAAAACCACGGTGGTAAATCTGTAAATATTTTGACTTCAAACCCAAGCTGACCCAACCCAACACCAAGCTGACCCAACCCAAATCCAAGCTGACCTAACCCCAAGCTGATCCAACCCAACCCCAAGCTGACCCAACCAAACCCAAGCTGACCCAACCCCAAGCTGACCCAACTCAACCCCAAGCTGACTCAACCCAACCCCAAGCTGACCCAACAAACCCAAGCTGACCCAACCCTAAGCTGACCCAACCCAACCCCAAGCTGACCTTACCCAACCCCAAGCTGACCCAACCCAACCTGACCAAGCTGACCCAACCCAAGCTGACCAAGTTGACCCAACCCAAGTTGACCCAACCCAACCCCAAGCTGACCCAACCCAAGCTGACCCAACCCAACCCAAGCTGACCAAGCTGGCCGCGTTTCACAAAAGTTTAATTTATTTACAATTATGTCACCGCGCATTTTTTTTATTTTGACACATGTCGCGTTTTGATTGGCCCATAGGACCTTCTCTCCTTAACACACCTTCTAACTGGATCTCTACCCTATATATAATATATATATATATATATATATATATGAATTTATATTTATATGACTATATAATTGTTAAAAATGTTCATATATTCTTAACATTTACATGCTTAACTAATAATAATACGCCACGCGTACCCCGACCATGGAATAAAGGGTAACCGGACCAGAAACTTTCCGCGGCGATGTCGCCGCGGAAAGTCTCGCCACGTCATCAATACACCAACCACCAGCATTAATTAAAGCTGACTTTTGACCAGACTTTCCGCGGCGACATCGCCGCGGAAAGTTTCCTCGAAATTTGAGATTTAAGTTCGACCGCACACATCTTTCTTCTCAATCCCCTTCTTTTATCAGTTTTGAACGAAAAAAACCCACAAAACTCCATCTCTTTCAAAACCAAAAATCAATTCCGGCCAGGTCTTTTTCCGGCCAACTTTCCGCGGCGACTTTGCTTTCCACCATCCCCATCTCTCTTTTAAAATACCAAACAAATCTCAACCAAAACCCTATTTTTTAAATCCGGCCATCACTTTTTCCGGCGAGTTTTCCGACCATTTTTCCCGACAAGGTATGTATTTTCCGGTCATCACCCTTTGTTTTTGCTTTTATTTCTGGCCATTACCCTTTTTTGTTTGCTTTTATTTGTTTTTTGATAGTTTTGGTATATGTTTGTATTTTATTTTCTATAGATTTGTTAGGATTATTAGTATTGTAAATTGATGTGTTAGGATTATTAGTTAGTATTGTGATTGTTATAAGTGATAAATTAGTGGTTTGTAATTGTTGTTATTCTTGTGTTATTGGTAAGCAAATTGTTAGTGTTAATATGTTAGTGTTGTCAAAAATCCCCAATAGTTTAAGAAAAATGAGTAGAAAAAAATCATAAAAGATAGGTAGAAAATATTATATAGAAAAAAATAATTTGTATAAAAGTAGATTATATAAGTATGAAAACAAAGTTTTAACAAAACTTTAAAAAAAAAATTATAAAAAAACAAGGTATAAAAAAAGAAACATAAATAAATAAATATAAAAAATATATATAACTAGAGTATATAAGTATGAAAAACAAGTTTTAAAAAAATACTATCAAAAAAAGTGAAAAAGAAATATAAAATAAATTTAAATAAGTATATAAAATTATAACTTTAAAAATATACGTATAAAAGTAATAAAAAGATAAGTTGTAATTTGTATAAAATGTATATTAAAAATGAAGTATAAAAAATATATACAAAAATAACTATAAAAAGAAATATAAAATAATATAAAAAATATAAAATAATATAAAAAATATATATAAAAAAAGTAACTATAAAAAGGTTTTAAAAAATAACTATAAAAAAATACTATTTAAAAAATATAACAAAATTTAAGTACGAAAAAAAGAAATATAAAACAAGTTTAAATAGTATAAAAGAAATATATAAAATTATAACTTTAAAAATATACGTATAAAAGTAATAAAAACATAAGTTGTAAATAGTATAAAAGTAAATGTGACAATTTGTATAAAATGTATATTAAAAATGAAGTATAAAAAGTATATACAAAAATAACTATAAAAAGATATATATATATATATATATATATATAAGTAACTATAAAAAACTTTTAAAAAATTAATATAAAATACTTGTAGAAAATATAACAAAATTTAAGTACGAAAATAAAAATATAAAACAAGTTTAAATAAGTATATAAAATTATAACTTTAAAAATATACGTATAAAAGTAATAAAAAGATAAGTTATAAATAGTATAAAAGTAAATGTGACAATTTTACCTTTATCGTATTGTTGTATGTATTATTAATATGGGTATAATTTGATTTGTAATTTGCAGTATAAATGGCTACAGTTCATGGTGGGGATGGTGGTAATGACCCACCACGTAAATCGTGGGTGCGGAAAATTTGGGGCTGCGCCGGGAGCGGTGGTAAGAAATTTTGTGTTTCTATATATTGTTTTTTATTTATGGACTTCATGTGAAATTAATAATTCTTTTGTTTTGTAGCACCTAAAAAAGGCCGGGGGAAGAACCAGGCACTAAACCTGGAGAAAAAGTTTCAAGAACAAGGTCGGCTTGAAGTTGATTTTGACACGAAAAGGTTTAAGACGTGGCACACGGTGGGGGAATCGGGGTCTATGTTTAAGAGCTATATAGGGACATTGGTTCGTGGTAGTGGGGTCCCTATGACTTATGACTCATGGGCGGATGTGCCCCTGCAAGATAAGGCGTTCCTAATTCCAGCCTTAAACGTACAATCTCTATAATATTATATTCCTAAATTGATATTTTGTGAAAATTTGATATATTGCTAACTATTACTTAAAAACTGCAGCAACGGTTCAGATTGGATCACTTCATCAATTTGGACCCCAATGATGCCATCCGGAAAGCATTTGAGCGCATGATCACCGCTGATGCGCAACATATGTATCGGAACTGGAAAAGCGGATTCAAGAAAACCCACTTCGATGATAAGGGGGGTTTAGAGAAGATTGCTGAGTTGGAGGGAGCTGTTCCCGAGGGTATGGAGCCGGAGGACTGGTCGGATTTGTTGCGCTTCTACCAGAGGGAGGACCGTGTGAAAAGGGCCAAGACCAACAAGGATAACCGGGCCCTCCAAATCCTCGCAGGGACCCACGGTCGGCAGTCGGCATCTCAGTATGTCGACCAATATGCGGTAACAAAGAATGAAATATTCACTTGTGTTTAAAAATATTTATTTCCTAAATAAAGGCTATTCTTATGATAATTTGATGTGCTTACAGCGAACTCATGACGGAGAAGACCCTGATCTGGTCGAAATGTATGCGGCCAGACACAAGCATGCGGATGGGTCATGGGAACACCCGACAGCTCAAGCTAATTATGTAAATGTCTCTTTTTAAGTTATATTTTAATTATTAGTTACTCATTTTATTAACCTTATATTTATATATATATATATACTTTAACGTGATTCAGGACAAGCTCAAGGAGAAGAAGGAGGAGCGTGAACGGGACCCCGTCCCAACACCCCAGCCAGAACTTTTTCCGGCTACATTTGGAAACCGGCCGGGCCACCGCCGTGGCCTAGGGAGGATCCTTCGGGGTGTGGGAGACACAGAGTATGACTACACTCATTTGACGCAGCCACAGGGTAGTCATATCCATCATGGTCAGGGTAGCCAGGGTGGAGCATCTCAGGCCCATTTCGATCTCAACTTTGCTCCTCCGCATGTGGCTTGGTTTGATCCTGATGCTGTATTTAATTGGTCCGCTGCTGCACATGCTCATGGCTCGCAAAGTGATCCCTCCTCTACTACGTATGGCTCGCAATTTGCTCCCACCTCTTCGTTCTCTTTAGGATCTATAAATTTGGGTAATGATGATATCTATTTGGGTAATGATGATGATGAGGAAAATGATAATTATTAGTATTTGGTTGTTATAAACAATATATTTTTAGTTATAAATTTATATTTTGTTGTGTTGGTTATGATATTCATGTTTAACAATATAGTCATTAGTATACGTATATGTAAAAAGTGAAAAAAATATATGTAAAAAGGGAAAAAAATTAAACATCAAATATATGCATAATAACAAATCCTGTTTGTTGAAGTCACCCCGACACTCCAACACCCATCTATAATTATGTTCCTGTTCACTTGTGATAAATGCATACGATATGCTGAAAGTCCTGTTTGTTGAAGTCACCCCGACAATCTCGACCAATGGCATGTTGTACAAGTTGGTTTTGTACGTGGCGTCTATTTGGATAACCCAAGGAAATGCATGCCACAACTCAAAGGAAGTCGGATGTATAAAAAACAGATTTTGCAACCGACCAGTTGCACTATTTGTGGTGTAATAATACAAGTATTTTTGCTCTTGTAGCAAACTGAACATAACCTGCGACGGTTGAACAAAATGGCGTATGTGGTTCGTTTCAAATACCATATCAAAGTAAATAAATATTAAAAAAGGTATATTTTATATATGTAACCTGCATTGGAGTTTCCCCATGTTTTTCGGCCGCCCTCTTCCGTAACGTTTTTAGAAAATTGTGAATGTCCTCCTTGCGGCTCAAGTTTCCTGGAAATTCATCTTTCAACCGCTTTAGAATATGACGGGGATCTGTACCGCGATGATATTCAACTTCCACAAATGATTTTTCAGCTTCACTCATCCTTCTTGCGTACGCGTAACCCTCCAGATTGTTAGCTGAATAGTGATTATGTCTCGGGTCTATAATGTTGACCGTCCAACCACCATCGCTTTTCAAGCGGCCGTCCAATCTAAAGGGGCAGTCAATTTTTACTGACCTTGTAACGAGCCCAAGTAACCTTTTATCTTTTCCCCCATGAAGATTACACATTAAAGTCATTTTATTGACAACACCATCTGAGTTGGAATTTGTTCGTCGTTTGATTAAGACATAACCAAGCGCATTTGCTGTTCTTTGGGCCCAGTTGAACAGTTCTTCGTGTGAATGAAAAACCTGAAATAGTAAAGTGTTCCGAAACAAACAAAACTCATTATCGTGACAAAACTTTTAAATAAACGTTTATGTCATCATTTAATAATACCTCCTCGGTGTAAAAATCGTTAGCGTCATAGTCAAATTGGGGGGCCAGCTCCGGGGTCTCAAATTCTTCATCAGGCTCTTCTAAATTAAACTCAAAATTTTGATCTCCCCACAAATTCTCAAAAGAATCCATCTGAAAACACATTTATATCAATAATATGATTAAACATAATACATATGCATATAAATATCTAAAGTTATAATATACTATATATAAAAATTAATGTATGGTAATGTAGTTCAATATGTTCGGAATGAAAATTAATATTATATGGTATATAATATGATATAATATATATATATATAAATTAATGTATGGCAATATTGTTAGTTCAATATGTTCGGACAAGTTCGGAATGAAAGCGAAATGTATATGTAATATGGATAGATATGGTAAAATGAAAGCAGAATATAGATACATACCTTTGCAGTAGAAAAATCTATAAAATGAGAGCGATAGAAAGTATGAACCAATTTATGGCAATATTGGTAGTTCAATATGTTCGGAATGAAAGTATGAACCAATTTTATAGCCGAATGAGCAAACACCAATGTACCAAAACGCCTGTTGACCAATAGTATTGATTTGTCTTTTTCGACTTTCCGCGGCGACATCGCCGCGGAAAGTCGAAAAAGACAAATAAATACTAGAGTAGCTGTCGCCTGTCACAGCTACTTTTGTCCATTTGTCAAATTCTTCATCAGGCTCTTCTAAATTAAACTCAAAATTTTGATCTCCCCACAAATTCTCAAAAGAA
>CM067170.1:93166959-93191959 GCA_034093135.1 Erigeron breviscapus | reverse complement strand
TTTTTAGTAACGACCCGTGGCTACAAAGATCTAAAAATGTTAGATATGTTTAGCGGGTAATCTGTTATGCTCTAACTCACATCTTGCTTATTAATAATACGAGAGTAAGTACCCGCGCGTTGCGGCGGTGAGATGATGGGGGTGATAGGTCATAAAGTGTGATAGGTCATAAAGTGTGATAGCCAAATGCCTTAACCGTACGGGTTCCGCCCTCGGATTTAAAAATTCGTCAAAAGTATATCGAATGACATCTCTAATGAAAGAGCATGAAATTTTAAGAACACCGATATAATTTTTATAATTTATCGATGTACGGTTTTTGAGATAAAATATTTTGAATGAATTGGAGGAATAAATGATTTATGGAGGAGAGAGAAAAAAAATGATTGGTTGAGATTTAAGGAGAGAGAAAGGGTATTATAGTTATTTTAGGTAAATATAGAATAGATAGGGGGCATTTTGGGAAAGTAAATGTTGAAACTTAAAATTTAGACAGGGGGAATTTGCTTTATAATATAGTATAGATTTTTTGAAAGGTGAATTTCGCTGGAAACTTCGTGTCGTGATTCGACAGCAGGAGGTCTAGCATACGTTGTCTTAACCGGGTCCGCGCTAGAGAGCTCTCTCGAAGTAGAAATGTCTATTTCAAATACCCGATGGGGGAAAACCCCCTACTAATCCGCCCGAAGGCACGACGATTAATAGGGGTAAACCCTGCCCCCTCAGACTTGAACCTGGGTATACCCAAGCCAAGCCCTCATAAAGGGACTTAATTCCTATGTCCTCCCCAAGACTTGAACTCAAGACCTCATGCAAGTGGGATGGTCATACAACCATTGAGCTAAAGCTCAAGGACATAATAATATTGTATAGATAATCTATGGATTACTTCTGTTGTGCTTTTGAAAGACTAGTTTGATAGAAATCACAATAAGCACGACACTTATTTTAGCTTCATAGCTTAACCGTCCAAAGAAAGAATTGAAAACAGAAAAAGCGGTTTTTTTTTTTTTTTACCGACAGCACAAAAAAAATATTTTGTTGTGAATGAACATGGGATAAACCGAAGGTTGTACATTTGAATTAAGTCTCACCCTCTTTTCTAAGAACTTAACCATAAAATCCAACTCTTTTTATCTGTATGTGAAGTTGTAAACCGCGAAGCAATACCCTTAGGTTGGTTATTAGACACCTCAACGGAAATCTCGCACATATTTTTTTCTTTCCATTAAGTAAGGGCTTTTAATAATATATTTTTCTAACTTGTAATTATCGTATGTGCAAAGTCTTCTCTTCACACACACAAAAAAAAAAAGAAAAAAAAAAAGGGTCTTTCCTCTTTTATGTATAACATTGATGATATACCTGGAAATCTGGAATATATCAAAAATTAAATGGAGTGGTTAGACTCTCCTGTTTAATGGGTGAGTAAGGTGAACATTTTGGGCCAAATCCCAAATGTTTTTGTTTCATTACCTATATCATTTAGTCGGTCATGACTATAAATGCATAATGAAAGGTCAAATTCCGGATTACCATTTGATCCGGTTGAAGTTTCTACTTTCTAGAGTAAATTATTTGAATGGTATCTAAACTATATCCTATGACCTATATTATTTTTTTGGTATAATCATTTGAATATCTATTCGGATAATACCTAAAGCTTTAAATTCTGAAGTATAAATTTTGTTAATTAATAAGGTATATTATGATAAAAGTTAATTACACTTTTGGTCCTCTTGGTAAGGAAATAACGGAAACAAGGAATTTGAAACTTTAGGTATGGTCCGAATAAAGATTCAAATGAATGTACCAAAAGGAAAAGGAAGCTTATCAATCTGGTTGTTTTGGCTTTCTGTTGGACGATATGGAAAATAAGGAATGAATGCAAGTTCTCAAATAAGCCTCCCTCCTTTCGATTCGCGGTCAAAGAAATCAAAACAATTAGCTATCTCTGGTTCTCCAGTCGATCATCCCACCTCAACATTGACTGGTCTAGATGGAGTAATTTCAACTTCTAATAGCTTGTATATGTTTTCTGATTTGTTTCTGTTTTGTTTCCTTAATTGCTCTCTTATGTAATTCCCCGTACTTTCTAGCTCCTCGCTAGCTTTATTATCAATAAAAGTTTTGAATGTTCGAAATAAAAATAAAAATGAATGTACCAAAAGGATAATCTGAAGTATACTTCAGATATTATCAGTGTAATTTACTCTTGAAATTATTTATATGTATTATATACCTTTATTAAGAGGAATGAAATGATGAACAGTGAAGCAGGCTGGCAGGTAGCTGCGCAGCTGCCTGCTAGCTTGCTTATTTTTTTATATTTAATATGTCAAACTTTTTAGCGGGTTTATCATATTGTTTTTATTTAAGGTTTTTTAGATTTCGTCTATCTTTATTTTTGATTTGGCTCATCCATATTTTTTATAATGGTTTTATTTGCTTTGTTTTTTAGATTCTTTTACAAAATAAATTTATGTATTTAATATGACAAAATTTTAAGCAGGGTTATTTTATTGTTTTTTTATGTTTTTTTTTTACATTTCATTTTTTACGTCTCACCCCGTATTACCTTTCGGATTTTACCACGTCGCGATCCTTTATGGTTTTTCTTGTGCAACTGTCTGTCAGTCTGCTTTTTTTTTTAATTAAATAAAACATATGTGTTTAATATGCAAATTTTTAAGTGGGTTTATCATATTTATTTATGTTTGATATAACAAACATAAACATAATATTTATATTCTGTTTTTATGTTTTTAGTCTCTGTAAGTCTGCTTGGTCTTTTTATTTTATATCACAAACATTTGAACGTGATTGTGCGTGTAAACACGATAGTTGAAGCCCGCAATGCGGGTTTATAAACCCACTAGTTATGTATTACGAGCAAACATAGTAACCACATATGCGGCGACGTCATATTGTTTTTGGTTGGTGAATGATTTTTATAATTTTCTACTAGTTTTCAGGCCCGTCCGATGGACGGATATTCTCAAAATATATATATCAAATGTAAATATCAAAATAATAAATAACAAAACAGGTAAAAAATAACAAAACATGAACAAAACAAATTTAAAAGAATAAACCCTTTTGTAGTAGAAGAATAAGTCATAATCAAACTACAATTGACAACAAACTAAATTAAAAGAGATGAAAATTAACAATAACATAACAATTCAATATTGTACGTCTCAACATGACATGAAAAATTAAGTAGAGACACACTATATGCAATCAAGGATTAGGGCAATCCATAAGTAATTCAAGTACAAATACAAGTACCAGATCAATTAATGCATAAGGAGCACAACACCATCAATAGTTTACAAAATATATCAAATGATGGCTACAGATCCTAAGCATAACCCAATAATACGGATTCAACAATCCGTAACGTTTCCCGTCTTACATATATATATAATAATACGGATTCAACAATCCGTAACGTTTCCCGTCTTACATATACATATATACACATATACACAAACATGCAATAAGATATTCAACGTCTCGTTCTATATCATAACGTTTCAATTCAACCGACTACCGTTTAACAACAAGTACACTTTCCACCCCAAGTTAAGTAAACGTAGGGGCTACGAAACTCACCTTAGCCTTAAATGTCGTTAGAAATGGACTAAAGCGGGGGAGCGGGGAGCACAACGATCACAACCTATTACATCAACATTTTATCGTCACATTGTATCCTATATTAAGTTACAAGACATCCTAGGCCAAACCAAGACACCCCACGATGGATAAACGAACAAACGAATGAGAAACAAGAAAACTGAAATCTAGTGGTGGCGTCTCATGCTCTGGGGACCAGCGTAAGAGACGCTGGTTCAAGTTGTTTGGGCGTAGCTTACGGTGGTTTGTGGCGTAAGAGACGCTAGGCCAAGCTTGACCCAACGTAAGGATGTTGGCGTCTGTTACAGTGGTCTACAAATGGTGTTTTTAGCATAAAGTGAAGCAAAAGGTGGCGTAAGTCAGGGGGTATTTGGCGTAAGGCTTAAAACGAGCGGCGTCTCATACGCCACTAGGGCCGTATGAGACGGTGGCCCCGAAAAGGTGATTTTCTGGAAAACGATTTTGGACCAAATTTTAGATACCAAATCGACTCTTTCGCTTCAAATCAGGTTTCCAAGCTTTGACATAACCTTATACTAGTATAAACAAGTCATAAAAACATATTTTTACAAAAACCCACTTTCAATTTCACAAGATTTGGTTCAAGACAAGTTTCGAGCTAAAACATACAATTTACGCCAAAATCGGCCACCGAACATTTAGATCTATAACGGGGAAGTGTTCTACAATGTACAAGGAACGTTTTGAGCTATGGAACACTTACCAATTCGACCTACAATTTCAAATTCAGATTTTGGCTTCAAACTTTGGTGGAATACTTGAAACTTGGAAATTCTTGGATATTGATGAATGTTATTATTAGGGTTACAAGATTTGGCTAGTCTAACATTAATAATGCAGGTTTTAAGGAATTTAGTGGTGCATTTATGATGATTTTTGTTGGTAGATGGAGGATGAAGGAAGAAGTAAATGAGGGGGAGGGAGAGATGAGAGAAAAGAGATAAGGGGAAATGAATGGAATGAGTGTGTGTGTGGTGTGGGGAGGGCGGCCTAGGGATTCCAAATGGGACTCCCGTTCCGCTAAATTTGACCAATAGCTAATCGTTATCCCATTAAACGCTAAAATGAACCCGTAAACACAACTGAACTTTAAATTACGCTAAGGGTTAACAAAACGCTCGGGATTTATCATTAATTCATGAAATTCAATTACATTTAATTACATTTAAATCACAAGTCAAATAAGTCAAAATTCGCGAATGTTACAAATATCAAATAATAAACAAACACGAACAAAATACCAAAGATAAAATTAAAGTGATATAAAAAAACCGTGTGTTTTTTTTTTGTTGAGAAATTTACTGAACTTGATTTTTTTTATTAAAAATAAGAAGAAGGGGAATAATATAAATGAGAAAATGACTAATAAAAGTTTAGGTTGTATATATAATAATTTATTGGAGAGTTTTAAGGATATTATATATCTTTAAAATTTAAAAATATTTGTTTTGATAGAAAAAGATTTATGATAGAGTTTTAAATATAATTATCTATTTAATAAGCAAATAAAAAATAAAAAAATCTAGAAAAAAGGAGAGAACTATAAAGTAATTAGGAGAGAGTTTTAGTCCCAAAAAAGGTTTTAAGGGGTGTCAAGTGTACCCCCAACCTTCTCTTTTAGTTATAGTATAGATAGATATCGTATTGTTTTTTCATGCAATATGTAATTATATTATATTCTTTTTATTAAAAGAAGGAACATGTGTAATTGAAAAAAGAAATGAGTTAAGATATGTGTAATTGGTAAGGTACTTTATAGAGAATATATAATTTTAATGCTAGTTAGTAATGATATGTATTTTGTTTGTTTGTACTACTTAATAATAGAAATGAAATGTTTGGAGTAAGTGGTGGAGCTATATGGTGGTCAAGGGTGGTCATGATAACCTCACAATGTGTAAAACTCTATATTTTATTATGTTTTTATGTATTTATTTAGTTTAAAGACAACCGATAACTCTATAAAATATATATTTAAAAGCTCATACTTTTAAGTTTTAATAACGCTTGGTATTATTATGAAAATTCACTTAGGGGCCGTTTGTTCACAGAATTTTTTTGAAGGAATTGGAATCTGTCAAAGGAATTGGAATTTGATGGAATTGGAATATGAATGAATTGGAATATGATGGAATTATAATTGATGAATTGGAATATGAATGAATTGGAATATGATGAATTGGAATATGATGAATTGGAATATGATGAATTGGAATATGATGAATTGGAATATGATGAATTGGAATATGATGAATTGGAATATGATGAATTGGAATATGATGAATTGGAATATGATGAATTGGAATATGATGAATTGGAATATGATGAATTGGAATATGATGAATTGGAATATGATGAATTGGAATATGATGAATTGGAATATGATGAATTGGAATATGATGAATTGGAATATGATGAATTGGAATATGATGAATTGGAATATGATGAATTGGAATATGATGAATTGGAATATGATGAATTGGAATATGATGAATTGGAATATGATGAATTGGAATATGATGAATTGGAATATGATGAATTGGAATATGATGAATTGGAATATGATGAATTGGAATATGATGAATTGGAATATGATGAATTGGAATATGATGAATTGGAATATGATGAATTGGAATATGATGAATTGGAATATGATGAATTGGAATATGATGAATTGGAATATGATGAATTGGAATATGATGAATTGGAATATGATGAATTGGAATATGATGAATTGGAATATGATGAATTGGAATATGATGAATTGGAATATGATGAATTGGAATATGATGAATTGGAATATGATGAATTGGAATATGATGAATTGGAATATGATGAATTGGAATATGATGAATTGGAATATGATGAATTGGAATATGATGAATTGGAATATGATGAATTGGAATATGATGAATTGGAATATGATGAATTGGAATATGATGAATTGGAATATGATGAATTGGAATATGATGAATTGGAATATGATGAATTGGAATATGATGAATTGGAATATGATGAATTGGAATATGATGAATTGGAATATGATGAATTGGAATATGATGAATTGGAATATGATGAATTGGAATATGATGAATTGGAATATGATGAATTGGAATATGATGAATTGGAATATGATGAATTGGAATATGATGAATTGGAATATGATGAATTGGAATATGATGAATTGGAATATGATGAATTGGAATATGATGAATTGGAATATGATGAATTGGAATATGATGAATTGGAATATGATGAATTGGAATATGATGAATTGGAATATGATGAATTGGAATATGATGAATTGGAATATGATGAATTGGAATATGATGAATTGGAATATGATGAATTGGAATATGAATGAATTGGAATTGATGGAATTGGAATATGAATGAATTGGAATATGATGGAATTATAATCTTTTGTCTTTAAGGTTACACTACTTTATTGTTTTACTTTCTTCCATGGCCTTCTCTTTTCTAATTCTTTATAACTTCCTCATACCTTTCATTTCCAATTCCAATCAATTCCAATTCCAATTCCAATTCCAATTCCAATTCCAATTCCAATTCCAATTCCAATTCCAATTCCAATTCCAATTCCAATTCCAATTCCAATTCCAATTCCAATTCCAATTCCAATTCCAATTCCAATTCCAATTCCAATTCCAATTCCAATTCCAATTCCAATTCCAATTCCAATTCCAATTCCAATTCCAATTCCAATTCCAATTCCAATTCCAATTCCAATTCCAATTCCAATTCCAATTCCAATTCCAATTCCAATTCCAATTCCAATTCCAATTCCAATTCCAATTCCAATTCCAATTCCAATTCCAATTCCAATTCCAATTCCAATTCCAATTCCAATTCCAATTCCAATTCCAATTCCAATTCCAATTCCAATTCCAATTCCAATTCCAATTCCAATTCCAATTCCAATTCCAATTCCAATTCCAATTCCAATTCCAATTCCAATTCCAATTCCAATTCCAATTCCAATTCCAATTCCAATTCCAATTCCAATTCCAATTCCAATTCCAATTCCAATTCCAATTCCAATTCCAATTCCAATTCCAATTCCAATTCCAATTCCAATTCCAATTCCAATTCCAATTCCAATTCCAATTCCAATTCCAATTCCAATTCCAATTCCAATTCCAATTCCAATTCCAATTCCAATTCCAATTCCAATTCCAATTCCAATTCCAATTCCAATTCCAATTCCAATTCCAATTCCAATTCCAATTCCAATTCCAATTCCAATTCCAATTCCAATTCCAATTCCAATTCCAATTCCAATTCCAATTCCAATTCCAATTCCAATTCCAATTCCAATTCCAATTCCAATTCCAATTCCAATTCCAATTCCAATTCCAATTCCAATTCCAATTCCAATTCCAATTCCAATTTCAATTCCAATTCCAATTCCAATTCCTTTGACAGATTCTAATTCCTTCAAAAATAATTCTGCGAACCAAACCTAATTCCAATTCCAATTCCAATTCCAATTCCAATTCCAATTCCAATTCCAATTCCAATTCCATTCCAATTCCAATTCCAATTCCAATTCCAATTCCAATTCCAATTCCATTCCAATTCCAATTCCAATTCCAATTCCAATTCCAATTCCAATTCCAATTCCAATTCCAATTCCAATTCCAATTCCATTCAGATTCCAATTCCATTCAATATACAATTCAATTCAAATTAGTACACCTTTTTAGTTATTGTCTTTTGTTTGAAATTTGCTAACTTTTTTTATGGGTTTGTTGTGTTTTTTTACTTTTGAATAAAGGGTTCGCTAAAATGGGCGAAAAAGAATGGTATTTTTTCAGTGTGAGGGATAAGAAGTATCCAACTGGATTAAGGACAAATAGAGCAACTGAGGCAGGGTATTGGAAAGCAACCGGAAAAGATAAAGAGATTTTTCGTGGTAAAACGCTTGTTGGAATGAAGAAAACTTTGGTTTTCTATAAAGGGAGAGCTCCAAAAGGGGAAAAAACAAATTGGGTAATTCATGAATTTAGATTAGAAGGGAAATCTTCTGTTCAAATAGCAACCAAATCCGCAAAGGTATTGATTCTTAATCCTCCCCTGTTTTCCTCTGTTTTCCCCTGTTTTGGCTACTCTGTTTTTTTTTGGTTACTAAATGTTTTTGTCTCATTTTCAGAATGAGTGGGTGATCAGCCGTGTCTTTCACAAAAACTCCAGCGAAAAGAAACCAAATTCCATTGGAAACGGGCTGCCGTCATTGACAGAATCTTCAACTTCATCCGGTGGTGGTAGTGGTGTGATAAAATCGGATTCATCGCACTTGCCCTGCTTCTCCAGCCCAATCAACTTCAGAGCATCTCAAAATAGTTTTCTCCACAATTCCACCAGCCCATATGATCCTAATACCAATGTTGACTATGGTTTTCGGGCCAACCAATCAATTCCATCTATACAAGATGATTCCCAACTCCGGTTCCCTTCGGGCTACATTTTCCCTGTTCCGGGCCAATCATATTTCAAGAGTTTACCCGGAAACAATGTGTTTCACATGGAAAAAGATATCATTACAGGCTCTCAAGAAACCGTATTAAGCAGTGAAATGAACACAGAGATTTCATCCGTTATGTCGAATTTCGAAATGGGAAAGAAAGGATTTGGTGATCAAGAAGCTCCATCTACTTCTGCTGGGCAAATTGACTTGGATTGCTTTTGGAGTTATTAAATAATAATTAAGAAAATGAAGACTAGTTGGTTGATTACAATGAAAGTGGAAAAAGATATATTTTGTGTGTTTAATGCATAGAATTTTCTGATGCTCGAAAAATATATTTTCAAGTGATGAAGAAACTATCATGATGTAACAGATTGATATGTTAATGATATGATTGGTATATTTAGATTTGTTAATAAATAAAATTATTAGTGGGAGTTTATATTTATTATTTTTTTTATTATTTATTATTATTTTCAATGCTGTGAAATTCTCTGGTTTCATTTGTCAAATTTTTTATTCTTTGTGTTTGTTTGTTTTCTTTAATTAATAATAATAATAAAAAGACTATGAATTGTGGTACTACTTTCAAGTTCCAAACCAAATAGATTTATCTGGTTTTTAATAAATGCATATTTTTGGTGTTTTATTTGATACATTGTTGCAATCTAAGTTATGTTCCCATTAAATTATATTGTAAAAACAATATTGACTGTAGTATTTGGATTTTAACTCTTAGAAATGATTATTGCAGAATAAAGTTGGAAAGTCGAAACTTTTACCACAACCTTATTAACAAAATTGCTTTCAAAAAATAAATGGAAATTGTTAGACTTTAACAAAGTATTAGATTTAATCTTGTGTCAAGTACATGAGAAGTTAACAATATTTCTAAAAATAAAATGAATTGATATATAAATGCAAATCAAAATACCTAATAAATTCATATTTAAAAATATAAGAAAAAACAAATTAGCAATTTAATATTTACCAAAAACAAATCCGTTCAACACGTATATAAATGCTATATATAGTATTTTAGTTCTCTATGTATCAAATTATATTTTTATGTAGTTGGTAGATTATTAAATATTAATTAATAAATATATGTAGAGTTTGTTTTAATATAAATGTTAACAATCTTTTTTGATATACTGTGTAAAATAGTTTGTAATTTCTAGGATGTATATATAAATTATTGTGTGGATTGGATTATCATTATCAATTAAAACATAGATAAGTTTTAAATTTTTTTTTATGGAGATATGTTTTCATTAAATTTAATTTTTAATAATCATGAAAAGAGGATAGCTAGACTTTCAAAGACAGTAGCAATGGCAAGGAGACTAATCCCGATATTCTTTCCCTAGCAATTGGAGGATTCTATTAAAGTTTGTTTTTTATGAAAAGTTAAAAAGTGTAAATTATTGATGAAAAATAAAAAAGTGTAAATTAATAAGATTTTTTAATAACTATTAATATAAATAATAATTAAAGTTTACTATTAATCTTTACCAAAAAAAAGTTTATTATCAATAAAATAAATAGAAAACTGTTTTTATCTAGTCAAACTAAATAAATATAGAACTGTTTTTTTATGTAATTATTATTTTAAGAAAGGTTAAAAAGCATGTGTTAATTTAATTAAATTAAAAACATTAAGAATTATGATTGGTCAATTAAAGTTAGATTAGTGGTTAAATTAAGATTAAGATAAGATTTCACATATATCCTTCCAACTTGCCATATTATATATATATATATATATATATACAAAATACTAATTTTTAAAGCATGCCATTATGTACAATGTTTATAAAACATGATTTGAATATATACACATATATATAAGCTTTTTCTTCATCATTATTAAATATTATTTGTTAAATAAAAATATTATTTACAGCTTTTTTTTCTTTTGTAGTTAACTTCAATAAAAAAATATCAATTATTAGGTATAATAATAAAGCAATTGTCTATTTTTTTCCTTAAATTTTCAGTCTTTGAAAAACCAAAAATACATTTCTTTTTTATTCACTAATTTAAACTGTAACATCCGTGAATTTTGACCCGTTGACTTTTCGTGTAAAATGACTAACAATTAAGTAATGAATTAATTTGGGTCGTTTTGTGATTTTATGACTATGTGGTATATTAGTCGGGTCGTCGTATGTGTAGTCGGTATGAAATTGTGCAACTAATGGTATTGTGGTTGAGAAGGGAAACGGGTCGGCCCGTGGGTAGTCCATGACCCACCAAGCCCCCAAGACCCACTTCCCCCTTATCCTTTTCTCATTTCTCATCTTTCTCTCTTTCTCTTCTATTCTCTCTAGTAAAAGAAACCCTCCATCTAATTTCCATTTCATTCCATCTAAATTGTGTTTTGGAATTGCTATAATACAAGAATCGTAATCATCATCTCCTCATTGTCGCCATCTTTGAAGAATCAAAGGCCAAGTTCTAACCTTTTTCCCATTTTTGACCTAAATTCGGAATTGAGCACTAGGAAGAGTTTTGGTAAGTCTAAATCAACCCATTTACTTCTATTTATGTTTGTTCATGTGTTTCTAGTTGATTTGATATGATTTCGAGTCTTTAAAATTGTAAAATGGAGTTTTGGGTTAAATTAGGGTTAGGGTTAGGGTTTGATGAATTTGTGGATGATTTTGATGTTGTGGGATGGAATCTAGGGTGGGTTATGTGTAGTTATGTTAAAACATGTTTGTTTAAGCTTCAAAATGAGTCTTGGATCATCGCTTGACGATTTGGGGGTCGAAAATGGGGTTTGGGTGAAGTTGGATCGCATTTTGTACTCAAAAATCTCCAGGTCTGAGCCCAGTCGCGCCGCGAGCTCCTGCTCCTCGCGCCGCGAGTCCGTGTCCAGTCGAGGTCAGTGACTTTTCTCGCGTCCAGCCTCGCGCCGCGAGCTTTCCTGCTCCTCGCGCCGCGAGCTCGTGCTCCTCGCGCCGCGAGTTTTATCTGTTTGGCGCGTCAGTTTTCAAACGTTAATAACTTTTGATCCGTAAGTCCAAATAAGTCGTATGACCTATCGTTGGAATCGTGAGAGAGTCTACTTTCTTATTGTAACATTCATTTCGTATGAAACTTCTTTAATTTCTAAAATTGTCGAGTCAAAGTGTTATGCTTCACACTCGGTAATGTTAGGAAGTAATTGTGGGTTCGTGACTCGACCTAAACCTAAGGAACCAACTTATTTATGATTATAAAGTTGACATTATGTTACATGACATGCTTTGATAGGTTGTGGACGCGTGGGGCCTTATACTCGCTATTAATCTCTTATTAATTTGATTTAAGCTTCTTTGCCGATCGAGGTGAGTTTCGTATCTCCCTACCCGCTTGGGATTCGGGCTGAAAAGTGTAAACCTGGCTTGTTTACTTGTATTTATTGATGTATTACTTGTTTGACTTGATTGTTGGATTGATGTGGCGTATCCTTTCGTTTGATTGACTTGGGTTGTGTTTTCGTTAAGTATTACTTATACATTAGGATAGACGTACATACATGGAAGTCGGTTATGCCTTCCTTTGGGTTTTAGATGTGGTGGGAAGGCTGCGGGTGACCCTATACATAAGCATCTGGGACTTGAAGAAAGTAGAATCCTCTGAAATATATGTACGTATAGTTGGGTTATATTGTGGTAAATGATTAATTTTGATTGATGCATATGTTGTGCATATGTCCCACTGTTAGGGGATTTGACTTAGGTATATGGAGATACGGCCTTGTCCCTCTGTTGACAAGTGTGCCCCGTTACGATTATTGATTGTTGGTTCATGTTTGTCGAATGTTGATTATTGGTTTATGGTTGACGGCTATTGATTGTCGGTTTATGATTATGCATTTACATTTGATTGTAAGCATTGCATACATTGTTGATGAGCCCTCAGCAGGGGATTGCCGGCATCCTGGTGCATAGATGTATGCACCCATTTTGGATGTAGTCCTGACCCCGAGTATATAGACATATATATCTCGATGTTTTTGAGATACAGCCCTGTCCATGGCGATGGCAGAGGGGTATCGTTGCATACGTGATTGAAGGTCACGCTTGGGATAGGCATATTTGCTTATTCATTCATTCGGCATTTGCATTGATACATGCATCATTTATGCATCCTCATTACACTCTCATTTCCTTTGTGTAATCTTGTTGTTGGACGATATTGTGTTGCTTAGAGGCTCGCTGTAAGTCAGGTCTAGCCTCTATTCTTATATTGTGATTATTGATGCTGGTTCGTTATGAACCATTACTACGAACTCACCAACCTTGTGTTGACTATGCTTAGTACACTTTTCAGGTAATCAGGTACTCCCCGGACGTGGTGTTTAGTTGCTTGCTTGCTGTCTAACCCGGACTTGGACTCATGGATCAAGGATTCATTGACCCTCCTTTTGCATTATACTTAGGATCGGTTGCCATCTTTGGATGTGTTATGTTAACGTTGATGGCTATTTGCTCCTGTTGTATTTGGTTACTTGTATTGCTATGTTTTGGATTCACCGAATCATTAATTGCATTTAGTTGTTCTATTGTAATTCCACCGGTGCTGTATGATTTCCGTGACATTTCGAGCTCCGGCTTGGGGTGTTACAGAATGGTGGCCCATGCGTGGTCGTAGAGAATTAGGTGGTTTGACCTAGACTACGGCTTAAGTTAAACTCTTCATATAGCATGCATGGTTAGGAAATTCGTGTGCAATATGAATTTTGTGAATCCCCGTGTGAGTTCGTAGTTAAGACCATTTGTGTGATAGCTTGATTTCAAAGTGATGAATATGGTTACTATGATGTGTTGTTGTTATTTGTTGAAGCTAATGTGATGATTTAGGGCAAAATGAAGGGATGCCATTAACTTAGTATAATATTGTGGCAACCCTAAAAGAACCCGATCAACTCTTTTATGGTTACCCGATACTATAGTAAGTTCGTGACATCGTGGATTGCGCACGTGTGGCTTAAAGTATAATAAGGAACCGATATGCTTAATGGAAGTTGATTGGGTGGAAGGTTAGCCGTTGGTACACCTTGTATACATACCCGGTCAATAACTAGAGAGCATATCGAATTCGGATTATACCTTGAATCATTCGTGTTAGTTGTTTAATGACATGATGAAATGAACATGAGTACTTAATTTAATGATAAAATATGGTAATAAATGCAACGTGATGTTATGATATGTGAAAACCCCTTATGATCCTAACACTATTGCCTTAGCATGATGTTATGAATTGAGTATGTGGTATCGGTATGAGGGCATGACTACTTGTGTGACTAACATGTGAGCATTTGAGACTAACTCTCGGGTCAACGTGTCACTTGTTTTATAGAAATGGAAAGACCAAGGAGAGTACGAACAAACTATAGGACTGAAGAAGAAGAGCCTCAACCGGAAGCTCAACCGGAAGTACAGGGAGGTAGAGGCCGTGGTAGAGGCCGTGGTAGAGGCCGTGGTAGAGGTCGTGGTAGGGGCCGTGGTAGGGCGTGGTAGAGGCCGTGGTAGAGGCCGTGGTAGAGGCCGTGGTAGAGGCCGTGGTAGAGGCCGTGGTAGAGGCCGTGGTAGAGGCCGTGGTAGGGCCGTGGTAGAGGTCGTGGTAGAGGCCGGTAGAGGCCGTGGTAGAGGCCGTGGTAGAGGCCGTGGTAGAGGCCGTGGTAGAGGCCGTGGTAGAGGCCGTGGTAGAGGCCGTGGTAGAGGCCGTGGTAGAGGCCGTGGTAGAGGCCTGGTAGAGGCGTGGTAGAGGCCGTGGTAGAGCCGTGGTAGAGGCCGTGGTAGAGGCCGTGGTAGGGCCGTGGTAGGCTGGTAGCGTGGTAGAGCCTGGTAGAGGCCGTGGTAGAGGCCGTGGTAGAGGCCGTGGTAGAGGCCGTGGTAGAGGCCGTGGTAGAGGCCGTGGTAGAGGCCGTGGTAGAGGCCGTGGTAGGGCTGGTAGAGCTCCTGAGCCAAACTTGGCTGAGGTAAGGCCTCAACCGGTACAGGGAGGTAGAGGGTAGTAGAGGCCGTGGTAGAGGCCGTGGTAGAGGCCGTGGTAGAGGCCGTGGTAGAGGCCGTGGTAGAGGCCGTGGTAGAGGCCGTGGTAGGGCGTGGTAGAGGCTCCGTGGTAGAGGCCGGGTAGAGCCGTGGCTAGAGGCCGTGGTAGAGGCCGAGGTAGAGGCCGTGGTAGAGGCCGTGGTAGAGGCCGTGGTAGAGGCCGTGGCAGGGGTCGTGGTAGAGGCCGTGGTAGAGGCCGTGGTAGAGGCCTGGTAGGGCCGGAAGTACAAGGTGGTAGAGGCCGTGGTAGAGGCCGTGGTAGAGGCCGTGGTAGGGGCCGTGGTAGGGGTCGTGGTAGAGCTCCTGAGCCAAACTTGGTAGAGGCGCTGGTAGAGGCCGTGGTAGAGGCCGTGGTAGAGGCCGTGGTAGAGGCCGTGGTAAGGGTAGGTAGAGGCCGTGGTAGAGGCCGTGGTAGAGGCCGTGGTAGAGGCCGTGGTAGGCCGTGGTAGAGGCCGTGGTAGAGGCCGTGGTAGAGGCTGTGGTAGGGGCCGTGGTAGGGGTCGTGGTAGAGCTCCTGGTAGACTTGGCCGTGGTAAGGCCGTGGTAGGGGCCGTGGTAGGGGTCGTGGTAGAGCTCCTGAGCCAAAGGCTGGTAGAGGTAATCGTCAAAGGGCGTAGAGGCCGTGGTAGAGGCCGTGGTAGAGGCCGTGGTAGAGGCTGTGGTAGGGGCCGTGGTAGGGGTCGTGGTAGAGCTCCTGAGCCAAACTTGGCTGAGGTAGAGGTCGTGGTAGAGGCCGTGGTAGAGGCCGTGGTAGAGGCCGTGGTAGGGCGTGGTAGAGGCTCCGGGTAGAGCTCCTGGTAGAGGCCGTGGTAGAGGCCGTGGTAGAAGCCGTGGTAGAGGCCGTGGTAGGGGCCGTGGTAGAGGCCGTGGTAGAGGCCGTGGTAGAGGCCGTGGTAGAGGCCGTGGTAGAGGCGTGGTAGAGGCCGTGGTAGAGGCCGTGGTAGAGGCCGTGGTAGAGGCCGTGGTGAGGCCGGGTAGAGGCGTGGTAGAGCCGTGGTAGAGGCCGTGGTAGAGGCCGTGGTAGGGGCCGTGGTAGAGGTCGTGGTAGAGGCCGTGGTAGAGGCCGTGGTAGAGGCCGTGGTAGAGGCCGTGGTAGAGCCTGTAGAGGCCGTGGTAGAGGCCGTGGTAGACCGGGTAGAGGCCGTGGTAGAGGCCGTGGTAGAGGCCGTGGTAGAGGCCGTGGTAGAGGCTGTGGTAGGGGCCGTGGTAGGGGTCGTGGTAGAGCTCCTGAGCCAAACTTGGCTGAGGTAATCGCTCAAACTGAGCCAAACTTGGCTGAGGTAACCGGAAGTACAGGAAGTAGAGGCCGTAGTAGAGGCCGTGGTAGAGGCCGTGGTAGA
This sequence comes from Erigeron breviscapus, assembly GCA_034093135.1. Lineage (NCBI taxonomy): Eukaryota > Viridiplantae > Streptophyta > Magnoliopsida > Asterales > Asteraceae > Erigeron > Erigeron breviscapus. Next base: position 93,175,422 of record CM067170.1, on the reverse strand, counting down.
GGCCGTGGTAGGGCCGTGGTAGAGGGTCGTGGTAGAGGCCGTGTAGAGGCCGTGGTAGAGGCCGTGGTAGAGGCGTGGTAGAGGCCGTGGTAGAGGCCTGGTAGAGGCCGGAAGCTCAGAGGCCGTGGTACAAGGTGGTAGAGGCTGTGGTAGAGGCCGTGGTAGAGGCCGTGGTAGGAGGCCGTGGAGAGGCTGGTAGACCTTACGAAGACCGGATTCCCTATGCATCCGGCATGTTTAGGCATGACGCCTTAAGTTGGTGGAACCAAGAAGTAACATTGGGGCGGACTCGAAATTTGGAGTGGGTTGACTTCGTAAATAAAGTAAAAGCAAAGTTTTGTCCTCCCTACGAACTACAAAATTTGACCATTGAGTTTGCAAACCTCAATATGGAAGGAGCCGATTACAAGGGCTATGTGAGACGATTCCAAGAGTTGTCTACTCTCATTCCTCACTTGGTGGGCACCGAGACACAGGCCATCCAGAAGTTTGTATTGGGCTTGAACCCTCAAGTCCGATCATATGTAAACTCTAACATGCCTACTTCCTTGGCTAATGCGGTCAACCAAGCCGGGAGTGTGACCGAAGATCTTTTGAGGAGTGGTGTTTTGAGCAAATCCTCGTCAAACAAGAGGAAGGAAGTGGGTGAGTCTAGCGGGGTAAGGAAAATGGGGAAGTTTGACCCCAGGAATGTAAATAGGGGTAGGGTGATGGCGGCGGTAGAACCGGCTAGGAGGCCTTATACCGGGCCTCATCCTTTCTGTGGGAGGTGCAACAGCACCATCCCGCCACCACTCCATGTGGTGCATGCTACAATTGCCACCAAGTTGGGCACGCCTCCAAGAACTGTAGGGCTCCAAGAACGGGCCCAATGAATGCGGCTCCTATTCGGGCCGTTCCTCCTCAAGGTAACCAAAGAAGGGGCGAGTGTTTTGAATGTGGTAGCCGTGACCACTATCGTAATGATTGTCCTCGATGGGTGGGACAACAAGTTCAAGTGGCCGTTCATCCCAATCAACTCCAAATGGTTGGGCCTAATCAAAACCGGGGGCAACAAGGCCACCAAGTGCAACCACGCGGCCGAGCTTTTGCGGCCAATGTAAATGAAGCCCGAAATGATCCTAACGTAGTGGCAGGTACTTTCCTCCTTAATGGTCTCTATGCAACCGTACTATTTGATTCCGGGGCCGATTTTAGCCTCGTGTCTTCTAACTTTGTTCCTTTGATTGATGTGCATCCATGTGCTCTAAACTATGTGCTTGACATTGAAATGGTAAATGGGTCACTAACTAGAATTAGCCAAATACTCCGTGATTGTGTCTTGACTTTGGAGGACGTTGACTTCTTCATTGACCTTATGCCTCTTGACATTGGTAGTTTTGATATTATAGTGGGTATGGATTGGTTAGCGGCGGTTAATGCGACGATTGATTGTGGTGAGAGGGTTGTTAAGATACCTTTGGCCAACGGTAAAATTCTTAGGGTTCAAGGCGAAATCTCCGATTCCCCAAATTCTAAAGTCTTTAGTGCTACCACCACAAAGGTAGAATTGAAGACCGTTCCTATTGTTTGTGATTTCCCCGATGTTTTTCCGGATGACTTACCGGGGTTACCTCCGCCCCGTGAACTTGATTTTCGTATCAATCTTATTCCTGAAGCCGCGCCCATAGCAAAAGCTCCTTATAGACTAGCTCTAACCGAAATGCAAGAGCTACAAACTCAACTCAAGGAACTCCAAGAGAAGGGTTTCATTCGCCCTAGTCAATCTCCTTGGGGTGCTCCTGTTCTCTTCGTCAAGAAGAAAGACGGATCCTTCCGAATGTGTATTGATTATCGGGAATTGAACAAGCTCACCGTGAAGAACCGATATCCTCTCCCTAGAATCGATGACTTGTTTGATCAACTTCAAGGAGCTAAGCACTTCTCAAAGATCGATCTTCGCTCGGGTTATCATCAACTCCGGGTACATGAAGATGACATTCCCAAGACGGCTTTTCGTACACGGTATGGCCATTTTGAATTCACCGTAATGCCTTTTGGGTTGACTAATGCACCGGCGGTGTTCATGGACTTGATGAACCGGGTGTGTCAACCATACTTAGACAAGTCTGTCATTGTGTTCATTGATGACATACTTGTATACTCGAAGACGAAGGAGGAGCATGTTAAGCACTTGCGCGAAGTGCTTGAATTACTAAGGAAGGAGAAGTTGTACGCAAAATTTTCCAAGTGTGAGTTTTGGTTGGAAGAGGTCCACTTCCTTGGTCACGTAGTGAGCAAGGATGGTATTCATGTGGACCCAAGCAAGATTGAAGCGGTTAAGAATTGGAGAAGACCCGAAACGCCATCCGAGATCCGTCAATTCCTTGGATTGGCGGGTTACTATAGAAGATTCATTGAAAACTTCTCCCGTATTGCACAACCACTCACCCTCTTGACTCAAAAAGATAGAAACTTCGAATGGGGCGAAAGACAAGAGAACGCCTTCCAAACCCTTAAGGACATGTTATGTGATGCTCCTATTTTGACGCTACCGGATGGGATAGAAGATTTTGTGGTCTATTGTGATGCTTCGGGGCAAGGGTTGGGTTGCGTTCTTATGCAAAGGGGAAAAGTCATTGCTTATGCCTCTCGTCAATTGAAAGTGCATGAGAAGAACTACCCGACACATGATTTGGAATTAGGGGCGGTTGTGTTTGCTTTGAAGTGTTGGAGGCATTACCTCTATGGCACCAAATGTGTGATTTATACCGATCACAAAAGTCTCCAACACATCTTCAACCAAAGTGAATTGAACATGAGGCAAGGCGTTGGTTGGAGCTATTTAGTGATTATGATTGTGACATCCGTTATCACCCGGGCAAGGCAAATGTAGTAGCCGATGCCTTGAGCCGAAAGGAGAGAGTGAAACCAAGACGGGCTAGAGCTATGAGCCTCACGGTAGGGCCAAACATTCGTGATCGAATCATTGAAGCCCAAATTCAAGCCACCCTACCGGAAAACTTTGGAAACGAAAACCTGGACGGTATGGAACAACTTTTTGACCGAAAGAATGATAATGGGCTATACATGGTTGAAAGACTTTGGATTCCTATATTCGGCAACTTAAGAACGCTTATTATGAATGAAGCCCACCTATCACCTTATTCGGTCCATCCCGGGTCGGATAAGATGTACTTTGACTTGAAGGAATTGTATTGGTGGCCGGGCATGAAGCGGGATGTGGCAAGGTATGTGAGTGAGTGTCTTACTTGCTTACAAGTCAAAGCCGATCACAAGAAGCCACCGGGATTGTTGGTGCAACCGGTGATGCCCGAATGGAAGTGGGAACATATCTCAATGGACTTCATCACCAAACTACCGAAGACGAGAAGCGGCCGAGACACGATTTGGGTGATAGTAGATCGGCTAACGAAATCGGCTCACTTTCTAGCCATTCGTGAAACCGATAAATTTGACACTTTAGCTCGTTTGTACATCAAGGAAATAATATCTAAGCATGGAGTGCCGGTTTCTATCATTTCCGATAGAGATGCCCGTTTCAAATCAAAATTTTGGAAGCCTTTCAAAAAGCCATGGGTACTCGACTTGACATGAGCACGGCATTTCACCCTCAAACGGATGGGCAAACCGAGAGAACCATTCAAACACTCGAAGATATGTTGAGGGCGTGTGCAATTGATTTTGGTGGAAGTTGGGAAGACCATTTGCCGTTAGTTGAGTTTTCATACAACAATAGTTACCATGCTACCATTCAAATGGCACCCTTTAAAGCATTGTATGGTAGAGTATGCCGTTCTCCTCTAGCTTGGGCGGAAATTGGAGAGAGTCAACTCATCGGGCCAGAAATTGTGATTGAAACAACCAAGGTAATATCTCAAATCAAGGAGAAGTTGCAATTGGCCCGTGAACGTCAAAAGAAGTATGCCGATGTGAGACGACGACCGTTGGAGTTTGAAGTTGGTGAATTTGTACTTTTGAAAGTGTCGCCTTGGAAGGGAGTCGTACGTTTTGTGAAGCGGGGAAAACTTGCACCAAGGTATATTGGTCCTTTTAAGATTCTTGAACGGGTTGGGAAAGTGGCCTATCGGCTAGAATTGCCCCAAGAGCTTAGTGGTGTGCATGATGTGTTCCATATTTGTAACTTACGCAAGTGTTTGGCGGATCCTACACATCATGTGCCTATGAATGAAATTAGGGTTGATTCAAACTTGAACTTTGTTGAAGAGCCGGTAGAGATCATGGACCGTCAAGAGAAGAAGCTCAAGAAGAAGCGCTACACCATTGTGAAGGTAAGATGGAATGCTAGACGTGGAGCCGAGTTCACTTGGGAGAGAGAAGACCATATGAAGTCCAAGTATCCGCATTTATTTGTAAATTAGGGTTTTGTTGAATTTCGGGACGAAATTCTTTTAACGGGGGGATAATGTAACATCCGTGAATTTTGACCCGTTGACTTTTCGTGTAAAATGACTAACAATTAAGTAATGAATTAATTTGGGTCGTTTTGTGATTTTATGACTATGTGGTATATTAGTCGGGTCGTCGTATGTGTAGTCGGTATGAAATTGTGCAACTAATGGTATTGTGGTTGAGAAGGGAAACGGGTCGGCCCGTGGGTAGTCCATGACCCACCAAGCCCCCAAGACCCACTTCCCCCTTATCCTTTTCTCATTTCTCATCTTTCTCTCTTTCTCTTTCCATTCTCTCTAGTAAAAGAAACCCTCCATCTAATTTCCATTTCATTCCATCTAAATTGTGTTTTGGAATTGCTATAATACAAGAATCGTAATCATCATCTCCTCATTGTCGCCATCTTTGAAGAATCAAAGGCCAAGTTCAAACCTTTTACCCATTTTTGACCTAAATTCGGATTGAGCACTAGGAAGAGTTTTGGTAAGTCTAAATCAACCCTTTACTTCTATTTATGTTTGTTCATGTGTTTCTAGTTGATTTGATATGATTTCGAGTCTTTAAAATTGTAAAATGGAGTTTTGGGTTAAATTAGGGTTAGGGTTTGATGAATTTGTGGATGATTTTGATGTTGTGGGATGGAATCTAGGGTGGGTTATGTGTAGTTATGTTAAAACATGTTTGTTTAAGCTTCAAAATGAGTCTTGGATCATCGCTTGACGATTTGGGGGTCGAAAATGGGGTTTGGGTGAAGTTGGATCGCATTTTGTACTCAAAAATCTCCAGGTCTGAGCCCAGTCGCGCCGCGAGCTCCTGCTCCTCGCGCCGCGAGTCCGTGTCCAGTCGAGGTCAGTGACTTTTCTCGCGTCCAGCCTCGCGCCGCGAGCTTTCCTGCTCCTCGCGCCGCGAGCTCGTGCTCCTCGCGCCGCGAGTTTTATCTGTTTGGCGCGTCAGTTTTCAAACGTTAATAACTTTTGATCCGTAAGTCCAAATAAGTCGTATGACCTATCGTTGGAATCGTGAGAGAGTCTACTTTCTTATTGTAACATTCATTTCGTATGAAACTTCTTTAATTTCTAAAATTGTCGAGTCAAAGTGTTATGCTTCACACTCGGTAATGTTAGGAAGTAATTGTGGGTTCGTGACTCGACCTAAACCTAAGGAACCAACTTATTTATGATTATAAAGTTGACATTATGTTACATGACATGCTTTGATAGGTTGTGGACGCGTGGGGCCTTATACTCGCTATTAATCTCTTATTAATTTGATTTAAGCTTCTTTGCCGATCGAGGTGAGTTTCGTATCTCCCTACCCGCTTGGGATTCGGGCTGAAAAGTGTAAACCTGGCTTGTTTACTTGTATTTATTGATGTATTACTTGTTTGACTTGATTGTTGGATTGATGTGGCGTATCCTTTCGTTTGATTGACTTGGGTTGTGTTTTCGTTAAGTATTACTTATACATTAGGATAGACGTACATACATGGAAGTCGGTTATGCCTTCCTTTGGGTTTTAGATGTGGTGGGAAGGCTGCGGGTGACCCTATACATAAGCATCTGGGACTTGAAGAAAGTAGAATCCTCTGAAATATATGTACGTATAGTTGGGTTATATTGTGGTAAATGATTAATTTTGATTGATGCATATGTTGTGCATATGTCCCACTGTTAGGGGATTTGACTTAGGTATATGGAGATACGGCCTTGTCCCTCTGTTGACAAGTGTGCCCCGTTACGATTATTGATTGTTGGTTCATGTTTGTCGAATGTTGATTATTGGTTATGTTGACGGTTATTGATTGTCGGTTTATGATTATGCATTTACATTTGATGGTAAGCATTGCATACATTGTTGATGAGCCCTCGGCAGGGGATTGCCGGCATCCTGGTGCATAGATGTATGCACCCATTTTGGATGTAGTCCTGACCCCGAGTATATAGACATATATATCTCGATGTTTTTGAGATACAGCCCTGTCCATGGCGATGGCAGAGGGGTATCGTTGCATACGTGATTGAAGGTCACGCTTGGGATAGGCATATTTGCTTATTCATTCATTCGGCATTTGCATTGATACATACATCATTATGCATCCTCATTACACTCTCATTTCCTTTGTGTAATCTTGTTGTTGGACGATATTGTGTTGCTTAGAGGCTCGCTGTAAGTCAGGTCTAGCCTCTATTCTTATATTGTGATTATTGATGCTGGTTCGTTATGAACCATTACTACGAACTCACCAACCTTGTGTTGACTATGCTTAGTACACTTTTCAGGTAATCAGGTACTCCCCGGACGTGGTGTTTAGTGCTTGCTTGCTGTCTAACCCGGACTTGGACTCATGGATCAAGGATTCATTGACCCTCCTTTTGCATTATACTTAGGATCGTTGCCATCTTTGGATGTGTTATGTTAACGTTGATGGCTATTTGCTCCTGTTGTATTTGGTTACTTGTATTGCTATGTTTTGGATTCACCGAATCATTAATTGCATTTAGTTGTTCTATTGTAATTCCACCGGGTGCTGTATGATTTCCGTGACATTTCGAGCTCCGGCTTGGGGTGTTACATTAACATCTCCACCTAATATACTTATAATACCCTTAATGAAATAAAAAAAATATAGATTCCTCAACCGTTAAAATAACTACACTACCACTTTTAATATCAATTACTTTTACATTCACCGCCATCGCCGCTCTACCACCATCACCGCCACCGCTGCCGACAATACCGCTGCCAACTGTCGTCACCACCTCCGTCACCCGTCACTGCCACCATTACACCCACCATTACACCTGTCACCTCCGTCACCCGTCAAGTTCCAAACCAAATAGATTTATCTGGTTTTTAATAAATGCATATTTTGGTGTTTTATTTGATACATTGTTGCAATCTAAGTTATGTTCCCATCAAATTATATTGTAAAAACAATATTGAGTGTAGTATTTGGATTTTAACTCTTAGAAATGATTATTGCAGAATAAAGTTGCAAAGTCGAAACTTTTACCACAAGTTTATTAACAAAATTGCTTTCAAAAAATAAATGGAAATTGTTAGACTTTAACAAAATACTTGATTTAGTCTCGTGTTAAATACATGAGAAGTTAATGATATTTTTAAAATAAAATGAATTTATAAATGCAAATAAAAAACCCCTAATAAATTCATATTTTAAAATATAAGAAAAAACAAACTAGCAATTTAATATTTACCAAAAACAAATCTGTTCGACATGTATATAAATGCTATATATGTAGTTCTCTATATATCAAATTACTAGTCTAATACCCGTACGATGTACGGTAGCTATATAAATTGTATCATAAAGAAATTCGAATATGCTTCATACATGATTCGTGAGTATGAAATAAATTATGGTTAAAGTATACCGATGATGGAAGCTAAATTATAATAAATAGTAATGATAAATATAATATATGTTTACTTATAGCTTTGGATTTACTTTATATTTTACAATCACATCAAAATCGAAACTTATAAGCATAGTGGATGACGGCAAATAGACTTGTAATTTCGGATCGTAAACTCAAATTTTTGAAATCTTCATGTTAATAACTTATTATAAGTAATAGGAGTTGAAGAATTAAGAAAGAAAAAGAGACAATTTTATTAATGAGAAAACGATCAATCAAATAAAGTTATAATGTGTTTTGTATCTATAGGCCAATAGTTAGAGTTTAATTCTAAGTTTAATAAGGAAATTGAATTTATATACAATTAAAAAAGCTAATTTATTAAAATAAATAAACTAAAAGGACACGTGTCGATCAAGGATTACGACACATGTCGTTTCAAGAACATCTCAATCCTGTTTTAGTTTATTGGTAGATATTTTTATGCAGTTGGTAGATTATTAAATATTAATCAATAAATATATGCAGAGTTTGTTTTAATATAAATGTTAACAATCTTTTATGATATACTGAGTAAAATAGTTTGTAATTTCTAGAATGTATATATAAAGTATTATGTGAATTGGATTATCATTATCAATTAAAACATAGATAAGTTTTAAATTTTTTT
>CM067170.1:93151959-93164459 GCA_034093135.1 Erigeron breviscapus | reverse complement strand
TATATATATATATATATATATATATATATATATATATATATATAATATATGTATCTATATATCTATATATATATATATATATATATATATCGTGTGTGATATATATATATATATGTGTGTATGTATATATATATATATATACACTATTGTTAGGCGTGTTTTTTAGCTCGTCACCAAATTTCGTCCTTGTGGTGACACACTGGAGATGAGTTTTGTGCATAGTTGTCAAACTCGTACGAGTCACGAGTCGTACGAGTCGAGTTAAAATAAAGTGAAAACGAGGCGACTCAGTAGATGACTTGCCTTTGCTTCAGACTCGTATAGTAGGTATAATAGTTACTCGTATAATAGGTATAATAGTTAGTGGTTGGATTTTAGAGTTTAAAACTTGAGGGGAAAAATTGTGATAGGGTCGAGAGTTGAGTGCTTCCAAATCAATAATCAATTATACTTTATTATAATAATTTCCCGCCTACATGTTAAAAAGTTGAAACATTTGATAAGAAAAATATCCATTTTATCCTAATTATTACTTAATCATGAACAATTCAATAACCTTCTACACTCTCTTTATCCACACATTCATATATGTTTATGAGGGTAATGAGTTTACATATTTAAATAATAATTAATAATATATTCTAAATATATTAGACGAATACTCGCACGATACGGCGGTGATGGTGGTAGCTGCAACGTGATGATTTGGCGGTGAGTATTGTAGGCTATTGATATAAAAAGGTAATGTAGCTATTTTAAAAATTCAGGAAAAGATATTGTAAATTAATTTCATTAAGAATATATATTAAGTATTAAAGACATTATAAGTATTCCAAAGGTAGAATAATTAAAAGGAAGAATTTGCTTGATATAGTAATAAAGATAAGAGAAAATCACGACAATAGCCAAATTTCGTTGCGATTGTACCAAAATAGCCAAGTTTTTTTCGAATTATCACAAAATAGTCATATAAATCGCAATAACTGGACAAAATCGCATAAAGAACCTTAAAATCGCTACGAGATCTTCAAAATCACGTAGATTTTGCAAAATCTCGTACGATTTTGCAAAATCTCGTAGCGATTTTGCAAAATCTCGTAGCGATTTTGCAAAATCACAATATGTTGACTTTGACTTTTTTTTCTTGCAAAATCGCAATGTGTTTTGTTGCGATTTTATCCATAAAAAAAAAATGCGATTTTATCCATAAAAAGATAAGATTTTTGCAAGATTTTTTGAACATGCAGGTACAAAAAGTACTCAATATATGACTTCATTGAATCTGTTCTAATAACATAATTAGCTAAATATATTCCAAATTTTTCTCTCAATTCCAAATTAAAGGTATGCTTTATTTTTACTTTAAAAAGGGAAATCAAAATCGACTTCAGACTCATCTCCTTTCGGAACTGCTAACTTAGGGGATTATTAGCATGTTTCTAGTATGTTTCTTATGTATTTGAAGCTTTGTATTCATGGATTACGTAATAAATTAGTGTGTCTAAAAAAAACAATTTGCAAGTTTGCAACAAAAAAAAAAAAAGTCAAAGTCAACATATTGTGATTTTGCAAAATCTCGTAGCGATTTTCAGAATCTCGTAGCGATTTTGCAAAATCTCGTAGCGATTTTGAAGATCTCGTAGCGATTTTGAAGATCTCGTAGCGATTTTGCAAAATCTCGTAGCGATTTTGAAGATCTCTTAGCGATTTTAAGGTTCTTTATGCAATTTTATCCAGTTATTGCGATTTATATGCCTATTTTGTGATAATTCGAAAAAACTTGACTATTTTAGTACAATCGTAACGAAATTTGGTTATTGTCGCGATTTTCTCTAAAGATAATGATGATTAGACTTTTATTTTTTATAAATAATAACAAAGCTATGGATATGCATTAGGAATATTTTTAAGGACCTTTACATGGTAATTTTTTTCATCGGCGTACGGATATATTAAATAAGTTTTAACATGTACTTCCCATTATAGCTTAGTGGTTGAGCATCAACTTAAATGCTGGATGTCTCGAGTTCGAGACATGGTAAAAACATTTCAAGGAATTTCACAAATAAAGTCCTCCAGTGAAGCAGGTTTGAGTCCTGAAGAGGAGGCAAAGTTTTATCTCAATTAAATGTCGTGTCTTCGAGCGGTTTAGTTGGTGGTTTCTTCTCCTACTAGGTATTGAGGGTGAGGGGGATTTCTAGCGCGGATCCGGTTAAGACAACGTAAAACTAGATCTCCTGTTGCGAGCAAATGATCCACACCTTTCAAAAAAAAAAAAGTCAAAGTCAACATATTGTAATTTTGCAAAATCTCGTAGCGATTTTCAGAATCTCGTAGCGATTTTGCAAAATCTCGTAGCGATTTTGAAGATCTCGTAGCGATTTTCAGAATCTCGTAGCGATTTTGCAAAATCTCGTAGCGATTTTGAAGATCTCGTAGCGATTTTGCAAAATCTCGTAGCGATTTTGAAGATCTCATAGCGATTTTGCAAAATCTCGTAGCGATTTTGAACATCTCGTAGCGATTTTGCAAAATCTCGTAGCGATTTTGAAGATCTCGTAGCGATTTTAGAATCTCGTAGCGATTTTGCAAAATCTCGTAACGATTTTGAAGATCTCGTAGCGATTTTAGAATCTCGTAGCGATTTTGCAAAATCTCGTAGCGATTTTGAAATCTCGTAGCGATTTTGAAGATCTCGTAGCGATTTTCAGAATCTCGTAGCGATTTTGAAGATCTCGTAGCGATTTATAGAATCTCGTAGCGATTTTGCAAAATCTCGTAACGATTTTGAAGATCTCGTAGCGATTTTAAGGTTCTCGTAGCGATTTTCAGAATCTCGTAGCGATTTTGAAGATCTCGTAGCGATTTTGAAGATCTCGTAGCGATTTTGAAGATCTCGTAGCGATTTTGAAGATCTCGTAGCGATTTTGCAAATCTCGTAGCGATTTTCAGAATCTCGTAGCGATTTTGAAGATCTCGTAGCGATTTTAAATCTCTAGCGATTTTGCAAAATACCAATATTACCCTTCTTACTACTTTTGCACAATATATCTCTTATCTTTTAAAATATATTCACTACTACATTTAAATCAATTACATTTTTATGAACCTACACTACTCGCCGTCATCACCACTACCACTATCAATAGTCGCCACCAACACCCGACCATCACCACTGCCATCACCGTCACATTTCACGAACATTGTGTTAATATCTATAATTTGTGAGTTGATTTCTCATTGTGGTAATTCATATTAGGGGTGTTGATGGGTCGGGTTATTCGGGTTTCGGGTTATATGGGTTGGGTTATTCGGGTTTGAGTCATAAAAAATGTGACCCATAAACCGAACCGAATAAAGATTTGGGTTTTGGGTTGGGTTATTCAGGTTAAATGGTTCGGGTTAGTTCGGGTTGGGTTGTGAGTTAAGCCCAAATTAACCAATTGAAAAAGTTTTGAAACAACTACAAAAACTTTCAATATAAAATATAGGGTCGTTTGCCCATTTACATGTACATTACAGTATTTTAGCTACATAACAATTCCAACATATGAGTTTTGAAGTACATCATCAGAAATTCAAAATACAAAAAAACAGATTACGCATGATCAGAATATTAGAATACACAAAAGAAGAGAGTACATGCATTATACCAGTCTAGTCCAAAAGAATGTTTCTTGTTTTTTGAAGTCAAATTCTTATATATCTTGTTACTTTAGTGATCAGTCACTCTAAATTTGAAGTACAAACATTTCTTTTTTTCAATTCTACAAAAATTTATATATATTAAAAGATGTAATGGAGAAAAAAAATTATAATCGTCGATTCCTGCTAGTATTCTAGTAACTATGCCATATTTATCATTATAATAATTCTACCAAATAATAAGAAGAATTTATTCGGGTTATTCGGGTTGACCCAAAATGAAATTTTATCACCCACAACCCGAACCGATTAAGTTTATATGGGTATGGTTAACCAAATAACTAACCCAAAACCCGAATAACCCAACCCGTATAACCCAAACCCATTTGGGTCGGGTTGGGTTATTTGGGTTTAATTTTTTTCAACACCCCTAGGGGGTGTTTGGTAGGAGTGAATCAAAGAGAATGGAAATATAATAGAGAATGCATATAGTGGGAAAGAGAATGAGTATTTGGAAAGATAATAGATTCCGTCGTTTGGTACAAGCAGAGAATGAATATATGAAAAATACAAAATTTTAAATAAATATTAAATTTAATACATATAACATCATTAAAAAAAAAAAAATTTCATTCTCATCCATTCTCTACAATTTATAGAGAATGGGGGGAATGAAATCGATTCCCACTTCTTGATTATCTTTCACATTCTCCATTGCAACCAAACATGAAAAGTCTTTCCCATTCCCTTTCCACCCTTTCCATTCTATTGTACCAAACACCCCCTAATTCATATTAGATCCACGCTAATAACTCCTCCTACAATTAAAGTAACTCCCAATGCCGTCTTCCACGGGTTTTGGGTCCCAATACCGTTTTCGACAGTGTATGGGGGAGGTTGATATGTAGACAGCCTTACCCCTACCAAAGGTAGAGAGGCTGCTTCCAGGTTCTACCAAAGGTAGAAAAGGACCTTCAGCCTTGCTGGCATGAGGATCGAACCCATGACCTCTTTATCCAGAGGCAAGAGCTCCAACCACTGATCCTACAAATCCTAAAAGGTAGTAACCCATAAAGTCAAAGTCATTCATCTAATTAATTAATTAATATGCTTATTTATGCGACATTAATTAGAGCTTACATCACATGAAGACTTTTTAGAAAATGATATGAAATTTCGTCGCTTTATTAGATGATCTACCAAAAGGAGTTGTTTTTTGGACCATTCTAAGTGAGTTGAGCCAATATTGATTTCGACTTGGTTCGAGTTCGGTTGAAAAGTTTGAAGTTAAGTAATTTGATCTTAATTAATAGTTTTGGTAAGTTTTTCCAATCTAAACTTGGGACTATAATATTAATTAACAAAACTATTTCAACTTCATATGTACTAAAAAGTATACATTTGACCTGTGAATGCAGTAAGCTCAAGCTAAAATCATATATCAAACTTTAAAACAAGTTGGAAATGAAATTACTTATACCAATCCGACAACCAAGTTCACAAAAAAAAATGGAGTTCAAAATCTTACATTCGGTGATTGACCAACTCGTTTACAACTATGGTTGTCTACTACATGTCTGGTGGATAAATGCATAGTTGTTAAACTTTTACGAGTCATGAAACGAATCGACTCGTTAGGTGACTCGTTTTTGTCCAGACTCTTACGAGTCGCTGTGTGAACTTGGACCGAGTCACGAGTCGCAAACTTATAATTATTGTAGTTTGATACTATGGTTATATATTATATATTATACTTAATTTGCTACATTATTTTGTGGTGTTATCTATGTAGTTTTGATCATTTTATTGCGAATTTGGAGATAAATTGTAAGTTTATGTCTCAAAACTATTTAATATGTAATATTTTGGTAAATTTATTAAGATAACGAACTTACATTTGCTTCTAAAGACGTCACATATATATAATTATACTATATTATGTAGTACTTAAAAATATCCTGACTCTTACGAGTCGAGTCACGTTCCGAGTCACGAGTCAAAAAATCATGTTTTCGAGTCGAGTCAAAAGTTACGAGTCAACAACTATGGATAAATGTAAGATTTGATTACAATAAATTCCAGGCTAAAAAGTCATAGTTGCTAGCTAAAAAGCTAAAATATGTTCAATGGAATGAATCTTTTGAATGGGGGAAGTGATATTCGTACCACAATTTTTTATAGATGTACCACAATGTACAAGCTGTATAGCTGACTGTACAAGTTAACACTGCACAGTTGTGGTACATCTATCAAAAGAAGTGGTACGAATATCAGTTACCTTTGAATTGACTCTCATAATTGTTGGACTGCAGATGCCAAATCCATATGTTAAATTTATATAAGTTGTACAGTTTAATGTTTAAACATATGAAGGGCTTATTGTGTGATTAGTCTATTGTGCAGGATTGTTTGTGATAAAGGAAAGAGTGGAGAAGGACTGGATGTGTCAAAGAAGCATTCTCAAGGGACTAAAAGTTGAGTCGGTGGATAAAGTTTCAAGACATATATATATCTGCACATCTCCTGGATTATTCATTCATTCATCCAATTATTTAGATATATATCGATATTCTTTCAATATTCTGTAATCTATTTCTAGTTGTTCTATTATCCTAAATTTAGGGTTTCTATATAAGTGTTTATCATCTTGATATTCACTTCTTTATATACTATTCGTCAATAATAAATAATAATAATCTGTTCTCTTGAATCTATTGTTTGTGTAATTAAATATCTTAAGGTATAAATTGTGATCAGATCATAGTTTTCTAGATGGTATCAGAGACAGGTTCATCATTGAATCGGTTTCTGATATTGATTGTTCGATTCCTGGTGTTTAATTAGGTTTTTTTGATTTGGGGATATTTGGATCGCGATTAGGGTTTCTTCGGTTAAAAAAAGGAAGTTTCAATTAAAATAGAAATTAATAATAGTTTCTGGTTGAATTGAAAGGTTTCGATCGAAAACTTCTTGTTCGTGGTTCAGATCTTCAAAATTAGGGCACAAACCCTAATTTTTTCACTATTTGTCTTCCGCTAAAATTCAGGTCTATTCGCACACTTACCTGATCTTGGTTGGATCAGGACATCTTATTATTTCTATCTGTTTGTTTTGTTTTGTTGTGTGAGTTTATTAGTAGTTCTTGTGCAATCAGTTATTTGATTACCTAGTTGGTTACTGGTAGCAATTATTATTCTCTTAATCATTGGACCTTGACCTGTCACTTTAGTGGTCAGGAATCCTGGTAGACTTTGATTTTGTAGATTTTGCTGCTTAACTTGACTGTGTGTGATCTTCTACAATGACTGGAGGCACTACTCATCCTGGTACTAGTGCCAGTGCTGCTAGTAAACTCATATTTGGTGATGAACTTTATTTGCATCCTACTGATTCTAGTATTACTTCTTTTATTCCTCATAAATTGAAAGGAACTGAAAATTATAGTATGTGGAGTTGTGCTATGACTATTGCTTTGCAATCTAAAAATAAATTAGGATTTATTAATGGTACTTGTGAAAAATCTGATGATGCATCTTTAGCTAGGCAATGGGATATGTGTAACTCTGTTGTGCTATCTTGGATATTAGGATCTATATCTGAGGATCTATACTCAGGTCAAATTTTCTCTACTAATGCTACTGATGTATGGAATGAACTAAAAGAAACATATGATAAAATTAATGGATCTGAAACCTTCAATCTTTATCAACAGATTAATTCTCTTAAACAGAATGGTTCTTCTGTGTCTGATTATTATCATAGGTTAAATGCTTACTGGAAACAATTTGATGCCATAACTAAATTGCCTGCATGTATTTGTGATGCTCAGAAAACTTTTAAAACTCATAATGATTTACTCAAGCTGATGCAATTTCTTATGGGATTAGATGATACATATCAACCTGTTAGAAGTAATCTGTTAATTAAAGATCCTCTTCCTGATGTTAAAACTGCTTTTTCCATTGTTTCTAGAGAAGAATCACATAGAGGTTCATTTGCTTTAAACTCTGTTGTTACAAAACCTCAAACTTCCACATTTGTTGCTAGAAGTCAGAATTATAATAATGCTTTCAAAAAACCTGTTTCTAAGAATACTAATCTGGTCTGTTCTAATCCAAAATGTGGTCTGGTTGGTCATACTGTGGATAAGTGTTATAAAATTGTTGGTTATCCAGATTATATTAAAAAGAAATGGGCTAATAGTAATCTGCATAATAGAACTTCTAGTAATAATAGTGTTGCTTCATCTTCTTCTCTTTCTACTGATAATTCTGATTCTCCTTTTACTCAAGAGCAAATTCAGCAACTAAAACAGTTGTTGAACTCAAAACCACCTGAAAACATTCAAGCCAATATGGCAGGTACTTTTTTCTGTTCCAGTTCAAAAACTTTTTTCAGAGTCTACAAAACTGACAAAGGGTGGATAATAGATTCAGGTGCAAATCAACATATGGTTACTAGTCTTGACAATTTAGAAAATATTGTTGATATTTCTGATTTAAAGTTACAAGTAGATCATCCTAATGGAACTACTGCTTATATTCAAAAGGTAGGAAACTTGAGACTTAATGAACAACTTGTTCTTTATGATGTGTTGTATGTGCCTGAATATACTGTCAACCTTTTGTCTGTTCATAAGCTTGCTAGAGATAGCAAGGTTTTTGTTGGTTTTGATGAATCAAAATGCTACATTCAGGACTTACAGTTGAAGAAAACTCTGGGGACTGGTAGTCAACTGGGAGGTTTGTATTTTCTTGATTTTACCAGTCCCACTCCTTTTGTCAAATGTAATAATGCTTTTACTTGTATGTCTAATTCTTTGTGGCATAATAGACTTGGTCATCCTTCTGACCAAGTTTTAAAGGTTTTAAAAGGTCATATTGACATTAGAGGAGATGGTTCCTCTGCTCCCTGTGATATCTGTCATTATGCTAAGCAAACTAGAAAACCTTTTCCTCTTAGTGATCATAATTCTAAATCTGTTGGTGATCTTATACATCTTGATGTTTGGGGTCCATATAAAGTAACTAGCAGGGAAGGGTTTAGATATTTCTTAACTGTGGTTGATGATTACTCAAGAGCTGTTTGGGTTTATTTGTTAAAATCAAAAGATGAAGTATGCAATTACATTATTATTTTCTATCAATACTTGCATACTCAATTTTCAAAGAAAATGAAAGTAATGAGGAGTGATAATGGTACAGAGTTTGTGAACTCTAAAGTGGAAAATTTTTGTAATATGTTTGGTATAATACATCAAACCACTATTCCTTATACACCCCAACAAAATGGGGTGGCTGAAAGGAAACACAGACACCTCTTGAATGTGGCAAGGTCTCTTTTGTTTCAGGGGGATTCCTCTTAATCTTTGGACTGAATGTGTGCTTACTGCTACTTATATTATCAACAGACTGCCATCTTCTGTTTTACAAGGTAAATCTCCTTTTGAATGTATTTGGAAAACCTCCAAATATTGATCATCTTAGATGTTTTGGGTGTCTTTGTTTTACAACTATTTTAAATAATAATGATAAATTTTCAAAGAAGTCTGATAAATGTGTATTTGTGGGGTATTCTAATACAAAGAAAGGGTACAAAGTTTATAGTTTAGAGTCAAAAACTTTATATTTTTCAAGAGATATAAGATTTTATGAAAATATTTTTCCTTTTAAGATGAATAAGAATGATGTTCTTACTTTACATAATTCTGATAAAGAGCTTTTAACTTTTTTTGATTCACCATATATGTCAAGCTCAATACCCACAAATACACTTCCCAATGATGATATGGTCCCTAATGATCAAGGTGCAAGTCATAGTACACCATTAGGAGGCAACAGGGAAAATGCCAGTGGGGATGACTCACTAGGGGATTTCCCAAATGCAATCAATGTGAGTAGACATGGCACTATACTGCTCCACAGTCTCGGACTAGGTACTTGTTCGGTATGATGGACAACCAAGCACTAAGGGGGAGAATGTTAGAAATTCAAAATAGTGCTTAGTTGTATTTGAAAGTTAGTGTATTTTATGTAAATATTGATAGGTTGAGGGGGAGCTTTTGTAATATGCTTAGAGTATAAATACCCCTCAATCCTATATTCCTGATAACTTTTCATAATCTTTTGTAACCATTTGTAACAATTACACACATTGAATCTACCAGACTTTCCACCTTTCTCTCTCTAAAACACACACACACACAGTAACACACACACACTTTCCACCATTGATAATCATCAACTTCCGCACATTAAACACGAATTAATAGCTTATAACAAGTGGTATCAGAGCAAAACAACAATCTGTTGACGATCCAGAACAAATTTCATGCAGATTGATGCTAATTTTGTTCAAAATTGAATTCGTGTTCTTCATCTGTAACCGTTTTTTTAACTGCTACTGTTTTTCAACAATTAAACCTCAATTTTCACTCAATTTTCCTGTTTTTGTTCACAGAAACATTCTAAATCACCTCTAAAAACATCCTGTTAAGTTTCAGAATCCAATTCACATTATTGATCAAAATCCAAATTTTTTGGAAAGTTGATGAGATTTTGAATTATCAGTTTGAATTGATTTAAGCAATGGATTTGTTTCTAGGGTTGTGCGCGATTGAATTTTAAGTGTTTCTGGGTTTGAATCGAGTTATAACACTCAAAATTGAGTGAATTACAGGCAAATTAGTGAAACTGTTGATTTTCTGGTGTTCTTACTGGTCTTCATCTAAGACGATCTTCAACCAGATCGTTCTAGTGTATCTTTACTTTGATATTAAGACGATCTTAATAAGATCGTCCTAATATTTGTGGTTCTGTGTGAATTGTGTTGTGAATTCCTTGGGTAACTAATCTCATTGAGATTGGTTTTGCTCAACAAAGACCAAGACCGTCTTACCTCATCCCAACAAAATTGTTAATACGATCTTCTTCCAAGATCGTCTTACCAACTGTTACTTAGAAATTTTTCACCAAGTGTCCAAGACGATCTTCACATAAGATCGTCCTACAGTTTTTACTTAGAAATTTTTTTTCAAGAAGTTTCCAAGACGATCTTCACATAAGATCGTCCTACAGTTTTTACTTAGAAATTTTTTCAAGAAGTTTCCAAGACGATCTTCACATAAGATCGTCCTACAGTTTTTACTTAGAAATTTTTTCAAGAAGTTTCCAAGACGATCTTCACATAAGATCGTCCTACATTTTTTACTTAGAAATTTTTTCAAGAAGTTTCCAAGACGATCTTCACATAAGATCGTCCTACATCTTTTACTTAGAAATTTTTTCAAGAAGTTGCAAGACGATCTTTAATCAAAATTTTCTAAAACGATCTTCTCTTCAAGATCGTTCTAAGCTCCAATTTTCTAAGACGATCTTCACATAAGATCGTCCTACAGTTTTTACTTAGAAATTTTTTTTCAAGAAGTTTCCAAGACGATCTTCACATAAGATCGTCCTACAGTTTTTACTTAGAAATTTTTTCAAGAAGTTTCCAAGACGATCTTCACATAAGATCGTCCTACATCTTTTACTTAGAAATTTTTTTCAAACAACAAAAGATGAAACCATGGCTATTCGGGATATTGATGCTGATTCTGAAGATCTCACATGCTTAATGACATCAACAACAAATCTTTCACCGAATACTTCAGAAACAACAACTGAGGTACAATTCATTTCCACAGATGATTACTTGTCTGTCCAACCACCTGCTGATACTTTGACAAAGCAAAATCTTTCTTTGAAAAATAATCTGAAAATGGCTAAACAAGAGTTTGATAAACTGAATGAAGATTTTTCAGAACTCTCAATAGCTCATGAAGCTCTCAAAATTAATTATGATTCTTTAAAAGAAATGCATTTGTCAAGTAACAGTTCTCAGGTTGTTTCACCCAATGCTCAAATGACCAACAAATGTCAAGACCTTGAAAAAACTGTTCATTCACTCAAGCAAACCATTGAAACTTTAAAGCTTGAGAAAGACAATGAATGGTTAAGAGCAAATGCAAGACAAGCTGATGTTGAGTTTCTCACCAATAAAATGAAAGATTTTAGACCCAACTGTGAAAAACATGAAAGACAGATTTCTGATCTAAACAGTACTTGTTTTCTCAAAGGAGTTGAAATTGAAACTCTTCAAAAACAAGTTGAGGATTTGAAAACAAACATTTTGTTCTATCAAGAAAAACTTTAAGAAAACCATTACTGCTCATTCAAAACCTAAAGGTAATATTTCATCTGTTTCCAGAACCTCTGCTTCAAAGGCTATCTTACAAACTAGTTCATTACCTAAGATGTCTAACACTAGCCATCACTTGCTATTAAAAGATACATCTAATGGTATAACTAGTTATAAAGATCAATATGGATGGTTCACTGTTACAAATCAAAAGAAACAGAATAACAAATCTTCCACCAAGAAACCACAAAATAAGAATATGTTTTTATCTCCTCGTACTAATTCCAAGATTTTATCTAAAACAGGAGAGAAGACATTAGCCAGTACCCATAAGTGGATTCCTAAATCATCAGTCAGAAGAAATGGGATGGCTAATGATTACAAGAAGGAAGTTCCAGGTAAGAAAAATAATTCAACATTGAGTAATCTAGCCAAACAATGGACAATAAGAAATTCTAAATCTTCTGCTATGATTTCCAAACCTTTGATTGTTGCTTCTGATGGGATTGTGATGAATCTTACGAATAAACCTCTTGTTCGTAAACCTCATTTGTATACGTTGAATGATTCCACTAATCCCAAAGGACCCATTCAAAAGTG
Source organism: Erigeron breviscapus (assembly GCA_034093135.1). NCBI lineage: Eukaryota > Viridiplantae > Streptophyta > Magnoliopsida > Asterales > Asteraceae > Erigeron > Erigeron breviscapus. Next base: position 93,152,036 of record CM067170.1, on the reverse strand, counting down.
GGTACCGAGAAAAATCTAATTTTATTTTGCAGGTAATAATGGTCTGTGTTTAGTATTTCTATCTCGGATACTATTCA
>CM067170.1:93029459-93149459 GCA_034093135.1 Erigeron breviscapus | reverse complement strand
TTTTTTTTTTTTTTTTTTTTTTTTTTTTTTTTTTTTTTTTTTTTTTTTTTTTTTTTTTTTTTTTTTTTTTTTTTTTTTTTTTTTTTTTTTTTTTTTTTTTTTTTTTTTTTTTTTTTTTTTTTTTTTTTTTTTTTTTTTTTTTTTTTTTTTTTTTTTTTTTTTTTTTTTTTTTTTTTTTTTTTTTTTTTTTTTTTTTTTTTTTTTTTTTTTTTTTTTTTTTTTTTTTTTTTTTTTTTTTTTTTTTTTTTTTGAATATATTTTGTTCATTTCTTGAATTTTTGATTGACTGGGAATAAAACTGTGATGTTGGATTGATATAAATGCATGTATAGGCTATATGTGTATGTTTATTACATGTTTTTATGCTTAGTTTTGAGATTTCGAAAATTCAAAAATGGACATGCTGAATATGATGAATTTGAGTCCAATGAAGAGATGTTTGCTGCTCTAATTTCAATTGGCTATGAAGGTGTTTTGACTAGAACCAAAGATTTCAAATTGAAAAATCTTCCAAAGATATGGTATTATGTGTACTCCATCCTAAGCAACTGCTTAACTCCTTATACAAGAGGGATGGACAATCTGACACAGCCAATGCTGCACATCTTCTATGCTGTTGTTTTCAACAGACATTACGACATTGCTCAACTTCTGTGGGATCAGTTGATCGTACTAGTAAATGGCAAAGTTTCTGCTCCCAAGAAGTATATTCCATTTATAAGATTTCTAACAGCAATTGTCTACAGTGCCATAAGACAAGAGAGAAGCATTCCAAGGCTTCCAGACAGCAGCAAAGTGATCATACATTTTTATAAGTATGTTAGAGATTCTGGAACAGCTAACTATACTTTCTTGATTCCATCATTTCTTTTAGATATGGTTTCAGATGCTGATGATGATAAGAAAGCTTATCTGGACTGGATTAGAACAGCAATGGGACCGGAAAACCTCCCGGTTCTTGCCCAAGCTGTACATAGGACACCTGGTGAGGGGTCAAGTGTGAAAAGAAAAGAGCGTGAGGGTGAATCCAGTTCCAGTAAGCCAAAGAAAAAGAAACAAAAAGGCGAGATGTTTGTGTTAAGGCTAAGTAAGCAAGTGCACCAAAAGAAGAAGAAAAGGAGTTCTTCAAAGAATCTCAAAAGCAAAGCTCAAGCCGAATTTCATTCATTTTTCAACATTTTGAATGTTGAAACGATCTTGATTAAGATCGTCTCTTATCCAGGTTTTCAATACTTAACATTTTTTTTCAAAGATTTAATGCTAAAACGATCTTGATCAAGATCGTTTCATTTTTCCATACTTAACATTTTTTTAACCTGAGTTTAACCTCAGGACGATCTTGTCAAGATCGTCCTAGGTTCCATACTTAGGAATTTTTTTCTTAAACCATTTTCAATATCAAATTGTGAGACGATCTTTCTTAAGATCGTTTTAAATTTTTTTTAACCTGAGTTTAACCTCAGGACGATCTTGTCCAGATCGTCCTAGGTTCCATACTTAGGAATTTTTTTCTTCTTTCAAAATTTTTTTTAACCTGAGTTTAACCTCAGGACGATCTTGTCAAGATCGTCCTAGGTTCCATACTTAGGAATTTTTTTCTTCTTTCAAAATTTTTTTTTTTTTTTTTTTTTTTTTTTTATTTTTTTTTTTTTTTTTTTTTTTTTTTTTTTTTTTTTTTTTTTTTTTTTTTTTTTTTTTTTTTTTTTTTTTTTTTTTTTTTTTTTTTTTTTTTTTTTTTTTTTTTTTTTTTTTTTTTTTTTTTTTTTTTTTTTTTTTTTTTTTTTTTTTTTTTTTTTTTTTTTTTTTTTTTTTTTTTTTTTTTTTTTTTTTTTTTTTTTTTTTTTTTTTTTTTTTTTTTTTTTTTTTTTTTTTTTTTTTTTTTTTTTTTTTTTTTTTTTTTTTTTTTTTTTTTTTTTTTTTTTTTTTTTTTTTTTTTTTTTTTTTTTTTTTTTTTTTTTTTTTTTTTTTTTTTTTTTTTTTTTTTTTTTTTTTTTTTTTTTTTTTTTTTTTTTTTTTTTTTTTTTTTTTTTTTTTTTTTTTTTTTTTTTTTTTTTTTTTTTTTTTTTTTTTTTTTTTTTTTTTTTTTTTTTTTTTTTTTTTTTTTTTTTTTTTTTTTTTTTTTTTTTTTTTTTTTTTTTTTTTTTTTTTTTTTTTTTTTTTTTTTTTTTTTTTTTTTTTTTTTTTTTTTTTTTTTTTTTTTTTTTTTTTTTTTTTTTTTTTTTTTTTTTTTTTTTTTTTTTTTTTTTTTTTTTTTTTTTTTTTTTTTTTTTTTTTTTTTTTTTTTTTTTTTTTTTTTTTTTTTTTTTTTTTTTTTTTTTTTTTTTTTTTTTTTTTTTTTTTTTTTTTTTTTTTTTTTTTTTTTTTTTTTTTTTTTTTTTTTTTTTTTTTTTTTTTTTTTTTTTTTTTTTTTTTTTTTTTTTTTTTTTTTTTTTTTTTTTTTTTTTTTTTTTTTTTTTTTTTTTTTTTTTTTTTTTTTTTTTTTTTTTTTTTTTTTTTTTTTTTTTTTTTTTTTTTTTTTTTTTTTTTTTTTTTTTTTTTTTTTTTTTTTTTTTTTTTTTTTTTTTTTTTTTTTTTTTTTTTTTTTTTTTTTTTTTTTTTTTTTTTTTTTTTTTTTTTTTTTTTTTTTTTTTTTTTTTTTTTTTTTTTTTTTTTTTTTTTTTTTTTTTTTTTTTTTTTTTTTTTTTTTTTTTTTTTTTTTTTTTTTTTTTTTTTTTTTTTTTTTTTTTTTTTTTTTTTTTTTTTTTTTTTTTTTTTTTTTTTTTTTTGCTCTAATTTCAATTGGCTATGAAGGTGTTTTGACTAGAACCAAAGATTTCAAATTGAAAAATCTTCCAAAGATATGGTATTATGTGTACTCCATCCTAAGCAACTGCTTAACTCCTTATACAAGAGGGATGGACAATCTGACACAGCCAATGCTGCACATCTTCTATGCTGTTGTTTTCAACAGACATTACGACATTGCTCAACTTCTGTGGGATCAGTTGATCGTACTAGTAAATGGCAAAGTTTCTGCTCCCAAGAAGTATATTCCATTTATAAGATTTCTAACAGCAATTGTCTACAGTGCCATAAGACAAGAGAGAAGCATTCCAAGGCTTCCAGACAGCAGCAAAGTGATCATACATTTTTATAAGTATGTTAGAGATTCTGGAACAGCTAACTATACTTTCTTGATTCCATCATTTCTTTTAGATATGGTTTCAGATGCTGATGATGATAAGAAAGCTTATCTGGACTGGATTAGAACAGCAATGGGACCGGAAAACCTCCCGGTTCTTGCCCAAGCTGTACATAGGACACCTGGTGAGGGGTCAAGTGTGAAAAGAAAAGAGCGTGAGGGTGAATCCAGTTCCAGTAAGCCAAAGAAAAAGAAACAAAAAGGCGAGATGTTTGTGTTAAGGCTAAGTAAGCAAGTGCACCAAAAGAAGAAGAAAAGGAGTTCTTCAAAGAATCTCAAAAGCAAAGCTCAAGCCGAATCTTCTTCTGAAAAGACTGCTTCTGGTTCTCCTAAACAAATCCGATCACCACCCCCCAGAACACAAACACCTCAAACACCATCATCTCCATCTTCACCAAAATTACCTCAATCACCAATTCATCAATCTTCACCACTTCCAGAAATCACTACACCTGAACCACCTATCATACCTCAATCTACCTCAACCGTTCCTTCATCATCTTTTGTCCGCTCTCCTCCACCTACTTATACTCAAGGTCGTAAGAAATCAATTCCTGTTAATATTCGCAAAACATTTAAACGATCTCGTTTTGAGTATGACCGATTTCAACAGCCCGAACCAGAAGAAAAGATTCCTACTGATAGTGATGCGTCTGATGATGATGCTAATCAGTTTGCAGATGATGTTATGAACATCTCGGAGGAACAAGGAAGGAATGAGGGAGGGGTTGAAAATCTCAGAGAGGTTGAGAGGACAGGGTTAGGTGAAAGGCATAAAGAAAAAGTTGGCCTCCAATTAGTCCTAAACCAATATCAACGCCGGGTTTACCCCAGGATAGAAGTCGAGAACTACCCATTCTCGCATGCACAAAACTTTCCAAGCCATTCTGACTCCTCACAACAGGAGTTAGTCTCAGATATTCACGGGGAACAGCCACGCTCACCACACTCTCCTCATTTGGAGGATGAGGGTGTTGAAAATAGAGAGGACCAGCCCCACCTCTCGCCTTCATTTCAAGCACTTGAGTCTAGATCCCTTAGGGACACTGATGATTCACAAGCCCAGTTGCGTACTGGTGCCGGAACAAGCGGAGAGGGACCCACTGTGTGTGACCCTCAAGGACAGCTTGGAAATCCTGCCTTAGCTTACATCACGCCAGCTTTAGCCGCAGGTAACAGTCCTCAAACAGAGACTCAAGGAGGAACTCAAGAAGATTCAGATGATTTGCCTCCACTCGTCAGAAATATTTCTCACTATTATTCTTCTACATCAAGTTCTGACGAGTCAAGTGATCCTGATCCATTCCTACCAGAGAATGGTCATGATGATGAGTCTGATTCAGATAATCCAGATGATGCTCCTGCAAGTATTGCTAAAGAAGATTATGGAGAGGATATATTTGAAGAAATAATCTATCAGCTCAAAAACCCAGAAAATCTTGAGACTCCAAATGAACTTGGACAAGGTGTTAGACATCCAAGAGTCTCAAGAGATACAATATGGCAAATCAACGAAGGGTATTTTGCTGAGAATTACGAGCAAATTTTGGATTTGAGCACTAGACCTGAAGAAATGGTGTGCAGAGCTAGATATCTAGAAGAAAGAGCTTTTCAAATTTATTGCTCATCGAGTGAAAGACTCAACATGACCTTGAATCGATTAAGAGCTTTCTTTCTATTCAGACATCAAGGTCAAAGAGATGCTTATATGGAGCTGATGAATGCTGAAAGCTCAGTGAGAGCTGAATGGTGGTACCAACAATTCCAAATTCCTATTACCAAAGTCCTTCAGTTGTTTACTCCTCTTAAAAACCACAATCTCAGACTTGTTCGATTCCGAGTTCGTCGAGCTGATGGCCATGTCTATATTGTTCAAGAAGAATCTCTTCAACATATGACGATCTCTGACATTCTTTTCCTCTACAATCAATATGCTTATCTGATCATCAAGAATCAAGATCAACTTGCAGCTTATGAAGTTTTGAAAAGCCACATTCAAGCCTTGATCAGATTCTATGAATTCAATGACTTCCAGATTGGCTTAGAAAGAAGAACTAGCAGGATTAACCTTACAAGACCAAATCAAAGAGCAGAAGGTTACGAGCTAGATTCATTTCAGATTGGAGATCCAATTGAAAGCCTGGATGGATTTGTCTTCATCAACAGACTCAAGAGAAAGATCTTCATTCGTGCCTCTGAGTTTGCCAAATATTCAGATGGTACCTTGAAATATTGTCATTCAATTCTGAATGCAATAGATGAAGACTCTGATAATGAAGAAGATGGGCATATAAAGTCTCAAAGAGAAGATCATTTAAGACGTATCCAAGACACTCTTGATATGAGACAGAGGATTAGAGATCTGATCATTACCAGAACTTCCAGGTCACAAGAAGGAGTCATACATACAAAGACAGGTTCATGGGTTCATTGGAATCCAAGTCATGAACGTGGTCCACATAATATTCCTCCTGTCAACTTCCAAGATAACATCAGATTGCCAGACGAACGTCCTGTTGGTGATAACTGGCACTTTATCCCAAAGAAGTTTTGGAATGACTCGTGGAATAGTTATAAGAAGAGAGCATTCTGGAGTGCAAATATTTGAAGAAATAATCTATCAGCTCAAAAACCCAGAAAATCTTGAGACTCCAAATGAACTTGGACAAGGTGTTAGACATCCAAGAGTCTCAAGAGATACAATATGGCAAATCAACGAAGGGTATTTTGCTGAGAATTACGAGCAAATTTTGGATTTGAGCACTAGACCTGAAGAAATGGTGTGCAGAGCTAGATATCTAGAAGAAAGAGCTTTTCAAATTTATTGCTCATCGAGTGAAAGACTCAACATGACCTTGAATCGATTAAGAGCTTTCTTTCTATTCAGACATCAAGGTCAAAGAGATGCTTATATGGAGCTGATGAATGCTGAAAGCTCAGTGAGAGCTGAATGGTGGTACCAACAATTCCAAATTCCTATTACCAAAGTCCTTCAGTTGTTTACTCCTCTTAAAAACCACAATCTCAGACTTGTTCGATTCCGAGTTCGTCGAGCTGATGGCCATGTCTATATTGTTCAAGAAGAATCTCTTCAACATATGACGATCTCTGACATTCTTTTCCTCTACAATCAATATGCTTATCTGATCATCAAGAATCAAGATCAACTTGCAGCTTATGAAGTTTTGAAAAGCCATATTCAAGCCTTGATCAGATTCTATGAATTCAATGACTTCCAGATTGGCTTGGAAAGAAGAACTAGCAGGATTAACCTTACAAGACCAAATCAAAGAGCAGAAGGTTACGAGCTAGATTCATTTCAGATTGGAGATCCAATTGAAAGCCTGGATGGATTTGTCTTCATCAACAGACTCAAGAGAAAGATCTTCATTCGTGCCTCTGAGTTTGCCAAATATTCAGATGGTACCTTGAAATATTGTCATTCAATTCTGAATGCAATAGATGAAGACTCTGATAATGAAGAAGATGGGCATATAAAGTCTCAAAGAGAAGATCATTTAAGACGTATCCAAGACACTCTTGATATGAGACAGAGGATTAGAGATCTGATCATTACCAGAACTTCCAGGTCACAAGAAGGAGTCATACATACAAAGACAGGTTCATGGGTTCATTGGAATCCAAGTCATGAACGTGGTCCACATAATATTCCTCCTGTCAACTTCCAAGATAACATCAGATTGCCAGACGAACGTCCTGTTGGTGATAACTGGCACTTTATCCCAAAGAAGTTTTGGAATGACTCGTGGAATAGTTATAAGAAGAGAGCATTCTGGAGTGCAAAGATTGACAAGCCATCAACATCAAATGCTGCACAACGTTATAAGAAAAGAAAGAACAAGCAGAGACGTGCAAATAAGAGGAGGAGACAACAGAGAAGGTGATGATGGACAACCAAGCACTAAGGGGGAGAATGTTAGAAATTCAAAATAGTGCTTAGTTGTATTTGAAAGTTAGTGTATTTTATGTAAATATTGATAGGTTGAGGGGGAGCTTTTGTAATATGCTTAGAGTATAAATACCCCTCAATCCTATATTCCATATAACCTTTTAGAACCTTTTGTAACCAATTGTAACTATTACACACATTGAATCTACCAGACTTTCCACCTTTCTCTCTCAAAAACACACACACACACAGTAACACACACACACTTTCCACCATTGATAATCATCAACTTCCGCACATTAAACACGAATTAATAGCTTATAACAAAGATGGCAAACGATCCTAAGTATAATGCAAAAGGAGGGTCAATGAATCCTTGATCCATGAGTCCAAGTCGGGTTAGACAGCAAGCAAGCAACTAAACACCACGTCCGGGGAGTACCTGATTACCTGAAAAGTGTACTAAGCATAGTCAACACAAGGTTGGTGAGTTCGTAGTATGGTCCATAAAGAACCACCAACAATAATCACAATATATGAGTAGAGGCTAGGCATGACTTACAGCGAGCCTCTAAGCAACACAATATCGTCCAACAACAGGATTACACAAGACAAATAAGAGTGAAATGAGAATGCACGAATGATGTATGAGTCAATGTAAGTGCCAAATGCATGAATAAGCCAACATGCCTATCCTATGCGTGAACGCAGTCACCAATGCAACGATACCCTTCTGTCATAACAATGAACAAGGCTGTATCTCAAAAACATCGAGATATATATGTCTATATACTCGGGGTCAGGAACTACATCCCTAACGGGTGAATACATCTATGCACCAGGATGTCGGCAATCCCCTGCCGAGGGCTCATCAACAATGTATGCAATGCTTACAATCAAATGTAAATGCATGCTCATGAACCAACAATCAATGTACAATGAACCTGTGCCACCAATCAATATTTCTCAAACATAACCCAACAATCAAAATACGACAACCATAAGCCAACGATCAATAAATCAACAAAGTGAACCACTAGTCACAATATAAACCAACTATACGTACATATACTTCAGAGGGTTCTACTTTCTTGAAGTCCCAGATGCTTATGTATAGGGTCACCCGCAGCCTTCCCACCACATCTAAAACCCAATGAAGGCATAACCGACTTCCATGTATGTACGTCTATCCTAATGTATAAGTAATACTTAACGAAAACACAACCCAAGTCAATCAAACGAAAAGATATGTCACATCAATCCAACAATCAAGTCAAACAAACAATACATCAATAAATACAAGTAAACACGCCAGGTTTACACTTTTCAGCCCGAATCCCAAGCGGGTAGGGAGATACGAAACTCACCTCGATTGGTTATGAAAGCTAAGATTGATAAAAAGTCAAGTTATTGTCGTACAATGTCCTTCTCGCGTCCAACACCTAAACGTCGATCATATACATTCACATCAACATACATATACACATATACGTAAATATCAATTATTCGGCAAAACCCTAATTAGGTTTCCAAGTGCTTTTCGACGTTAAATGGCTTCTAAGACTCTTATTCAATGTTACATAAGATAAGAAGTGAATTAGATTAAGACTCGGCGCGTAAAAAGGTCCCGAAAGTCAAACTAGGTCAAACAAGAAACATTTCAGAATACAACTGCCGTAACTTACGGTCGGTTTGGGCGTAAGTTACGGTGGCGGTAAGCTACGGTGGGGGGGGGGGGGGGGGGGGGGGGGGGGGGGGGGGGGGGGGGGGGGGGGGGGGGGGGGGGGGGGGGGGGGGGGGGGGGGGGGGGGGGGGGGGGGGGGGGGGGGGGGGGGGGGGGGGGGGGGGGGGGGGGGGGGGGGGGGGGGGGGGGGGGGGGGGGGGGGGGGGGGGGGGGGGGGGGGGGGGGGGGGGGGGGGGGGGGGGGGGGGGGGGGGGGGGGGGGGGGGGGGGGGGGGGGGGGGGGGGGGGGGGGGGGGGGGGGGGGGGGGGGGGGGGGGGGGGGGGGGGGGGGGGGGGGGGGGGGGGGGGGGGGGGGGGGGGGGGGGGGGGGGGGGGGGGGGGGGGGGGGGGGGGGGGGGGGGGGGGGGGGGGGGGGGGGGGGGGGGGGGGGGGGGGGGGGGGGGGGGGGGGGGGGGGGGGGGGGGGGGGGGGGGGGGGGGGGGGGGGGGGGGGGGGGGGGGGGGGGGGGGGGGGGGGGGGGGGGGGGGGGGGGGGGGGGGGGGGGGGGGGGGGGGGGGGGGGGGGGGGGGGGGGGGGGGGGGGGGGGGGGGGGGGGGGGGGGGGGGGGGGGGGGGGGGGGGGGGGGGGGGGGGGGGGGGGGGGGGGGGGGGGGGGGGGGGGGGGGGGGGGGGGGGGGGGGGGGGGGGGGGGGGGGGGGGGGGGGGGGGGGGGGGGGGGGGGGGGGGGGGGGGGGGGGGGGGGGGGGGGGGGGGGGGGGGGGGGGGGGGGGGGGGGGGGGGGGGGGGGGGGGGGGGGGGGGGGGGGGGGGGGGGGGGGGGGGGGGGGGGGGGGGGGGGGGGGGGGGGGGGGGGGGGGGGGGGGGGGGGGGGGGGGGGGGGGGGGGGGGGGGGGGGGGGGGGGGGGGGGGGGGGGGGGGGGGGGGGGGGGGGGGGGGGGGGGGGGGGGGGGGGGGGGGGGGGGGGGGGGGGGGGGGGGGGGGGGGGGGGGGGGGGGGGGGGGGGGGGGGGGGGGGGGGGGGGGGGGGGGGGGGGGGGGGGGGGGGGGGGGGGGGGGGGGGGGGGGGGGGGGGGGGGGGGGGGGGGGGGGGGGGGGGGGGGGGGGGGGGGGGGGGGGGGGGGGGGGGGGGGGGGGGGGGGGGGGGGGGGGGGGGGGGGGGGGGGGGGGGGGGGGGGGGGGGGGGGGGGGGGGGGGGGGGGGGGGGGGGGGGGGGGGGGGGGGGGGGGGGGGGGGGGGGGGGGGGGGGGGGGGGGGGGGGGGGGGGGGGGGGGGGGGGGGGGGGGGGGGGGGGGGGGGGGGGGGGGGGGGGGGGGGGGGGGGGGGGGGGGGGGGGGGGGGGGGGGGGGGGGGGGGGGGGGGGGGGGGGGGGGGGGGGGGGGGGGGGGGGGGGGGGGGGGGGGGGGGGGGGGGGGGGGGGGGGGGGGGGGGGGGGGGGGGGGGGGGGGGGGGGGGGGGGGGGGGGGGGGGGGGGGGGGGGGGGGGGGGGGGGGGGGGGGGGGGGGGGGGGGGGGGGGGGGGGGGGGGGGGGGGGGGGGGGGGGGGGGGGGGGGGGGGGGGGGGGGGGGGGGGGGGGGGGGGGGGGGGGGGGGGGGGGGGGGGGGGGGGGGGGGGGGGGGGGGTAACCACACTTAACCCATACCATAAATCCGCCCATTAACATCAAAATCATACCGAATCGCCCCAACCCTAAACAAAACCCTAATTACACTAAATCGCCTTTTTACCCGATTCAAGACTTGCAATAGCACCAAATCAACTAGAAACATATAAACAAGCATAAATGGAAGTAAATGGGATGATTTAGACTTACCAAAACTCTTCCTAGTGCTCAAATCCGATTTTAGGTCAAAAGGATAATGCTTGAACTATGAGCTCCAAGGTTATGATTCAATGGAATTAAGTTATGATAATGATGATGATTCTTGTATTAAAGCAATTCCAACACACAAATTAGATGCAAGTAAGATAAAGAACTAGAGATATGAGATGGTTTGGGTGTTTTGCCTTTACTTGAGAGAAAATGGAAGAAGAGGAGTGTGTGGTGAATGAGAAGGATAAGGGGGGAGTATGGGTCATATGGCTGGTGGGTCATGGACTACCCACGGGCCGACCCGTTTCTCCCACAAGCCATAAAACAATCGATTACACTACTAAACGTCAAACAACAAATTAGCGACTCGACTAACATACCACATAGTCATAAATCATAAATGGGCCCAAATTACTTCATTCAATAAGTTTGTTAGTCAAATTACACAAAAGTCAACGGTCAAAATTCACGGGTGTTACATTATTCCCCCGTTAAAAGAATTTCGTCCCGAAATTCAACAAAACCCTAATTAACAAATAAATGCGGATACTTGGACTTCATATGGTCTTCTCTCTCCCAAGTGAACTCGGCTCCACGTCTAGCATTCCATCTTACTTTCACAATGGTGTAGCGCTTCCTCTTGAGCTTCTTTTCTTGACGGTCCATGATCTCTACCGGCTCTTCAACAAAGTTCAAGTTTGAATCAACCCTAATTTCGTCCATAGGCACATGATGTGTAGGATCCGCCAAACACTTGCGTAAGTTACAAATATGGAACACATCATGCACACCACTAAGCTCTTGGGGCAATTCTAGCCGATAAGCAACTTTCCCAACCCGTTCAAGAATCTTGAAAGGACCAACATACCTTGGTGCAAGTTTTCCCCGCTTCACGAATCGTACGACGCCTTTCCAAGGCGACACTTTCAAAAGTACAATTCACCAACTTCAAACTCCAACGGTCTTCGTCTCACATCGGCATACTTCTTTTGACGTTCACGGGCCAATTGCAACTTCTCCTTGTTAGAAATTCAAAATAGTGCTTAGTTGTATTTGAAAAATAGTGTATTTTATGTAAATATTGTTAGGTTGAGGGGGAGCTTTTGTAATATGCTTTGAGTATAAATACCCCTCAAACCTTTATTCCTTGTAACCTTTTGTAACCTTTTTCCCACTTCTGATTATCAATCAAACAGGAATTTACACACACATACCTTTCTCTCTCAAGAACACACACTAAAACACACACTTTCCACCATTGATGAATATCAACTTCCGCACATTAAACACGAATTAAATAGGTTCTAACAAGTGGTATCAGAGAAAAACAACAATCTGTTGACGATCCAGAACAAATTTCATGCAGATTGATGCTAATTTTGTTCAAAATTGAATTCGTGTTCTTCATTTGTAACCGTTTTTAACTGCTACTGTTCTTCACCAATTAAACCTCAATTTTCACTCAATTTTCCTGTTTTTGTTCACAGATACATTCTAAATCACCTCTAAAAACATCCTGTTAAGTTTCAGAATCCAATTCACAGTATTAATCAAAATCCAAATTTTCTGGAAAGTTGATGAGATTTTGAATTATCAGTTTGAATTGATTTATGCAATGGATTTGTTTCTAGGGTTGTGCGCGATCGAATTTTAAGTGTTTCTGGGTTTGAATCGAGTTATAACACTCAAAATTGAGTGAATTATAGGCAAATTAGTGAAACATTCGATTTCTGGTGTTCTTACTGGATATCATTCAAAACGATCTAAGACGATCTTCTACAAGATCGTCCTAGTGTTTCTTTGCTTTGGTATTAAGACGATCTTCATAAGATCGTCCTAATATTTGTGGTTCTGTGTGAATTGTGTTGTGAATTCCTTGGGTAACTAATCTCATTGAGATTGGTTTTGCTCAACAAATTCTGATATAATAACCTCTTTCTGACCAAGACCGTCTTACCTTATCTCAATCAAAGTGTTAATACGATCTTCACATAAGATCGTCCTACCATTTTTACTTAGAAATTTTTCAACAAAGTTTCCAAGACGATCTTCACATAAGATCGTCCTACCATTTTTACTTAGAAATTTTTCAACAAAGTTTCCAAGACGATCTTCACATAAGATCGTCCTACCATTTTTACTTAGAAATTTTTCAACAAAGTTTCCAAGACGATCTTCACATAAGATCGTCCTACCATTTTTACTTAGAAATTTTTCAACAAAATTTTCTAAGACGATCTTCTCTCAAGATCGTCCTAATATTTCTTCATTAGTACTTAGAAAATTTTCATCCAATTTTTAAGACGATCTTCTCTTCAAGATCGTTCTAAGTTCCAATTTTCTAAGACGATCTTCTAAGTTCCAAATTTACAAAACGATCTTCTCAAGATCGTTTCATTTTTTTTAATCAAAAACAACAAAAATAAATACAAATCATTGTTTATTCATTTCAGATGTCAACAATGAAGTTTTCAGAGCTTGAGATCAGAAAGAATTTCTTAGCCAAACAACAAAAGATGAAACCATGGCTATTCGGGGATATTGATGCTGATTCTGAAGATCTCACATGCTTAATGACATCAACAACAAATCTTTCACCGAATACTCCACAAACAACAAGAGAGGTACAATTCATTTCCACAGATGATTACTTGTCTGACCAAACAACTGCTGATACTTTGACAAAGCAAAATATTACTTTGAAAAACAATTTGAAAATGGCTAAACAAGAGTTTGATAAAATTAATGAAGATTTTTCAGAACTCTCAATAGCTCATGAAGCTCTCAAAGTGAATTATGATTCTTTAAAAGAAATGCATTTGTCAAGTAACAGTTCTCAAGTTGTTTCACCCAATGCTCAATTGACCAACAAATGTCAAGATCTTGAAAAAACTGTTCATTCACTCAAGCAAACCATTGAAACTTTAAAGCTTGAGAAAGACAATGAATGGTTAAGAGCAAATGCAAGACAAGCTGATGTTGAGTTTCTCACCAATAAAATGAAAGATTTTAGACCCAACTGTGAAAAACATGAAAGACAGATTTCTGATCTAAACAGTACTTGTTTTCTCAAAGGAGTTGAAATTGAAACTCTTCAAAAACAAGTTGAGGATTTGAAAACAAACATTTTGTTCTATCAAGAAAAACTCTATAAAGTTGAACAAAATCCTCTTCTGAATTTCACTGCTTATTACAACAAGTCAAAGATAGATAGATCAGAACTTCTTCTTGGTTTGGGTTATGAGAATCCAACACATTTAGAAAAAATCAAGAAGGAAGAAATTGGTCCACTTTATGATGGGAATTGTCTCAGATTTGGCATGATTCAAGAGTTCATCAGACCATCTGAGGATGACTTTGAGTCAGATGATGTTGAAAGACAAAAACCAAACAGTTTTCAAATTGATTATGTTGCTATTAATGATACATACAAGAAAACTCATAAAAGATCCATCTATGAGTTAGAAGAAATAGACAGCATTTCAATTCCTGAAAATGAGTCTCAAAAAGATTGTTCAAAACCAAATTCAGAAAGATTTTACATTCCAACTTCCATCTTGGAAAAGGAAATTGAAGGTTTAAAACAAAAGATTGAGTCTCAACAACAAGTCATTGAACATCTGAAAACTCAAAATCATTCTCCAAAGGTAAGTGAGACCAAACCAAGTCAAATGATGCATGATCTAACTTCTGTTGATTGCTCTACTCCAGTCAAAGGGAGTGAGAATTTTAAAGATATGCAGGCTGATAGCATCTCACCTGAAGAGATTCATGATATGTCCACATCCATGCTATCATCATTCTTCCAAATTGAAGAGAAAGTTCAAGCTTTAAAAGCTAAACATCGTGCTTCTGTCAAGAAAATACTTTCGTTTGATACCCCTGTGATCACCTCTGTTGACCAAAATAAAGTGAACTTAGAGCAAAAGATTGAGATCCCTACTGATTTTAAGGCTGAAGCAAAAGCATTAATTGAAAACTTGACAAATAAAAATGTTTTCAAATCAGAAGTTCAAACCAAAGAATCTCAATTTACTTATCCAGATTTTTCTGTTGAAGAATTTGATAAGTTTTTGAAAACTGATCATGTTTTTGCACCAGAAGTTGAAAAAGAGCTTGAAAAACTCTCACCCAAAAAGCCTAAACCAAAGAAGGAATCTAAATCTAAGTTTGCTCCAACTTCATTTTATACACCCAAAGGTCAGAATGCTCCAGCTGTCAAAGGTAAGAAAACCATTACTGCTCACTCAAAGCCTAAAGGTAATATTTCATCTGTTTCTAGAACCTCTGCTTCTAAGGCTATCTTACAAACTAGTTCATTACCTAAGATGTCTAACACTAGCCATCACTTGCTATTAAAAGATACATCTAATGGTATAACTAGTTATAAAGATCAATATGGATGGTTCACTGTTACAAATCAAAAGAAACAGAATAACAAATCTTCCACCAAGAAAACACAAAATAAGAATATGTTTTTATCTCCTCGAACTAATTCCAAGATTTTATCTGAAACAGGAGAGAAGACATTAGCTAATACCCATAAGTGGATTCCTAAATCATCAGTTAGAAGAAATGGGATGGCTAATGATTACAAGAAGGAAGTTCCTGGTAGGAAAATTAATTCAAAATTG
Organism: Erigeron breviscapus; assembly: GCA_034093135.1. NCBI lineage: Eukaryota > Viridiplantae > Streptophyta > Magnoliopsida > Asterales > Asteraceae > Erigeron > Erigeron breviscapus. The sequence continues at coordinate 93,134,244 of CM067170.1, read as the reverse complement.
AGTAATCTAGCCAAACCATGGTCAATAAGAAATTCTAAATCTTCTGCTATGATTTCCAAATCTTTGATTGTTGCTTCTGATGGGATTGTGATGAATCTTACGAATAAACCTCTTGTTCGAAAACCTCATCTGTATACTTTGAATGATTCCACTAATCCCAAAGGACCCATTCAAAAGTGGGTACCTAGAAAAACCTAATTTTATTTTGCAGGTAATAATGGTCTGTGTTTAGTATTTCTATCTCGGATACTATTCAACACATGATCCTGGAATGAGTTTCTTTTCAAGAAACAATCTCAAATAAGTGCTTCTCACCAATGCACTAAACTTGCCTCTGCGTGTTCTGTACAAATCCTTCATCTCTTTCTCTTTCATTCATTATCTGTCAAACATTGATGCCATGCTTATGTGCAATGTGCTTAAATATCATGCAATGTTTGAGGGGGAGAAAAAGGATAATTCATGAATTTAGGGGGAGTTTGTGTTTTAGCACTATTTGATGAGAACTCATTGTTTATTTTAGAAAAACCAAAAATAATTTTTTTTTTTTTTTCTTTTAGTTTTTTTTTTTTTGTTTTTTGTTTTGGTATTTTTTTTTTTTTTTTTTTTTTTTTTTTTTTTTTTTTTTTTTTTTTTTTTTTTTTTTTTTTTTTTTTTTTTTTTTTTTTTTTTTTTTTTTTTTTTTTTTTTTTTTTTTTTTTTTTTTTTTTTTTTTTTTTTTTTTTTTTTTTTTTTTTTTTTTTTTTTTTTTTTTTTTTTTTTTTTTTTTTTTTTTTTTTTTTTTTTTTTTTTTTTTTTTTTTTTTTTTTTTTTTTTTTTTTTTTTTTTTTTTTTTTTTTTTTTTTTTTTTTTTTTTTTTTTTTTTTTTTTTTTTTTTTTTTTTTTTTTTTTTTTTTTTTTTTTTTTTTTTTTTTTTTTTTTTTTTTTTTTTTTTTTTTTTTTTTTTTTTTTTTTTTTTTTTTTTTTTTTTTTTTTTTTTTTTTTTTTTTTTTTTTTTTTTTTTTTTTTTTTTTTTTTTTTTTTTTTTTTTTTTTTTTTTTTTTTTTTTTTTTTTTTTTTTTTTTTTTTTTTTTTTTTTTTTTTTTTTTTTTTTTTTTTTTTTTTTTTTTTTTTTTTTTTTTTTTTTTTTTTTTTTTTTTTTTTTTTTTTTTTTTTTTTTTTTTTTTTTTTTTTTTTTTTTTTTTTTTTTTTTTTTTTTTTTTTTTTTTTTTTTTTTTTTTTTTTTTTTTTTTTTTTTTTTTTTTTTTTTTTTTTTTTTTTTTTTTTTTCAAGAAACAATCTCAAATAAGTGCTTCTCACCAATGCACTAAACTTGCCTCTGCGTGTTCTGTACAAATCCTTCATCTCTTTCTCTTTCATTCATTATCTGTCAAACATTGATGCCATGCTTATGTGCAATGTGCTTAAATATCATGCAATGTTTGAGGGGGAGAAAAAGGATAATTCATGAATTTAGGGGGAGTTTGTGTTTTAGCACTATTTGATGAGAACTCATTGTTTATTTTAGAAAAACCAAAAATAATTTTTTTTTCTTTTGTGTTTTGTGTCAAGTGTTTTGTATTATCATATAATCACAATTTATTTGAAATACAGGGAATCGAACGCCTTTGTGTACTTCCTTGCTATTTTAAATACTTTGTACTTATATGATTATATTTTATATTCTGCGTTTATCTTCTCATTTCAAATGATTTATTTAAATCATTTGAGTGAACCTTGTTATTTGCTTTTCAAACATTAATTTTTGTATGCATTAAATTTTCTTTTGTCTTAACACAGAAAAATCAAAAATGGATCATCAAGAAGTTGTTGAATATGATGAAGAGGTTGCACTAAATGAATCCATTGAAGAGATTCTCATTGCCGGAAATACAAGCAATATGAGAAACAACAGAGCATTATATGATCCATTCATTGCTCCCGGCTTTCAAATTGTTCCGAGAATTCTTCACAATCATCATCTCACATATGCACTCACTGTTGAACAAGACTTAGCAGAAGTCTACCTTTTTGATATGTGGAGATCGATTACATTTGTTCAACCTTATGATCCAACTAATACAAAAGCAAAATCCAAGTCAAAATCTCCTGAACTACGTCGTCAAGGCTACTTTCAATATCAATTGACGTCAGGAGAAACAACCTATGAGTTTGAATTCAATATAGATGACTTCAGAAGGATTTTAAGATTACCTGAAGCAGACTTCAATGGACATGTTGATTATGATGAATTTGAGTCCAATGAAGAGATGTTTGCTGCTTTAATTTCAATTGGCTATGAAGGTGCTTTGTCTAGAACCAAAGATTTCAAGTTGAAAAATCTTCCAAAAATCTGGTATTATGTGTACTCCATCCTAAGCAACTGCTTAACTCCTTACACAAGAGGGATGGACAATCTGACACAGCCAATGCTGCACATCTTCTATGCTGTTGTATTCAACAGACATTACGAAAATCAAAAATGGATCATCAAGAAGTTGTTGAATATGATGAAGAGGTTGCACTAAATGAATCCATTGAAGAGATTCTCATTGCCGGAAATACAAGCAATATGAGAAACAACAGAGCATTATATGATCCATTCATTGCTCCCGGCTTTCAAATTGTTCCGAGAATTCTTCACAATCATCATCTCACATATGCACTCACTGTTGAACAAGACTTAGCAGAAGTCTACCTTTTTGATATGTGGAGATCGATTACATTTGTTCAACCTTATGATCCAACTAATACAAAAGCAAAATCCAAGTCAAAATCTCCTGAACTACGTCGTCAAGGCTACTTTCAATATCAATTGACGTCAGGAGAAACAACCTATGAGTTTGAATTCAATATAGATGACTTCAGAAGGATTTTAAGATTACCTGAAGCAGACTTCAATGGACATGTTGATTATGATGAATTTGAGTCCAATGAAGAGATGTTTGCTGCTTTAATTTCAATTGGCTATGAAGGTGCTTTGTCTAGAACCAAAGATTTCAAGTTGAAAAATCTTCCAAAAATCTGGTATTATGTGTACTCCATCCTAAGCAACTGCTTAACTCCTTACACAAGAGGGATGGACAATCTGACACAGCCAATGCTGCACATCTTCTATGCTGTTGTTTTCAACAGACATTACGACATTGCTCAACTTCTGTGGGATCAGTTGATAGTATTAGTAAATGGCAAAGTTTCTGCTCCCAAGAAGTATATTCCATTTATAAGATTTCTAACAGCAATTGTCTACAGTGCCATAAGACAAGAGAGAAGCATTCCAAGGCTTCCAGACAGCAGCAAAGTGATCATACATTTTTATAAGTATGTTAGAGATTCTGGAACTGCTAACTATACTTTCTTGATTCCATCATTTCTTTTAGATATGGTTTCAGATGCTGATGATGATAAGATAGCTTATCTGGACTGGATTAGAACAGCAATGGGACCGGAAAACCTCCCGGTTCTTGCCCAAGCTGTACATAGGACACCTGGTGAGGGGTCAAGTGTTAAAAGAAAAGAGCGTGAGGGTGAATCCAGTTCCAGTAAGCCAAAGAAAAAGAAACAAAAAGGCGAAATGTTTGTGTTAAGGCTAAGTAAGCAAGTGCACCAAAAGAAGAAGAAAAAGAGTTCTTCAAAGAATCTCAAAAGCAAAGCTCAAGCCGAATCTTCTTCTGAAAAGACTGCTTCTGGTTCTCCAAAACAAATCCGATCACCACCCCCCAGAACACAAACACCTCAATCACCAATTCATCAATCTTCACCACTTCCGGAAATTACTACACCTGAACCACCTATCATACCTCAATCTACCTCAACCATACCTTCATCATCTTTTGTCCGATCTCCTCCACCGACTTATACTCAAGGCCGTAAGAAATCAATTCCTGTTAATATTCGCAAAACTTTTAAACGATCTCGTTTTGAGTATGACCGATTTCAACAGCCCGAACCAGAAGAAATGATTCCTACTGATAGTGATGCGTCTGATGATGATAAGATAGCTTATCTGGACTGGATTAGAACAGCAATGGGACCGGAAAACCTCCCGGTTCTTGCCCAAGCTGTACATAGGACACCTGGTGAGGGGTCAAGTGTTAAAAGAAAAGAGCGTGAGGGTGAATCCAGTTCCAGTAAGCCAAAGAAAAAGAAACAAAAAGGCGAAATGTTTGTGTTAAGGCTAAGTAAGCAAGTGCACCAAAAGAAGAAGAAAAAGAGTTCTTCAAAGAATCTCAAAAGCAAAGCTCAAGCCGAATCTTCTTCTGAAAAGACTGCTTCTGGTTCTCCAAAACAAATCCGATCACCACCCCCCAGAACACAAACACCTCAAACACCATCATCTCCATCTTCACCAAAATTACCTCAATCACCAATTCATCAATCTTCACCACTTCCGGAAATTACTACACCTGAACCACCTATCATACCTCAATCTACCTCAACCATACCTTCATCATCTTTTGTCCGATCTCCTCCACCGACTTATACTCAAGGCCGTAAGAAATCAATTCCTGTTAATATTCGCAAAACTTTTAAACGATCTCGTTTTGAGTATGACCGATTTCAACAGCCCGAACCAGAAGAAATGATTCCTACTGATAGTGATGCGTCTGATGATGATAAGATAGCTTATCTGGACTGGATTAGAACAGCAATGGGACCGGAAAACCTCCCGGTTCTTGCCCAAGCTGTACATAGGACACCTGGTGAGGGGTCAAGTGTTAAAAGAAAAGAGCGTGAGGGTGAATCCAGTTCCAGTAAGCCAAAGAAAAAGAAACAAAAAGGCGAAATGTTTGTGTTAAGGCTAAGTAAGCAAGTGCACCAAAAGAAGAAGAAAAAGAGTTCTTCAAAGAATCTCAAAAGCAAAGCTCAAGCCGAATCTTCTTCTGAAAAGACTGCTTCTGGTTCTCCAAAACAAATCCGATCACCACCCCCCAGAACACAAACACCTCAAACACCATCATCTCCATCTTCACCAAAATTACCTCAATCACCAATTCATCAATCTTCACCACTTCCGGAAATTACTACACCTGAACCACCTATCATACCTCAATCTACCTCAACCATACCTTCATCATCTTTTGTCCGATCTCCTCCACCGACTTATACTCAAGGCCGTAAGAAATCAATTCCTGTTAATATTCGCAAAACTTTTAAACGATCTCGTTTTGAGTATGACCGATTTCAACAGCCCGAACCAGAAGAAATGATTCCTACTGATAGTGATGCGTCTGATGATGATGCCAATCAGTTTGCTGATGATGTTATGAACATCCCGGAGGGACAAGGAAGGACTGAGGGAGGGGTTGAAAATCTCAGAGAGGTTGAGAGGTCAGGGATAGGTGAAAGGCATAAAGAAAAAGTTGGCCTCCAATTAGTCTTAAACCAATATCAACGCCGGGTTTACCCTAGAGTAGAAGTCGAGAACTACCCATTCTCGCTTGCACAAACTCTCCCAGCCATTCTGACTCCTCACAACAGGAGTTAGTCTCAGATATACACGGGGAACAGCCACGCTCACCACACTCTCCTCCCCCCCCCCCCCCCCCCCCCCCCCCCCCCCCCCCCCCCCCCCCCCCCCCCCCCCCCCCCCCCCCCCCCCCCCCCCCCCCCCCCCCCCCCCCCCCCCCCCCCCCCCCCCCCCCCCCCCCCCCCCCCCCCCCCCCCCCCCCCCCCCCCCCCCCCCCCCCCCCCCCCCCCCCCCCCCCCCCCCCCCCCCCCCCCCCCCCCCCCCCCCCCCCCCCCCCCCCCCCCCCCCCCCCCCCCCCCCCCCCCCCCCCCCCCCCCCCCCCCCCCCCCCCCCCCCCCCCCCCCCCCCCCCCCCCCCCCCCCCCCCCCCCCCCCCCCCCCCCCCCCCCCCCCCCCCCCCCCCCCCCCCCCCCCCCCCCCCCCCCCCCCCCCCCCCCCCCCCCCCCCCCCCCCCCCCCCCCCCCCCCCCCCCCCCCCCCCCCCCCCCCCCCCCCCCCCCCCCCCCCCCCCCCCCCCCCCCCCCCCCCCCCCCCCCCCCCCCCCCCCCCCCCCCCCCCCCCCCCCCCCCCCCCCCCCCCCCCCCCCCCCCCCCCCCCCCCCCCCCCCCCCCCCCCCCCCCCCCCCCCCCCCCCCCCCCCCCCCCCCCCCCCCCCCCCCCCCCCCCCCCCCCCCCCCCCCCCCCCCCCCCCCCCCCCCCCCCCCCCCCCCCCCCCCCCCCCCCCCCCCCCCCCCCCCCCCCCCCCCCCCCCCCCCCCCCCCCCCCCCCCCCCCCCCCCCCCCCCCCCCCCCCCCCCCCCCCCCCCCCCCCCCCCCCCCCCCCCCCCCCCCCCCCCCCCCCCCCCCCCCCCCCCCCCCCCCCCCCCCCCCCCCCCCCCCCCCCCCCCCCCCCCCCCCCCCCCCCCCCCCCCCCCCCCCCCCCCCCCCCCCCCCCCCCCCCCCCCCCCCCCCCCCCCCCCCCCCCCCCCCCCCCCCCCCCCCCCCCCCCCCCCCCCCCCCCCCCCCCCCCCCCCCCCCCCCCCCCCCCCCCCCCCCCCCCCCCCCCCCCCCCCCCCCCCCCCCCCCCCCCCCCCCCCCCCCCCCCCCCCCCCCCCCCCCCCCCCCCCCCCCCCCCCCCCCCCCCCCCCCCCCCCCCCCCCCCCCCCCCCCCCCCCCCCCCCCCCCCCCCCCCCCCCCCCCCCCCCCCCCCCCCCCCCCCCCCCCCCCCCCCCCCCCCCCCCCCCCCCCCCCCCCCCCCCCCCCCCCCCCCCCCCCCCCCCCCCCCCCCCCCCCCCCCCCCCCCCCCCCCCCCCCCCCCCCCCCCCCCCCCCCCCCCCCCCCCCCCCCCCCCCCCCCCCCCCCCCCCCCCCCCCCCCCCCCCCCCCCCCCCCCCCCCCCCCCCCCCCCCCCCCCCCCCCCCCCCCCCCCCCCCCCCCCCCCCCCCCCCCCCCCCCCCCCCCCCCCCCCCCCCCCCCCCCCCCCCCCCCCCCCCCCCCCCCCCCCCCCCCCCCCCCCCCCCCCCCCCCCCCCCCCCCCCCCCCCCCCCCCCCCCCCCCCCCCCCCCCCCCCCCCCCCCCCCCCCCCCCCCCCCCCCCCCCCCCCCCCCCCCCCCCCCCCCCCCCCCCCCCCCCCCCCCCCCCCCCCCCCCCCCCCCCCCCCCCCCCCCCCCCCCCCTTTCAAGAAACATCATCACTGGTAAACTTCCTGCTTCACCATCAACTTCTCAACCACCAAGATTGTATACTGGAGGTACTTTACGAATTCATTCTCCAGAAGAAACTCCAACAACAACACTCCCACAAACAACAACAACAACACTCCCACAAACAACAACAACAACAACACTCCCACAAACAACAACAACACTCCCACAAACAACAACAACAACAACACTCCCACAAACAACAACAACAACAAAACTCCCACAACAACAACAACACTCCCACAAACAACAACAACACTCCCACAAACAACAACAACAACACTCCCACAAACAACAACAACAACAACAACACTCCCACAAACAACAACAACACTCCCACAAACAACAACAACAACAACAACTACCTTACCACAAACAACAACAACACCCCACAAACAACAACAACACTCCCACAAACAACAACAACACTCCCACAAACAACAACAACAACAACAACAACCTTACCACAAACAACAACAACAACAGAAACAACAACCACAACAACACTCCCACAAACAACAACAACAACACTCCCACAAACAACAACAACAACAACACTCCCACAAACAACAACAACACTCCCACAAACAACAACAACAACACTCCCACAAACAACAACAACAACAACAACAACAACACTCCCACAAACAACAACAACACTCCCACAAACAACAACAACAACACTCCCACAAACAACAACAACAACAACACTCCCACAAACAACAACAACAATCCACAAACAACAACAACAACACTCCACAAACAACAACAACACTCCCACAAACAACAACAACAACACTCCCACAAACAACAACAACAACAACACTCCCACAAACAACAACAACAACACTCCCACAAACAACAACAACACTCCCACAAACAACAACAACAACACTCCCACAAACAACAACAACACTCCCACAAACAACAACAACAACAACAACAACACAAACAACAACAACACTCCCACAAACAACAACAACAACAACAACACTCCCACAAACAACAACAACAACAACAACAACACTCCCACAAACAACAACAACAACAACAACAACACTCCCACAAACAACAACAACAACACTCCCACAAACAACAACAACACTCCCACAAACAACAACAACACTCCCACAAACAACAATAACAACAACAACACTCCCACAAACAACAACAACAACAACAACACTCCCACAAACAACAACAACAACAACAACAACACTCCCACAAACAACAACAACAACAACAACACTCCCACAAACAACAAAAACAACAACAACAACACTCCCACAAACAACAACAACAACACTCCCACAAACAACAACAACACTCCCACAAACAACAACAACAACAACAACACTCCCACAAACAACAACAACAACAACAACAACACTCCCACAAACAACAACAACACTAACACAAACAACAACAACACTCCCACAAACAACAACAACAACAACAACACTCCCACAAACAACAACAACAACAACAACAACACTCCCACAAACAACAAAAACAACCCACAAACAACAACAACACTCCCACAAACAACAACAACACTCCCACAAACAACAACAACAACAACAACAACAACAACAAAAACAACAACAACAACACTCACAAACAACAACAACAACACTCCCACAAACAACAACAACACTCCCACAAACAACAACAACAACACTCCCACAAACAACAACAACAACAACAACACTCCCACAAACAACAACAACAACACTCCCACAAACAACAACAACAACACTCCCACAAACAACAACAACAACAACAACAACAACAACAATACTCCCACAAACAACAACAACACTCCCACAAACAACAACAACAACAACACTCCCACAAACAACAACAACAACACTCCCACAAACAACAACAACACTCCCACAAACAGCAACAACAACACTCCCACAAACAACAACAACAACACTCCCACAAACAACAACAACAACAACAACAACACTCCCACAAACAACAACAACACTCCCACAAACAACAACAACAACACTCCCACAAACAACAACAACAACACTCCCACAAACAACAACAACAACAACAACACTCCCACAAACAACAACAACAACACTCCCACAAACAACAACAACAACAACACTCCCACAAACAACAACAACAACAACAACAACACTCCCACAAACAACAACAACAACACCCCCACAAACAACAACAACAACAACACTCCCACAAACAACAACAACAACACTCCCACAAACAACAACAACACTCCCACAAACAACAACAACAACAACAACAACATTACCACAAACAACAACAACAACAAAACTTTTCAAATTTATTGCTCATCGAGTGAAAGACTCAACATGACCTTGAACCGATTAAGAGCTTTCTTTCTATTCAGACATCAAGGTCAAAGAGATGCTTATATGGAGCTGATGAATGCTGAAAGTTCAGTGAGAGCTGAATGGTGGTACCAACAATTTCAAATTCCTATAACCAAAGTCCTTCAGTTGTTTACTCCTCTTAAGAATCACAATCTCAGACTTGTTCGATTCAGAGTTCGTCGAGCTGATGGCCATGTCTATGTTGTTCAAGAAGAATCTTTTCAACAAATGACGATCTCTGACATTCTTTTCCTCTACAATCAATATGCTTATCTGATAATCAAGAATCAAGATCAACTTCTAGCTTATGAAGTTTTGAAAAGCCATATTCAAGCCTTGATTAGATTCTATGAATTCAATGACTTCCAGATTGGTTTGGAAAGAAGAACTAGCAGGATTAACCTTACAAGACCAAATCAAAGAGCAGAAGGTTATGAGCTAGATTCATTTCAGATTGGAGATCCAATTGAAAGCCTGGATGGATTTGTCTTCATTAATAGACTCAAGAGAAAGATCTTCATTCGTGCCTCTGATTTTGCCAAATATTCAGATGGTACCTTGAAATATTGTCATTCAATTCTGAATGCAATAGATGAAGACTCTGATAATGAAGAAGATGGGCATATAAAGTCTCAAAGAGAAGATCATTTAAGACGTATCAAAGATACTCTTGATATGAGACAGAGGATTAGAGATCTTATCATTACCAGAACTTCCAAGTCACAGGAAGGAGTCATACATACAAAGACAGGTTCATGGGTTCATTGGAATCCAAGTCATGAACGTGGTCCCCATAATATTCCTCCTGTCAACTTCCAAGATAACATCAGATTGCCAGATGAACGTCCTGTTGGTGATAACTGGCACTTTATCCCAAAGAAGTTTTGGAATGACTCATGGAATAGTTATAAGAAGAGAGCATTTTGGAGTGCAAAGATTGACAAGCCATCAACATCAAATGCTGCACGACGTTATAAGAAAAGAAAGAACAAGCAGAGACGTGCAAATAAGAGGAGGAGACAACAGAGAAAGTGATGATGGACAACCAAGCACTAAGGGGGAGAATGTTAGAAATTCAAAATAGTGCTTAGTTGTATTTGAAAAATAGTGTATTTTATGTAAATATTGTTAGGTTGAGGGGGAGCTTTTGTAATATGCTTTGAGTATAAATACCCCTCAAACCTTTATTCCTTGTAACCTTTTGTAACCTTTTTCCCACTTCTGATTATCAATCAAACAGGAATTTACACACACATACCTTTCTCTCTCAAGAACACACACTAAAACACACACTTTCCACCATTGATGAATATCAACTTCCGCACATTAAACACGAATTAAATAGGTTTTAACTCTCCTTAATTCGAGATATTACCTTGGTAGTTTCAATCACAATTTCCGGCCCGATAAGTTGACTCTCTCCAATTTCCGCCCAAGCTAACTATCTCTCCAATTTCCGGCCCGATAAGTTGACTCTCTCCAATTTCCGCCCAAGCTAAAGGAGAACGGCACACCCTACCATACAAGGCCTTAAAGGGTGCCATTTGAATAGTAGCGTGGTAGCTATTGTTGTATGAAAACTCAACTAACGGCAAATGGTCCTCCCAACTTCCACCAAAATCAATTGCACACGCCCTCAACATATCTTCGAGTGTTTGAATGGTTCTCTCGGTTTGCCCATCCGTTTGAGGGTGAAACACCGTGCTCATGTCAAGTCGAGTACCCATGGCTTTTTGAAAGGCTTCCCAAAATTTTGATTTGAAACGGGCATCTCTATCGGAAATGATAGAAACCGGCACTCCATGCTTAGATATTATTTCCTTGATGTACAACCGAGCTAAAGTGTCAAATTTATCGGTTTCACGAATGGCTAAAAAGTGAGCCGATTTCGTTAACCGATCTACTATCACCCAAATCGTGTCACGGCCGCTTCTTGTCTTCGGTAGTTTAGTAATGAAGTCCATTGAAATATGCTCCCACTTCCATTCAGGCATCACCGGTTGTACCAACAATCCGGGTGGCTTCTTGTGATCGGCTTTGACTTGTAAGCAAGTAAGACACTCACTCACATACCTTGCCACATCACGCTTCATGCCCGGCCACCAATACCATTCCTTCAAGTCAAAGTACATCTTATCCGACCCGGGATGGACCGAATAAGGTGATAGGTGGGCTTCATTCATAATAAGCGTTCTTAAATCGCCGAATATAGGAATCCAAAGTCTTTCCACCATGTAAAGCCCATTATCATTCTTTCGGTCAAATAGTTGTTCCATGCCATCTAGGTTTTCGTTTCCAAAGTTTTCCGGTAGGGTAGCTTGAATTTGGGCTTCAATAATCCGATCACGAATGTTTGGCCCTACCGTGAGGCTCATAGCTCTAGCCCGTCTTGGTTTCACTCTCTCCTTTCGGCTCAAGGCATCGGCTACTACATTTGCCTTGCCCGGGTGATAACGGATGTCACAATCATAATCACTAAATAGCTCTAACCAACGCCTTTACCTCATGTTCAATTCACTTTGGTTGAAGATGTGTTGGAGACTTTTGTGATCGGTATAAATCACACATTTGGTGCCATAGAGGTAATGCCTCCAACACTTCAAAGCAAACACAACCGCCCCCAATTCCAAATCATGAGTCGGGTAGTTCTTCTCATGCACCTTCAATTGCCGAGAGGCATAAGCGATGACTTTACCCCTTTGCATAAGAACGCAACCCAACCCTTGCCCCGAAGCATCACAATAAACCACAAAATCTTCTATCCCATCCGGTAATGTCAAAATAGGAGCATCGCATAGCATATCCTTAAGTGTTTGGAAGGCGTTCTCTTGTCTTTCGCCCCATTCGAAGTTTCTATCTTTTTGAGTCAAAAGGGTGAGTGGTTGTGCGATACGGGAGAAATTTTCAATAAACCTTCTATAGTAACCCGCCAATCCAAGGAATTGACGGATCTCGGATGGCGTTTCGGGTCTTCTCCAGTTCTTGACCGCTTCAATCTTGCTTGGGTCCACATGAATACCATCCTTGCTCACTACGTGACCAAGGAAGTGGACCTCTTCCAACCAAAACTCACACTTGGAAAATTTCGCGTACAACTTCTCCTTCCTTAGTAATTCAAGCACTTCGCGCAAGTGCTTAACATGCTCCTCCTTTGTCTTCGAGTATACAAGTATGTCATCAATGAACACAATAACGGACTTGTCTAAATAGGGTTGACACACCCGGTTCATCAAGTCCATGAACACCGCCGGTGCATTGGTCAACCCAAATGGCATTACGGTGAATTCAAAATGGCCATACCTTGTGCGAAAAGCCGTTTTGAGGATGTCATCTTCATGTACCCGGAGTTGATGATAACCCGAGCGAAGATCGATTTTTGAGAAGTGCTTAGCTCCTTGAAGTTGATCAAACAAGTCATCAATTCTAGGGAGAGGATATCGGTTCTTCACGGTGAGCTTGTTCAATTCCCGATAATCAATACACATTCGGAAGGATCCGTCTTTCTTTTTGACGAAGAGAACAGGAGCACCCCAAGGAGATTGACTAGGGCGAATGAAACCCTTCTCTTGGAGTTCCTTGAGTTGAGTTTGTAGCTCCTGCATTTCGGTTAGAGCTAGTCTATAAGGAGCTTTTGCTACGGGCGCGGCTTCAGGAATAAGACTAATACGAAAATCAAGTGCACGAGTTGGAGGTAATCCCGGTAAGTCATCCGGAAAAACATCGGGGAATTCACAAACAATAGGAACGGTCTTCAATTCTACCTTTGTGGTGGTAGCACTAAAGACTTTAGAATTTGGGGAATCGGAGATTTCGCCTTGAACCCTAAGAATTTTACCGTTAGCCAAAGGTATTTTAACAACTCTTTCACCACAATCAATGGTTGCATTCACCGCCGTCAACCAATCCATACCCACTATAATATCAAAACTACCAATGTCTAAAGGCATAAGATCGATGAAGAAGTCGACGTCCTCTAAAGTCAAGACACAATCACGGAGTATTTGGCTAATTCTAGTTAGTGACCCGTTTACCATTTCAATGTCAAGCACATAGTTTAGAGCACAAGGATGCACATCAATCAAAGGCACAAAGTTAGTAGACACGAGGCTATAATCGGCCCCGGAATCAAATAAGACGGTTGCATAGAGACCATTTAAGAGGAAAGTACCTGCTACTACATTGGGATCGTTGCGGGCTTCATTTACATTTACCGCAAAGGCTCGGCCGCGTGGTTGCACTTGGTGGCCTTGTTGTCCCCGGTTTTGATTAGGCCCGACCATTTGGACTTGATTTGGATGAACGGCTACTTGAACTTGTTGTCCCACCCATCGAGGACAATTATTACGATAGTGGTCACGGCTACCACATTCAAAACACTCACCCCTTCTTTGATTTCCTTGAGGAGGAACGGCCCGAATAGGGGCCACATTCATTGGGCCCGCTCTTGGAACTCTACAATCTCGGGAGAGGTGCCCGACTTGATTGCAATTAAAGCATGCACCACATTGGTTATGGGCGGGATGATGCTTGTTGCATTTCCCACAGAAAGGATGAGGCCCGGTATAAGCCCTCCTAGCCGGTTCCACCGCCGCCATTATCCTACCCCTATTTACATTCCTGGGGTCAAACTTCCCCATTTTCCTTACTCCGCTAGACTCACCCACTTCCTTCCTCTTGTTTGACGAGGATTTGCTCAAAACACCACTCCTCAAAAGATCTTCGGTCACACTCCCGGCTTGGTTGACCGCATTAGCCAAGGAAGTAGGCATGTTTGAGTTAACATAAGATCGGACTTGAGGGTTCAAGCCCAACACAAATTTTTGGATGGCTTGTGGCTCGGTACCCACCAAGTGAGGAATGAGAGTAGACAACTCTTGGAATCGTCTCACATAGCCCTTGTAATCGGCTCCTTCCATATTGAGGTTTGCAAATTCTATGGTTAAATTTTGTAGCTCGTACGGAGGACAAAACTTGGCTTTCACTTTGTCTTTGAAGTCAATCCACTCCAAATTCTGAGTCCGCCCTAGAGTTATTTCCTGGTTCCACCAACTCAAGGCGTCATGCCTAAACATGCCGGATGCATAGGAAATCCGGTCATCGTAGGTGCAATGACTCCTTTCAATCACTGCTTCTATTGCCTCAAACCATCTTATACATTCCGTGGGACCACCTTTCCCATCAAACTCCGGTGCCCCACAACTCTTAAAATCCTTAAAGATACACCCTTGACGGTATCCACCATATTGGTTATTCATGGGCATCCCGATATTAACTCCCATTGGTTCCTCTTCCTCATATTCTTCGGCTTGAGGTTGATCATTTTCATTGTTTAAGTTTTCTGGGACTTCATTGTTTTGAGGTCCATTATTTTGCCCAAGACTCGCCGTGACTTGAGCAATGATGGTTGGCATGATACCGGCAACCGTTTGAGCGATTACCTCAGCCAAGTTTGGCTCAGGAGCTCCACCACGACCCCTACCACGGCCTCTACCACGGCCTCTACCACGGCCTCTACCTCCCTGTACTTCCGGTTGAGCTTCCGGTTGAGGCTCTTCTTCTTCAGCCCTATAGTTTGTTCGGACCCTTCTTGGTCTTTCCATTTCTATAAAACAAGTGACACGTTGACCCGAGAGTTAGTCTCAAATGCTCGCATGTTAGTCACACAAGTAGTCATGCCCTCATACCGATACCACATACTCATTTCATAACATTATGCTAAGGCAACAGTGTTAAAATCGTAAGGGGGGTTTACATATCATATCATCACGTTGCATTTATTGCCATATTTTATCATTAAATTAAGTACTCATGTTCATTTCATCATGTAATTAAACAACTAACACGAATGATTCAAAGTATAATCCGAATTCGATATGCTCTCTAGTTATCAACCGGGTATGTATACAAGGTGTACCAACGGCTAACCTTCCACCCAATCAACTTCCATTAAGCATATCGGTTCCTTATTATACTTTAAGCCACACGTGCGCAATCCACGATGTCATGAACTTGCTATAGTATCGGGTAACCATAAAAGAGTTGATCGGGTTCTTTTAGGGTTGCCACAATATTATACTAAGTTAATGGCATCCCTTCATTTTGCCCTAAATCATCACATTGGTTCCAACAATTAGCAACAACAAATCATAGTAACCATATTCATCACGTTGAATTCAAGCTATCACACAAATGGTCTTAACTACGAACTCACACTGGGATTCACATAATTCACATTGCATACGGATTTCCTAACCATGCATGCTATATGAAGAGTTTTAACTTAAGCCGTAGTCTAGGTCAAACCGCCTAATTCTCTACGACCACGCATGGGCCACCATTCTGTAACACCCCAAGCCGGAGCTCGAAATGTCACGGAAATCATACAGCACCCGGTGGAATTACAATAGAACAAACTAAATGCAATTAACGATTCGGTGAATCCAAAACATAGCAAAGCAAGTAACAAAATACAACAGGAGCAAATAGCCATCAACGTTAACATAATACATCCAAAGATGGCAAACGATCCTAAGTATAATGCAAAAGGAGGGTCAATGAATCCTTGATCCATGAGGTCCAAGTCCGGGTTAGACAGCAAGCAAGCAACTAAACACCACGTCCGGGGAGTACCTGATTACCTGAAAAGTGTACTAAGCATAGTCAACACAAGGTTGGTGAGTTCGTAGTATGGTCCATAAAGAACCACCAACAATAATCACAATATATGAGTAGAGGCTAGGCATGACTTACAGCGAGCCTCTAAGCAACACAATATCGTCCAACAACAGGATTACACAAGACAAATAAGAGTGAAATGAGAATGCACGAATGATGTATGAGTCAATGTAAGTGCCAAATGCATGAATAAGCCAACATGCCTATCCTATGCGTGAACGCAGTCACCAATGCAACGATACCCTTCTGTCATAACAATGAACAAGGCTGTATCTCAAAAACATCGAGATATATATGTCTATATACTCGGGGTCAGGAACTACATCCCTAACGGGTGAATACATCTATGCACCAGGATGTCGGCAATCCCCTGCCGAGGGCTCATCAACAATGTATGCAATGCTTACAATCAAATGTAAATGCATGCTCATGAACCAACAATCAATGTACAATGAACCTGTGCCACCAATCAATATTCCTCAAACATAACCCAACAATCAAAATACGACAACCATAAGCCAACGATCAATAATCAACAAAGTGAACCACTAGTCACAATATAAACCAACTATACGTACATATACTTCAGAGGGTTCTACTTTCTTGAAGTCCCAGATGCTTATGTATAGGGTCACCCGCAGCCTTCCCACCACATCTAAAACCCAATGAAGGCATAACCGACTTCCATGTATGTACGTCTATCCTAATGTATAAGTAATACTTAACGAAAACACAACCCAAGTCAATCAAACGAAAAGATATGTCACATCAATCCAACAATCAAGTCAAACAAACAATACATCAATAAATACAAGTAAACACGCCAGGTTTACACTTTTCAGCCCGAATCCCAAGCGGGTAGGGAGATACGAAACTCACCTCGATTGGTTATGAAAGCTAAGATTGATAAAAAGTCAAGTTATTGTCGTACAATGTCCTTCTCGCGTCCAACACCTAAACGTCGATCATATACATTCACATCAACATACATATACACATATACGTAAATATCAATTATTCGGCAAAACCCTAATTAGGTTTCCAAGTGCTTTTCGACGTTAAATGGCTTCTAAGACTCTTATTCAATGTTACATAAGATAAGAAGTGAATTAGATTAAGACTCGGCGCGTAAAAAGGTCCCGAAAGTCAAACTAGGTCAAACAAGAAACATTTCAGAATACAACTGCCGTAACTTACGGTCGGTTTGGGCGTAAGTTACGGTGGAATATTTACAACTGGCGTAAGCTACGGTGGCAAGGGGCGTAAGCTACGCTGGGCAAGTTTTGACTGGGCGTAAGGTACGGTCAATAGGGGCGTAACCTACGGTCCTCTCTAAATGTCATTTTTGGCGTCTGGAGTGGCGTAAACAGAGACTTTTGGGCGTAAAGTAAAGCTTAGGCGTAAGCTACGGCCATCCTAGGCGTAACCTACGCCCAACCAAATTAGACCTGGCGTAACCTACGCCTAGAAGGGGCGTAAGTTACGCCCAATACTGGGCAGTTCAAGAACAGCAGCACCAGCAGCTGCAAGTCCGACCCAAAAACCCCCAAAAACAACCCAAAACGATTTGTAAGCTTTTGTAACATAATTTGAAGCATCTTTAAGCATTGTTACACATAACCACACTTAACCCATACCATAAATCCGCCCATTAACATCAAAATCATACCGAATCGCCCCAACCCTAAACAAAACCCTAATTACACTAAATCGCCTTTTTACCCGATTCAAGACTTGCAATAGCACCAAATCAACTAGAAACATATAAACAAGCATAAATGGAAGTAAATGGGATGATTTAGACTTACCAAAACTCTTCCTAGTGCTCAAATCCGATTTTAGGTCAAAAGGATAATGCTTGAACTATGAGCTCCAAGGTTATGATTCAATGGAATTAAGTTATGATAATGATGATGATTCTTGTATTAAAGCAATTCCAACACACAAATTAGATGCAAGTAAGATAAAGAACTAGAGATATGAGATGGTTTGGGTGTTTTGCCTTTACTTGAGAGAAAATGGAAGAAGAGGAGTGTGTGGTGAATGAGAAGGATAAGGGGGGAGTATGGGTCATATGGCTGGTGGGTCATGGACTACCCACGGGCCGACCCGTTTCTCCCACAAGCCATAAAACAATCGATTACACTACTAAACGTCAAACAACAAATTAGCGACTCGACTAACATACCACATAGTCATAAATCATAAATGGGCCCAAATTACTTCATTCAATAAGTTTGTTAGTCAAATTACACAAAAGTCAACGGTCAAAATTCACGGGTGTTACATATGGATCTTCCACCTGGATATTTTCCTAGTGGAGATCAAAGGGTATGCAAGTTAAAAAAATCTTTATATGGGTTAAAGCAAGCCCCAAGGCAGTGGAATGAAAAGCTTTGTGATACTTTGATACAACATGGCTTTAAACAAAGCAAATGTGATTATTCTCTCTTTACCAAATCTGAAAAAGGTTTGTTTATTGCTCTCCTTGTCTATGTTGATGACATAGTGATCACTGGTAACAGTGTTAGTAAAATTGAGAAGTTTAAAGTGTTTTTAAAAGAACATTTTTTGATAAAAGACTTGGGAGAACTGAAATATTTCTTGGGAATTGAGGTTTTAAGAGATGATAGAAGTGTTTGTTTGTCTCAAAGGAAGTATACTCTTGAGCTTTTATCTGAATATGGTATGTTAGCTTGTAAGCCTGCTAGAACTCCTATGGAGGCTAAAACTAATATTTCTAATGTTCCTATTAATGATAGTGACAAACCCATTGACAATGTAACTGAATATCAAAAGTTGCTTGGTAAGCTAATTTACTTGACTCATACAAGACCTGATATAGCATATGCAGTTCATTGTTTGAGTCAATTCATGCACTCTCCTTTGAATTCTCATCTGAAGTCTGCTTTCAGGGTTTTAAGGTATCTTAAACAAAGCCCAGGTACTGGTATCTCTATCTCTAAATGCTCTAGTATGAATCTTTCTGGATACACTGATTCTGACTGGGCAAAATGTAAGGCTACTATGAGAAGTGTTACAGGTTATGCAGTTTATTTGGGTAACTCTCTAGTATGTTGGAAAAGTAAAAAGCAGACTGTTGTGTCTAGGTCTTCTGCTGAGGCAGAATACAGGGCCCTTGCTTCTTTAACTTGTGAAGTTATGTGGCTCATTAATCTTTTGAGAGATTTACAAATTGAGGTTGAAAAACCTGTTTCTTTATTTTGTGACAACAAAGCTGCTATTCAAATTTCTTCTAATCCAGTTTTTCATGAGAGGACAAAACATTTTGAAGTGGATTTACACTTCATAAGAGAAAAAATTCTGGATGGTTTAATAAAACCTCTCAAAATTGATTCTGCAAGTCAAATTGCAGATATATTAACTAAAGGTCTTACTGCAGACCAACATGAAGTTTTGTGTCAAAAACTTAAATTAGTTGATTTGTTTAAACCTTAAACTGAGGGGGTGTGTTAAATTTATATAAGTTGTACAGTTTAATGTTTAAACATATGAAGGGCTTATTGTGTGATTAGTCTATTGTGCAGGACTGTTTGTGAAAGGAAAGAGTGGAGAAGGACTGGATGTGTCAAAAAAGCATTCTCAAGGGACTAAAAGTTGAGTCGGTGGATAAAGTTTCAAGACATATATATATCTGCACATCTCCTGGATTATTAATTCATTCATCCAATTATTTAGATATATATCGATATTCTCTCAATATTCTGTAATTAATTTCTAGTTGTTCTATTATCCTAAATTTAGGGTTTCTATATAAGTGTTTATCATCTTGATATTCACTTCTTTATATACTATTCGTCAATAATAAATAATAATAATCTGTTCTCTTGAATCTATTGTTTGTGTAATTAAATATCTTAAGGTATAAATTGTGATCAGATCATAGTTTTCTAGACCATACTATCCGGATATTAATACATGTCATTCAATTGGATTATCCAAAAGGCATTATAACATTTTCAACGTTATTATTATTTAACTCAATATTAATAAATTAAATTAATCACCCTTACGTGTTTGGAGTAACCTGCTCTCGTCGACATAAATTCCCCTGGTTAAATCATCATTTGCCCAACAACTACTCACTCTCCTTACCTCCATTCTCCATAAGGACCAAGTCATTGATCCCACGAAACCCAAACTAATCCAATTAGTCATATTAGCTTTCTGGTTGGGTCATTTGGAAAACACGCAATGACCAAATCTTCTCCAACATACCTCCATCAATCCGTTTCGCTACACAAGAGTTGATGACCACAAGCTTCCTTTGGTTATATATCAGATAGATCCAAAACGAACCACATCAACAGGCAACACTGGTGTAACTTTAGGTTTTAAATTGTTGTAACTTTTTTTGACTTTATTTGTTATCATTATCATGTGATCACATGAGCTCATAGATGAAGGTTGTAAATCATAAGTTCAAATCTTGCAAAAGGCAAGTGAGGAAACTATATTTGTGACTCATGTGTGAGAGTGTTGAGTCATTGGGCATGAGTTCTAAGCCGTGCGCGCACTGGGTACCTAGACGGTACATGGAACCAAAGGGTTTCCACTCATTTTTTTCTTTTTTCTTTATTTGTTTGTACTTCTAGCACCTTATTGTTTTTTATCTAATAAAATTAATCAGTAAAAAAAATTAACCGCATAATAGATATGCTAAATAATATGGCAATGATAAATCAATTTAAAAGAATAACCTTAAAATAAAATGACAGATAAAATAAAGTTATACCAATTTCATCTTATCATATCAAAAATACCCCAAACACCCGTTCACCCCCACCGCATAAATATGATAGGTTGAAATTGGTTTAATTTTATGTAAACATAACTGATCTTGTTGTGCATTATTATCATTAAAAACGTATAACTGATTTTGTTTTATACACTAAACATGTAATGCGAAATTCAAATATATTAACATACCTGTTACTAATTTTTTTATTTTTTATTTGGAACAGCATACCTGCTACTAATTATAATACTCGTAATTAACTTTAATTTGACCACTAGTACTTTTAATCCGTAATAAGAAAACATAAAAATAGGTTAATCCAAAGCGCATGTGGCGGATTAAATGACAATGTCATATGTACGTCATACATAACTAAAAAAATGATAGTTACTAAAATCATACATGACAAAAAAAAGTGACTTGAGATCGCTTACGATATACGCGGTTGCTAAGAATGAAGTTCTTTTGTACATCAAATTAATCGCTAACTGCAAAACACACCACAAAGCAATACAACTAATTCTACTTACATAGAAATATAAAGAGACTCAATTTTCCAATCTATATTCTTCACATTATTGTTATGTAACTTGACTTTAACAAGAAACCTCGTTTTATGCGTCATATGCTTCGTTAACTTCCATTGCCAATAAGGCAATAATATTTGATGTCGATATTCGAAAATATTGCCTTGCACTCTTCAAGTTTTGGCATATTTTTCTGTACATGATTTAATTCATTTCATATTTGCACTCAATTGCATGCAAATGAGGTTTCCATTACTTCTAAATTAATTGATTACCACAAATTGTTTTCACAAATTCTATCATGCATAAGCATAATTTGAACAAAATAATTATTAGTATTCTCTTTAAATGAAGAGATTAAAGTTGATATGTACTGATATCGATTACGACGAAACCTAAAACATGAAATCAAATGACATGCAATAAAATTAAATAAGTGAAGGAGCATACCTTAAGGTCACATGCATATAGTTGTATTTCAAGAACCAATATTACATATTACATGAACATTTATCTTTATATCAAGAATTTAACTACTATGAGAAGAAATTTCAATTCTTTCATATATATGTTAGACATTTTCTTCATACTTAAAAATGTGAAGTCAATGGGTTGGTGACCTTAAACTTAATTTGTAAAATGCTCAATATTTAACGACTTCATTTAATGTTAACAATGTTTCATCAGCTGTAATTCATGCAACTCTTAGGTTCTACCATTAAAGTTTGTATAAACTTCATTAAGTAAATTCCCCCGTTACGTACTTAAGCTCATTAATTAGATTACGTAATTATGTAGTACTAGATGATGTCATTCATCTTGCATTTTGTACTCAAATCGGATGTAAATTAGGTCTCCATGATTTTATGCCAATGTCATAAATCATAATTAATAAGCAAATGAAATCTATGTAATTAAGAATTATTACTTGGTAGTTGAAAGTCGAAACCATAGAGAAGTGGATAATTAAAAACTATTCAAATTAGGTTTCCATGATTCACATGGAATTTCTAAATACGGAACGAAAGAGTCCTCCACGGAATGAACCCATTATTAAAATTGATTTTACCCTCATTATTGATTTTTCTTTCTTCATATAGTTTGTTGTTTAGTATATATACTGCTTTTTCCGTTCACAAAATAAGCCCGTTTATCATGTAAAAGTAAATAGGAGTACTACATATTCCACTAACGTTAATGTATGAAATACGACCAAGCTAGCCATTGTTTTCATAATTTACTACATACTCAATGTAACAACAATCTATGAGTACGTAAATTTTTATCATAGTTAGAGGCCATATAAATATTTTAAACGGAATTATAAAATATAATGTTTTTTTTAGTGTTATTTGGACTGAAAAAATATATATTAAATCAACGAGTCCTAATACCCGTACGATGTACGGTAGCTATATAGATTGTATCATAAAGAAATTCGAATATACCTCATACATGATTTGTGAGTATGAAATAAATTATGGTTAAAGTAACCGATGATCGAAACTAAATTATAATAAACAATAATGATAAATATAATATATGTTTAGTTAAAGTTTTGGATTTACCTTAAATTTTTAAAATCACATCAAAATCGAGACTTGTAAGAATAGTGGATGACGACAAATGTCTTGTGATTTTGGATCGTAAACTCAAAATTTTGAAGTTTTCATGTTAATAACTTATTATAAATAATATAAGTAATAGGAGTTGAAGAGTTGAGAAAAAAAGCAATTTTATTAATGAGAAAACGATCAATCAAATAAGGTTATAATGTGTTTTGTATTAATAGGCAAAGAGTTAGAGTTTAATTCTAAGTCTAATAAGAAATTGAATCTATATACAATTGAAAAAGATAATTTAATAAAATAAATAAATTAAAAAGACACGTGTCGATCAAGGATTACGCCACGTGTCGTTTCAAGAACATCTCAATCCTGTTTTAGTTTATTAGTAGATACTATTGGAGGTATTTAACTATTTTTGATTTTATAATACTCTGGCCAATCTTTAATACCCATAGTCTTTTTTAGCAAATTTTGTTAGAACAAAATTGATTATGACCCACAACTAAAAACAAATTAAAAGAATTAAGAGTTGTTATGCTGCATTTAATTTAACAAAAAAGCAAAATTATTTTTGCGATATTAATACAACATTTTTAGAATACTTTGTTTATTTTAATCACTCACAAATTGGTACAACTCGAATTCGGGGTAATATTTGTCACTTTATATGAAATGCCTTTTGAGTTTTAGTGCATAAAACTCTTGATAAGTATATACACAAAAATGGATTATTTAATACCCTCAAAACTTTGCTTCATGCAATTTTGGCAATAACCCAAGTTTGACAAAACAACTTGGAAGATGTTTTTGGGGGAAATGATTGATATTAATTTCAGGAGCTTATTCGAATTTGTGCTTAATTTGTTATAGTCATCTATAAACCGAAGAAATACACATATTTCAGATCGTGGTATTAATGCGTATAAAGACGTGGAGGAATGTATTATCGATCAAATATGGTGAACATGTGAAAAATACAATATTTCAAATAATGTGTAACATGTATTGATAACTTAAAAACTGTGTTTATATATATATCACGTTCAATGTCTTTCAATATATGTTCTTATATAAAGTGAATGTTTAATCTAATTTTATGAATCAATACTATGATACATCATTCTATCATCTAAAGTTATACCACATCCCAATCTATCTACCATCTACTACTAACTATAAAAAACCACTTTAAATATAAATGCGAAAAGCCGAAAATATTCTATTGGGATTGAGAAAATAGTCAGATTACTCAATTGAGATTGTGCTATAGACAAAAAAAGACTGACCCATCTCATTCCGTTACCCAATCTTTTTTTTTGCCATGGCCCAGCCTGTTTATATCTGGCTGTTAGTTTTCTAAATATTTTGGTCAGTTTTGGCCCATGCGCTGAAAGTCCGGCCTATATAACAAAATTAAAGTTATGTTTTTTCAAACTATAAACAAAAAAGTACAAAAGTATAAACAATAAAACAAAACTCATGTCCACCTTTGCTAGTCTCAACACTGTTCATCACTTCTATCCATGAGGCTAGTGGTAGAGCAGTGGACCATGACATGATCATGCGAACCATGGATGATCGCTTTGTATGGTTTAACAGAGTTGTATATGTATCTCTACTACTTTATAAAGCATTTACCTTTTTTTTCTTCAAAAAAGAATTTGATATACCTAATTTGCCCCTCTCTTTTATTCATTAGTTTGAATATCATCACCTAATATATACCTTTAAATCTCAACCACTCATTTTCCTCTCTCACCTCAAATCTCAACCACTCATTTTTTCTCTCTCCTCCATAAATCATTTTATTCCTCTAATTCATTCAAAATCTTTTATCTTAAAAACCGTACATCGATAAATTATAAAAATTATATGGGTGTTCTTAAAATTTCATGCTCTTTCATTAGAGATGTTATTCGATATACTTTCGACGAATTTTTAAATCCGAGGGCGGAGCCCGTACGGCTAAGGCATTTGGCTATCACACTTTATAACCTATCACCTCCTACGTGAGGGGTTTAACGGGAAAGAGATGACGGTCAACTGGTCAAAGGACTAAACACGAACCTTATCATTTTATAAAAGACTGTCAGTGATGTTTTTGATTAGAAAGGACAAAACGTGATTGTTTTGATAAACCACAGGGACGATTTGTGTCGTTTACTTATATATTTATTAAATTTATTGTATAATGTGTTTTTGATACCTGGAACATGTTTAGGCAAGGTTGTAAAACTCCTTCGAGTCGGCCGAGTACCCAAAATAAACTCCTGACTCCCCACCTCGCCGAGTCGAGTCCGAGTCACGAGTTCTCTTACATTGATACGGACAAAATGATGATGAAACATGAATCTATCAACTAATCTTACGTTTAATTTTCAAGTTTTGAATTATTATGTTAAAATTTGAAGTTTAGAAGATATTTTTAAAGTTCTATTACATATAATTTCAAAAATACTTATGTTTGTATATAAAACTCCAATCCGAGTTCTCCCCGAGTCGAGTCCGAGTCTCCAAAAACTCTTGACTCCCCCCCTAGCCGAGTCGAGTCCGAGTTACGAGTTCTCCAACCTTGTGTTTAGGCAAGAGCTTTATAAAATATTTTGACTTGAACTTGTTTTTCCATAAAGTTACACTCCTCTTATAATCTCAAAGGAGAGACAAATACTCTTTTTTTTTTTGGTAAGTAACACACGCATTTTAGACGAATGTTAATTACGTGAACCTAAACTGTTGACGAAGTGTCAAAGGCGGTAACTACAATAGTAACTTCGAGAAGATAAGGATCAAATCCGTAAATTTATGTAATCCCAGGGACGTAAAGTGTAATCAACTCTTGATAAAAATTAACAAAAACAAAAACAGAATCTTCAATTATCACAGTCACACTCCAACTCTTTTGACTATCTGTTTTTAATGGCTACGAAACCGGAGATTCCAAAGCCGAAATCGGAAGCTACGCCGGCGGTGGCGATAGTTAAGGCTTATTGGCTGCCGGCGATCTTATTCTTGGCCGCCATGTTTTTCCAGCTTGTTGCTATTCCTCGTTCTTTCCCTCCCTCTCATTATGATGGTTTGTTTTTCTCTTTTCCAACCAAATATTCATAATTATATGTATATATATACGCACACAACAATAACAGTACCGAATCCCATCAAAAGCGGGTACGAGGTACGATGTAGACAGTCATACGGATAGAGGGACCACCCCTGGCAAGAGATATATTAATATGATTTTAAAAAAAATCATTTTAAGTGTTTTTGTTTTTATTGAATTACAGTATTAGGGATACAGTCTTTCGGATCAATCGAAGAAGTGAATGAGGCTTACCAGCAGTTATCTTCTAATTGGTAACTATTTGTTTTCTTATAACACATTATTATTATGTATGTCATACTTTTTATGATAATAGTGTAAGTACATTGTATCGACACTCGAATTTGGTTATCTGAGCCTTTCCTTTAAGTTTCCAACTAAGTATCGAATGCCAATTTTATGTTTATACTCATACTTGGGTGTTATATGTTTTGTGCCCCGCCATTGGGCTATATGATCCTTCCGATGACCATGTTAACATAGAGTAAGTGCATCATGTGCAAGGCTTAATCGAGTTATGCTTGATTTTTTATGATCTTCACAAAGTATGTAAAATTTGCAGTGCATCATGTGCATTGCGTGCTTGTATGGTCTTACTTTAAGTTCGTTTTGATGACCAGTTTTATCCCTTGTGACGCCCATGCTTTTCTAACACTTCTAGTATCAGAGTTTCAGCTATAAAACATGTTTGGAACCATTATAAAGAAGTGTTGACAACGATTAAAATTACATTTCATGGATTTTGGGTTTACATCTTTGATCCAACCAACTCAGTTCTTTGAAAATCCCAACCTTTACTAAAAGCATGTTTGAAATTCGATGCGCAACAACCCGATTTCAAGTGCTTCTAACTTCAAGAAACCTCCAACAATGGGTCTTAAAATTGGATATGCAGTTTTATTCCTTATTTTATTTGATTTCATTTGATGGAAAGCTTACATACCACAGATAATAATTTCTAATATCTTGAAATTTTGATTTTAGTGAATTTTTTTTTCAAAGCTCGATTCACAAGTGTGGATGATTACATGTTCTAATGCAGAGCATGAGTATATGATGTTTTTTTTAGAACAGCGCATGAGTATATGATGTGTTATTCAGTTTCTAAATATAAAGTGATAATATGTTATAACTTTTTACCAATAGGCGGTGGGAAAAGTGAGATTAGAAGTTTAGAACCCATGATTTCAAAGGTATTATCACTTAAGATATGGGCCAAATACTATCAAGCTAAGTGTTTAATGCCTATCTGTTTGAAGTGTTTTTAGTTACTGATATCGACTTTATTGTTCCTGACTGAAGCTGTTAGTTTTTGTCCCAGTCTTCCATTATTGCAAAAATGCTGCAAAGAAACTAGAAACTAATCATATGACTTTCTTTATGTCTTTCTCTTTCTAATGGTGGCATAGAATATGCATATGTGAATGCCTTACGTTATGTTTACCTAAGAATGTGACATTGTTTTTGTAAATTGAAAAACTTTACATTGCAGGAAAACAGGGATGGAATCTTCTTCAACTCTTGATAAGATTAAGGTTGGTCTGGTTCCTAATTTCAGAAAGTTATTGAGATGTTCCCAACCCAATTCTATATGTATTACGAACTTTGTTCTTCATCGCAAATTTGGTCTTTTGGTTGATCAAAGAACACCTAATAGATTGCAGAATGTTAAGAATTGGTATAGCAACAAGAAGAGTAACAACTCTGTGAGTAGTGTTGTTCAAAGGTTGTGTTTAGCAGCTTATGTGTACATGTTATGGAAGGAAAGATATTCAAGAGTTTTTCAGCAAAATTGCATTCCAAAGGAGAAGTTAAAAGGAATGATTGTGGAGGTTATTAAGAATAGATTTGTTAGTCTAAAGTTTAAAGATGGGAAGGCATACAGGGAACTAAGACTGATGGAATATCTGAATTAGGGTGATAGATGGAAGGAAATGTACTTGTATATAAGTATAATTCTAGTAATAGATTCAATGGCAGGAAATAATAGAAAGAGAATTCATAGTTTTAAATTGATAAATACTTGGGAACGTCCAAGTATTTTGAATACATTGGAATGTGTAATGATTGTTTGTTGATTGATAAAATAATTGGCAGAGGCCATTTAAAAAAATAAAAAATTGGTCTTTTGGTTTCTATATTTGATTTGATTTTCCTTTGCTTTAATTTTTGCCATAATTTCTTTTGCATTGCAGATTCAGTATGCTTTTGAACTTCTGAGCAATCCCATATGGAAAAGGGATTATGATATATTTGGCATTGATGAACATCTTGTGAGTTCTTGCATTCCTAACTTTGTAATACTGGCCCATTACATTTTTTATACATATGTAATCGTTGTCATAGCTGTATGGCTAACCATTGTTTGTTGGTTGTAGTATATCATGGAAAGGGTCAAGGAAAAATACTCTAATTCAGAGTTCTCTGATATTAGTCTTCCATTGCTGGAACCTACTTCATTTGGTTCGTTTAGTAATCTATCCTATACTTTTTTTGGATTGTTTTTATGCTTTGTGAAATACGGAGTAACTTTCTTTTTTACTTTTGTAATTAACCTAGTAGTTATATTTGTCTCAGAATCAGAGCAGGCTTTTGATATCATTTCATCGGAGAAGTATCTTTCCAAGATACAAAACAGCAACACATTGCTTGTTCAGGTTTGAATAAAGTTTTACACAACTCTTGTTATCGTATCTGTTTTAGTTCAACCAAAAACCAGTTATAATAGCATCCAAAAAATTGGCTTTTATTGAAGCCATAATAATTCCTTTGATATTTGGTCTCAGATTTTCTCATATGGGAGCAGCCGCTGCGCCCAGTTTTCCAGTTTATGGAAAAGAATTGGTATTGATTTTTAATTTATTAGTACATATAATTTAGAAAGTGCTTCATGCCTTCATGTATTCCCGAAATATTATAAGATCAAATACAAGAACTACTGAATCAATTTACTCCACTTTTTTGTTTTTTTTTTGGTTTTCTAGTTTCTACTATATGTTTCTATGTTTATAACATTTTTGATTTAGCATGTGATTTTCCTGTATATGTGCAGCTACTTTATTAGATGGTATAGCAGATACTGGGATGATTGATATCAGTGACCTTAAGCTTGCAACATATCTATCTGAGAAGAAATATACAGGAGCTCCCTTTTTTCGAAATGGTTGGTAAATTTTTCTCATGTATCAGCAATTTCCTCATTTTTTGATATGCAATTATATATAGGTGCCCTATAAATTTCTTAATTGCTTAGAGTCATTCCTTGTTACTTATACCAATCCCATTTGGCATTGGTGAGATCTTTATTGTTACATTCCCCTTTTTTGTGCTGTTGCCTGATAATTTGATTTTGATACAGGTCTTCCTTCACTTCTGGCCTATCCCCCTGGATGCAAAGCTTCAGATTGTGTTGTTAGGTGAGTTTTGTTTTCTTTTTAAGGTATCTAACCAGTGCCGATCCGTCATTAGTAGTTGCGTGCTAAATTTAACAATATTTTTGTAACAGTATAAAATATGCAAAGAATTCTAGGTAATCCTCTTGATCTTTTTATTGCAATTTGTTGTAGGTACTCCGGAGATTTATCCGTTGACGCCGTTACTGATTGGTTTGCAACAACGATACTAAGCCTGCCTCGTATTTCTTACTATTCTATGGAGTCTTTGGTAATTTTTATGAACTATCTTTTTTTTTATTTCTATTTCTATTTCTAATGGATTATGGGTTTATATTAAATAAAAAAACAGTCACCTTTTATTTTCATTTTATAATTTTTTAAATATTATTGTGGATTTATGGTAGTAGTTTCTGCGGCATTCATTCTTGCTAGTGATAAAAAATAATGTCATCTATTAACAATTTTAGGTACAAAGCTTTTTGGGAAAAGGCAGTCGGCACAAGGTATATATTGCTGTCTCTCATTCCCTCACATTACTAAAACTCAAATCCTTCTTTCCACTTCAGACGTTGATCTATTATTTTGCTTCTTTGCATCTCTGTAGATATCTGATGTCGTGTAGTGGAACAGTTTCCTGTTTAATATTTAATTGCGAATGCTTGAACATTACAAGATCATATATATTTTAATTATGTTCTTGAATAACATATCAATTGTCATTGTGATAGGTCAAAGTCATATTCGTTTCAAAAACAGGACAGCGTGCTACTCCTTTCGTGCGTCAAGTTGCTAAAACTTATTGGTCTTACGCCTCATTTGCATTCACTGTTTGGAGAGAAGAGGAATCAGTCTTTTGGTCACAAACGTAATTTTTCTCACTCCTATTAATGTTGTATAGAAGTGAATGGATGAAAATGTATTTTGGTACTTTATGATCATTATGAATCCTAAATAATTATAATTTTTTCAAGAATCAGTCTGATTTTCACTCATTTCCGAGTTACCTATCTGGAAACAGGTTTGGAGTGGAGGAAGCTCCTGCAGTTGTTATTATAAGAGATCCCGGTCTCAAACCTATAGTGTACCATGGCATGTAACATTTCATATCTTTTCAATTTATATTCCTCATGGTTACTATGAGTTACATTTGTAAGCTACTCGCATGCTATAAAATCTAAGGCGGTACTCACTGATTTTCAGGATTAATCAACAATTCAAGACTTATTGATATCATGGAACAGAATAAGCATCAAGGTACAGAAAGCATTTTTCTTGGTTTCTGGGGCTAAAACATCTGCATCACCTTTACTTTTCTGTCTTGATACATCAAGTTTATAGTTAAGCATAAACCAAATTGGTGTTTGATTTCTAACTGAGCACAGACATCCTTCTAATATCTCATTCTTTCTCTTCAGTGCTTCCCCAGTTGAGAACTGTTACATCCATGGAACTTGGTTGTGATCCCAAAGGTTATTCGCGTGCTGGTCACGATACCGCAATTTGGTATTGTGCTATTCTTGTGGGAAGGCAGAGTTCAGAACTCCATAAAATGCGTGAAGTATGTATTTAAGAGTTTTTCTACCTTAATTTAAGAACCAAGAGCCAATATCTGTTTTCTAGAAATGATGGAATACACTTTCTGGTTTAGCTAATAGTATAATTTGTAATATATGATTGAAGACCATGCGTAGGGTCCAAGATATCCTATCAAATACGGGAGTTGGAGATGAAGATCAACTTGATTACCAAGCAGCCACATCAGCAGCAGTCGCGCTGAAGGAAAAACGGCTGACATTTGCTTGGGTAGATGGTGAAGCACAACAGGTAAGTCAATCTTATCCTCTTTCATTTAGTTTTTGTTTCTTTTCCTCCAGGAAGTCTCATTTCATTCAACCTTTTCATGTATTTTACTTTTCGTTTGTTTCAACAGAGGTTCTGTTCGTTTTATGTAAATGTGGAGAACAGCCATGACACCTGTGGACCAAGGAGGGATATAACAGATGTTCCACGATTGTTTCTTGTACGTTACAAAAGAAATGACACTGAAGTAAATAAGAAAACTGATGAAAACCCAATGAACATGTTTGCTACAATTGCCTCTAGAGATGTCGATCCCACATCCCAATTGGTGGCATTATACAAAGGTTTAGATGAAACTCCACAGGTTCAAACATCTCTCCATGAAAATTTATTCTCTTTGTAGTCTAAAAAAGAAATCATGTTATTCTAATGCATCATTGAATACAATTCTGTGCCAGATAATACAATGGATCTCAGAAACAGTCCGAGATGGCGACTCCCGAGATCTCCCATTTCACGTGAGTTTCATTCTATAAACAAAATTGTGTACTTTTGTCACACCTTTAAGTAAGCTTCTGAACATTGAGCTTGAATGGTTTGTGTATGACAATTACAACCCCTCTAGTTTTAATTACAAAGAGATATCCTTCTCAATGCAGAGAACATCAACTCCTGAGCTTGTACCTGAGGATGCAGATCCTATTTGGTCAAAAGGTCGGGAGCAAATTATCTCTTCAAGCAGGGGAGTGAAACAGAGGATTGTAACCATTCCACAACAATTTAATGATCGTATGAGTGATCCCAGACTTGGTCCAATGTTTCTTTTGGGGGCATTGATGTCATTTGGTTTTATATATTTGCGGAGAAATCAGCAGATCAAACCAAAGGAAGCTCATAATTCAAGCCAACCAAACCCTGAGGTAATTTTTTTTATAAGCTCAATGTTTTTTTGATTTATAAAATTATTGGTGGAAAATCGGGTGTTTTGAGTACATTGAGTAACTGGTCCAAAGTCAAAACTGGTTATGCTGAACCGCCAACATTTCCCTGGTCCTTTTTATGTGATTTTTCAATAATGAGTAATGATCCCGCATTATTCAATAACGTTTCTTGGGAGTTGGGAGATTGAAAACGCTTGAGCATACTCGCTATTATAACCATCCCTGCCTAACTAACTTTTATAATTGTACATTACCTGTTATCTATGACGTATACTCCAAACTGACCTGCTTTCACATAAATGGGTTGAAACAAACAGGGTGAGGACAGGCCAAAATTGAGAAGGCGACGTCCAAAGAAGCAAACAAACCGGGATGTACCTCCTTCCATGACTGACATGCAACCACCAAATGCTTTCCAGATGCCATTTTCGGATTCCGATTCTGAGTAAAACTTGTAGTCCAAAAGAACAAAGAACAGGAGTTAAGTTGCTTTGCATAAAACAACAGAAACTAACATCAAACAAGAGGTCAGAAGTTCAGAACTTTTATGTCCCAAGATGCCTGTGAAACATACACACGCTCTCTAGTAAGGTACTCGTAATACATATATGACTTTATGTTTATAAAATAGATATGATTACACTGATTTGCAATCATTTTGTTAACTTATCATTTAGTCCCATTTTTCTGAACCTTGTTTAGAGTTTGATCAATGTAATATAGTCAGGAATTCTTTTTGTTTGATCAATAATCACTTAGAAAAGCTGATGACACAAATATATTTGTATGTTTACTTGGTCAGACTGACAATGATTTGCCCATTGTTGTGAACTTGTGGCTGGTCGTCTTTGCCTATCTATAAGAGCAGTGGCGGATCCAGGAATTTAAGTCATAGGGGTCATTGAGATTGAGATTGTCACGATAATTTAGTTGTGGCGAGGGGAAAAAAATTAGAATGGGTCGGGTCGGGTCACAAATGCAACTTAAAAACATAGAATAACAGTACTATTAAAGAGTAATAACTTTTACAATACTACTCGACGAGGTTTTAAACTTTGAAATTTTGTCATAAGGTCCTCGTTACTAATACCATCCAATATCTCTAAACAAATATAATATACACAAATAATTACTTATTCATTCACAGTTTAATTATAAGTTTATAACACAAATATAGTATATACTAGGTTTTAGACCCGTGTCAAATACACGGGTTTTACAACATTATCAATATTAGAATTAGTATATGAAAACAAAAAATACTTATAAGTTAAATGTAAAAATAAAAAAAAAAAAAAAAAAAAAAAAAAAAAAAAAAAAAAAAAAAAAAAAAAAAAAAAAAAAAAAAAAAAAAAAAAAAAAAAAAAAAAAAAAAAAAAAAAAAAAAAAAAAAAAAAAAAAAAAAAAAAAAAAAAAAAAAAAAAAAAAAAAAAAAAAAAAAAAAAAAAAAAAAAAAAAAAAAAAAAAAAAAAAAAAAAAAAAAAAAAAAAAAAAAAAAAAAAAAAAAAAAAAAAAAAAAAAAAAAAAAAAAAAAAAAAAAAAAAAAAAAAAAAAAAAAAAAAAAAAAAAAAAAAAAAAAAAAAAAAAAAAAAAAAAAAAAAAAAAAAAAAAAAAAAAAAAAAAAAAAAAAAAAAAAAAAAAAAAAAAAAAAAAAAAAAAAAAAAAAAAAAAAAAAAAAAAAAAAAAAAAAAAAAAAAAAAAAAAAAAAAAAAAAAAAAAAAAAAAAAAAAAAAAAAAAAAAAAAAAAAAAAAAAAAAAAAAAAAAAAAAAAAAAAAAAAAAAAAAAAAAAAAAAAAAAAAAAAAAAAAAAAAAAAAAAAAAAAAAAAAAAAAAAAAAAAAAAAAAAAAAAAAAAAAAAAAAAAAAAAAAAAAAAAAAAAAAAAAAAAAAAAAAAAAAAAAAAAAAAAAAAAAAAAAAAAAAAAAAAAAAAAAAAAAAAAAAAAAAAAAAAAAAAAAAAAAAAAAAAAAAAAAAAAAAAAAAAAAAAAAAAAAAAAAAAAAAAAAAAAAAAAAAAAAAAAAAAAAAAAAAAAAAAAAAAAAAAAAAAAAAAAAAAAAAAAAAAAAAAAAAAAAAAAAAAAAAAAAAAAAAAAAAAAAAAAAAAAAAAAAAAAAAAAAAAAAAAAAAAAAAAAAAAAAAAAAAAAAAAAAAAAAACAACTTAAAAACATAAAATA
Source organism: Erigeron breviscapus (assembly GCA_034093135.1). Lineage (NCBI taxonomy): Eukaryota > Viridiplantae > Streptophyta > Magnoliopsida > Asterales > Asteraceae > Erigeron > Erigeron breviscapus. The sequence continues at coordinate 93,099,811 of CM067170.1, read as the reverse complement.
ACAGTACTATTAAAGAGTAATAACTTTTACAATACTACTCGACGAGGTTTTAAACTTTGAAATTTTGTCATAAGGTCCTCGTTACTAATACCATCCAATATCTCTAAACAAATATAATATACACAAATAATTACTTATTCATTCACAGTTTAATTATAAGTTTATAACACAAATATAGTATAGAATAGATATATAAATGAGCATGACTCTTTGCTAGTAGTCATAATACATTTAATATACGAGTAGTTATAAATATTAAAGTGAATTGTTGGAGTTGTTGGTGGTCTTTTGTTTACCCACCGTCTATTTCCCACAATCCCACTAGCAATTAAATATGCCCAACTCCATGACTTTTACAGTTTTACTACACAATTCATACAACCACAAAGTGACAAAACACCCCCAATTTCTCATCTATTATTCTCTTTCTCTGTCTCCCATACTAACACACTCTAAATCTCTAATAAGAGATAAGAAATTGAAAAAGGACAGCTATGAACTACCGTGTGAGTAAGTGTGTTTTTTTTTAATCAAATTATTCATGGATATTAAATATGATATTACTGCATTATTTTATTTTTATTATTATTATTATACGAGTATTATATATACATCTAACAACCCAAATCTCCAACACTTTCACGATTGAAATCTGATTCAATCCAAACTCACCCAATAATCTATTTTTCATCTCTTCAATCCACCTCTTTATCTTTCAAAATTTAACAATCGAGCTTTACCAAAATAATGTTTTTACTTTGGGCAAGTTTCTTCATTCGTAGCCACTTTTCACTTTTTTAATTCAATTCATCAATTATTGATCTCTCTTTTTGTCTTGCATTCAACAAATTGTTAATTTCTTTATATTCTCTATTGATTTCCATTCATAATCATGTCAAAAAACAATATAAAATCTGGAAGAAAAAGTCACAATGATTCAACCAAGCCGCCTGTTATTTTTTCGAAGATAAATGAAGGTTTAAAGGATGAATCTTCAAGATCCACCATCAAAATTCTCACAACCGCAAATCACAAAAACTGTCTAAGGCTGCTATGGAGGTGCAATCTGATCATATATATCGATTAGAAGGGATAGACTGATAGTATTGAGGACTGTAATGAATCTGGATGTACCAGCTACACACACACACACACACACACACACTCACACACATATACACATACACACACATACACACACACACACACACACACACACACACACACACACACACACACACACACACACACACACACACACACACACACACACACACACACACACACACACACACACACACACACACACACACACACACACACACACACACACACACACACACACACACACACACACACACACACACACACACACACACACACACGCACACACACACACGCACACACACACACACACACACACACACACACACAACACACACTCACAAGTCACACATACTATTATAATCTACAGAGATTGTATTAATAACCAACTTACTTTCTTTCATGTACATGATTATCCATTAAACTAGAATATTGATATGTATCACCTACGAACTTTTTAAATTTATACACGGTTGACCAAATGTTGACCTGTTACCTGTTATAGCAAGTTAAATGTTCTTTTTTTAATAAATTATTCCATGGATATTAAATATGATATTACTGCATTATTTTATTTTTATTATTATTATTATGAGTATTATATATACATCTAACAACCCAAATCTCCAACACTTTCACGATTGAAATCTGATTCAATCCAAACTCACCCAATAATCTATTTTTCATCTCTTCAATCCACCTCTTTATCTTTCAAAATTTAACAATCGAGCTTTACCAAAATAATGTTTTTACTTTGGGCAAGTTTCTTCATTCGTAGCCACTTTTCACTTTTTTAATTCAATTCATCAATTATTGATCTCTCTTTTTGTCTTGCATTCAACAAATTGTTAATTTCTTTATATTCTCTATTGATTTCCATTCATAATCATGTCAAAAAACAATATAAAATCTGGAAGAAAAAGTCACAATGATTCAACCAAGCCGCCTGTTATTTTTTCGAAGATAAATGAAGGTTTAAAGGATGAATCTTCAGAACGGTAGTGGGACTTCCACTGCCAGTCATGCCCTAAGATTGACTGTGCTGGTGACATGGTCGATCTCTACCGGACGATGAAGAGGCATGCCGCTGAGTCCAATCTGTTCAAAAAAAAAAAGGATGAATCTTCAAGATCCACCATCAAAATTCTCACAACCGCAAATCACCAAAATGTCTAAGGCTGCTATGGAGGTGCAATCTGATCATATATATCGATTAGAAGGGATAGACTGATAGTATTGAGGACTGTAATGAATCTGGATGTACCAGCTACACACACACACACACACACACACACACACACATATATATATATATATATATATTATATATATATATATATATATATATAGGGAAAAGATAAAATGAGTCCAGCTTATTTTGAGTTCAATTTGAGTCCATTGATTTTCTTCCATCTCCTCAAATTCCAACCACCTCCTACCACCACCACCATCATCTCCGACCACCACCATGATTTTCCGGCGACGGCGACCACCGCCACCACGACTTACACATGTGTAAGTTTGTAAGTTTTACAACTTACACATGTGTAAGTTACATGGACCCTTTTTGGACTCAAATTAAGCTGGACTCAATTTATCCCACCCCTATATATATATATAGGAAAAAGTGAATATATGGCTATCATGTACCCAAGCTTAGGTATAGATCCCCTCACATATCAATTTTTTAATATTTGTTGCAAAATAAATAAATCACATGGCCCCCATGATTTTTATGGTTTAAAAAATTGACATGTGAGGGGTTCTATACCCAAGCTTAGTTACAACATAGCCACATATTCCCTTCCCTCATATATATATATATATATCGGTTAAATATATATAACGTTTCACTCATATGATTTTCCATTTTTGAGATGGATGTGATAGATGATAGTATTGAAAACTGTAATAATTGAAGAATGTATGATATCAATGTTTTAAGAGTTAATTACACATTTCGTCCCTGTGGTTTGTACCAACTTTCACATATCATCCTTGAGATCACGAAATTACGTGTTTCATCCCTGAGTTTGGAATTCCGTTAACAAGTTCGGTCCACGACCCAAACGGACGTTAAGTTGGTAGTCACGTGACCTGCACACAATGGGTATAATTGTCATTTCCTTGCTCAGGGATCAAAAGTGTAATTAACTATCATCTTCTTCTTCATCAACAAAATATTTATAAAATATCAATCTTCATCCCTAGATTCTAATTCATATCATCGGATCCATTCACAAGCCAAAATCAAAATAAATAATCTACGTATCCAAAATCATTCTTTACATAAATCTATAGATCTATCACAAAATAAATAATCTACATATCCAAAATCAATCTTTACATAAATCAATCAATCCATCAAAAATCTGTATTTATGTCTATATCTATATATCAAAAAATTATCTACACATAAATCCATTCATATATATCTGTATTTACATCTATTCCGATCTGAAACCTGGCCTACTATTCCGATCTGAAATCTCAATATTCGGATCTAAAACCTCAACCACCGTAACCACCAATATTCCGATCTGAAACCCCAACCATTGTCATCATCATCTTCACAATACCGAAAATAACCCAAGAGACAACAACACGGCGCCTCCACCACAACCTAAGGGATCTTGATGCCAGGAAAAAAGATTCTAAGGTATAGATCTGAGAATTTAAATGGATAAACAGTAAGAAAAACATTAGATATGAGATGGGACGTTTCAAACTTGGTTGTTTCTTCATTGTGGACTTCTCGTCCGAGAACAAGGAGAAAACAGGGCGGTTGTGTGATGATGATAGAAAAAAGGTGTATTGATTTGGTCCTGTGGTAGTTTTCGATCAGGGGAAAAAAAGAAATAGAAAAAGTGTATTGATTTTGTTTTCTTACAAATGCAATGATGAAAATGTGATGGAAAGTTGTTGGGTGTAATCCCTATAGATTTGGTGAAGATGGGAACATAATAATGAGATTGGAAGGTTTTTTTTTTTTTTTTTATTTTTTTAAAGAAAGTGTAATGTTATTTGTCAGGTAAGGATTTTGATTTTTATGATTTTATTTTGATGAATTAATGAAAAATCTAGAGAAATTGTTAATGGGTGTTAATTATGTATATATAATTTTACATCCATTGATTGAAATTTTGATTTTTGTTGATGATGAAGATGCAGATTAAGATATTTTAATATTTGAGAATCTGGAAAATAAATAAGAGATTGTTGTTGATGATGATTGTAACACCCCAAGCCAAGGCTCAGAATATCACGGAAATCATATAGCACAAGGTGGAATTAATGTAGAACATGAACTAAATGCAAATAGAGGATTCAGTGAATCCATACAGTAAGTTAAACAAGAATCAAAATACATAAAGAGCAAGTCATCATCAAAGATTACCACCGAACATCAAAAGATGGCTAACGGTTCTAAGTACAATGCAAAAGAAGGCAAATGGATCCTTGATCCATATAAGTCCAAGTCCGGGTTCAACAGCAAGCAAACTAATCAAACTCCACGCCCTGGATAGCCTGGTTACCTGAAAAGTGTACTAAGCATAGTCAACACAAGGTTGGTGAGTTCGTAGTAATGGTTCATAAAGAACCATCGCCAATAACCACAATATACAAGTAGAGGTGAAACATGACTTACAGTGAGCCTCTAAGTAACACAATATCGTCCACAATCAAAGTCACACAACAAGTAAGCGTGTAATAAATGAGCACAACTGATGTAAATATCAATACATGTGCCTAAAAGCATAAACGGTCATAATGCAATATCATATCGTAAATCGAACTCATAACAATCATGCCACAAATGCACCAAATAGGGTGTGCCTGCGTGTAAACCGCTTAAACAGAATATACATGCGTGTGAACCGCGTATATAAATAGGCCATGCTTGCGTGTGAACCGCGTAAAATATATATATGCTTGCGTGTGAACCGCGTATAAACATATATTAAGCTTGCGTGTGAACCGCGTACAAACACCAACCACAATTCAACAATCGTCAACCATCAATAATTAACGCAAAATAAACTACACGCACATACACTTAGGAGGATTCTGCTTTCATCAAGTTCTAGATGCTTATATATAGGGTCACCCGCAGCCTTCCCACCACATCTAGAACTCTTTGAAGGCGTAACCGACTTCCATGTATGCACGTCCATCCTAAATAGTAATAATAATCATAATAATATATATATCTCAATCCTTTACTAGAATCAACCATAATTACATTGCACATACATTTCATACGACTTTACTTTTAAGGAATCATAGATGCTTATATATAGGGTCACCCGCAGCCTTCCCACCACATCTATAATTCACTAAAGGTATCATCGTCTTCCCTGTATGTACAACTATCCTAATCACAATATCAAATCACTACAAGATCATATGGGGTAAAGCAACATCGCATAATAAATGAGTACGCGAATTATTAACGTCAGATCATGTATCGTACGTATGTAAGACCATGATGTATATCAAATGCGTATCAATAACGTCCTCAATGCAACAATAAAAGTATGTTTGAGTGTGCACCGCACAAGTCAAGTATAACAAAGCGTATATGAACATCCCAACACATTCCCCAATATCCATCAATTACTCTAAACAACGCGTACATACACTTCAGAGGATTTTACTTTCATCGAGTTCTAGATGCTTATGTATAGGGTCACCCGCAGCCTTCCCACCACATCTAAAACCTTTTGAAAGTAAAACCGACCTCTATGTACACACTACTATCCTAATTTATTTAACAATATCACAATCTCATACAAACCCATCAAGCACTAAAGCAAAACTATCCATCATTCATCCAAGGTTACCAACAAGACGTTTTGTACGTGAGTAAAATCAAACAACACCAACAATCATTTACAAACACAATTAAACAAGTAATCACATAAGTTTACACTTTTCAGCCCGAATCTCAAGCGAGTAGGGAACTACGGAACTCACTTTGATTTCCAAGCAAAACGACAAGTTAATATCGAGCTATAAATGTCCAACGACCGCCACGAGCCCACAACCTATCAATAATATCATGGTGTCATAAAAATTAACTCTATAACCCTACACAAGTTGGTTAAGTAAGTTTGAGTCGCGCCAAAGTCTCACAACGCCTTAATGACTCTCCCGAGCATGAACTATAACACTTTGACCCGACATTTTTAGAAATGGGAAAGGATTCAGATCAAAAGGACTTTACCATGAGAAAGTAGACTCTCTCACGATTCCAACGATAGGTCATATGACTTATTTGGACTTACGGATCAAAAGTTATTAACATTTGAAAAACGACGCGCAAACTTTCCAGCTTCTAACCACTGCGCCGCAGTGAGCCTTTGCCAAGCTCACTGCGCCGCAGTGGGCTAGCCAAGAACTGGGCAGACCTTAGCCACTGCGCCGCAGTGGGCTAGGCCTAAGCCACTGCGCCGCAGTGGCCCTTTTCTGGGCAGAACCACCAGCAGCACCAGCAAGTGCAGGAAACAAGACCAAAACCCATTGAAACTCGACTCAAACCAACCCAAATCGATTTGTAGGAACTTGTAACTTAATTTGAAGCATAAATAAACATAACCCAATCCACAAATCCGACCAAAACATCAAAATCACACCAAAACCTTCAAACCCTAATTGAAACCCTAATTTGACCCAAAACAAGATTTAAGCCGATTTAGGACTTGTAAGTGTTCAAGATGACTAGAAATGCATAAACAAACATAAATAAAAGTAAATGGGATGAATTTGACTTACCAAAACCTTCACCTAGTCTCTAACCCGAATTTGACCCGAAATGGCTAGAAATCTTGCACTTTGAAACCCAAATTTTTGATATGTTGTTAAGATGAGGTTGATGATGAAAACCCCAAACAAAATCTTGCTTAATTCCCAATATATGAGGTAGAAATCTAGAGAGAGAGAGGTATGTGTTTGTGTGTGTTTCTTGGAGGAGAAAAGAGAGAAAGAGGAGAGAAATGAAAGAGGGAAACAAGAGATAAGGAGAGGATTGGGTCTTGGGTGGCTGGTGGGTCGTGGACTACCCACGGGCCGACCCGTTTCTCTTCCCAAGCCAAGTTACAATCGTTAGGCATTTAAACACCGATCAAAACACATTATTGACCCGAATACGACACGTTGCCATTTAATTCACGAAACGACCCAAATAGCTTCCACATTGTCATTTAATCACCAAAACGACCCGAATACTTCATTAACCTATGTTGTTAGTCATATTACACGTAAAGTCAACGAGTCAAAATTCGCGGATGTTACAATGATGCTATCATGTTTGAAAACAGTTGAAGAGGTAATTTTATTTTTGGTCCTATGTCAACGAAATGACAAGAATACCCTTGGCGTGCAGGTCATGTGACCATATATTTAACGTTCGTTTGGATTGTCGACCAAAAGTGTTGACAGAGTGCAAACCACAAGGACGATACATGTAATTTCACGTACTAAGGGATGGTCTGTGAAATTTGGTGCAAACCACAGGGACGAAAAGTGTAATTAACTCATGTTTTAATTAGGACTCAGCCAACCCTGCAGCTGACTCTTCCTCACTGCCACATCAGTTTTTCTCTCTCCTTAAATCACCTCTTCCTACTCATTACCAACCCTACCTCTTCCTCAACTTTTATTTATTCTTATTTTATATTTATCTTAAAATAAAAGGGCTAATTACTTGAAAAGTCACTCAACTTGTCACTGAAACCTTTTCTGGGGCTCGAACAAAAAAAAGTTCTATTCGGGGGAAGAAAACCGGTTAAAACTACTATAGTAGGACCGTGACCACTTTTTTGCTGACGTGTACAGTAGCTAGCCGGTTTTATCCTTATTTTTAAGGGCTAATTACTTGAAAAGTCCCTAAACTTGTCACTGAAACCTTTTCTGGGGCTCCAACAAAAAAAAGTTCAATTTAGCCACTTCTTTATATTCCCTTGTATCATATCAGCATCTAGCCACTTCCATTTCAAAACCACCGCTACCGACGTCGGAAACTTCATTGGATACGAAGTTACTAAAATCTGAACAATGGTTTCACTGGATCGGCAAAACCCATCTACCAATTTCACAAACACACACAACTATCAAAAAATACCACTACACACCTTCGATTTCCCTGCCATCCCAATTGTCCCTTGTTCCGCCTCTCCGACAGCGACCACCGGTAGCTTCGCTACCCTTTGATTCCAGATCTAATTTTGGCTTCCTCACAAGTCACAACTGATTAGGTTTCTCGTGAAAAAACTGTTTTGGGTGAAAAACAAATAAGATTGATTAACTTAAAAGTTTCAGATTTGGGTATTAAGGTTCGTTGTCGGAATAGTAGCGGTGTTTATGGTGGCGGCTATGGAGACTTCACGGTGGTGTTAAGTAAAAATTTCACATCTTTAACTTGGGTTGTTTAATAAAAGTTGAACATGAGAATGGTCAGATGGGGACAAAGATACAATCAGGACTATTCAAATTGTTTTTTTTTTTTTTTTTTTTTTTTTTTTTTTTTTTTTTTTTTTTTTTTTTTTTTTTTTTTTTTTTTTTTTTTTTTTTTTTTTTTTTTTTTTTTTTTTTTTTTTTTTTTTTTTTTTTTTTTTTTTTTTTTTTTTTTTTTTTTTTTTTTTTTTTTTTTTTTTTTTTTTTTTTTTTTTTTTTTTTTTTTTTTTTTTTTTTTTTTTTTTTTTTTTTTTTTTTTTTTTTTTTTTTTTTTTTTTTTTTTTTTTTTTTTTTTTTTTTTTTTTTTTTTTTTTTTTTTTTTTTTTTTTTTTTTTTTTTTTTTTTTTTTTTTCATTATTTTTTTTTTTTTTTTTTTTTAGAACGGCATTCTAATCTACTCTTACTCCTAAATTACACATATGTCTGAGATGAAACCCAGGACTCTCGAAAAATCCCTATTAATCCACCCCCACAAATGTGGGAAGTGGGACTTGAACCCAGGTGGATTCCCCCAAGGTCAAAGACCTTACCTATAGGCCACCAACCCCATTGGCAAAATTAACTGCTTTTTGTTTTATCGATCTTATTATATCATTTTTTTTTTTTTTTTTTTTTTTTTTTTTTTTTTTTTTTTTTTTTTTTTTTTTTTTTTTTTTTTTTTTTTTTATTTTTTTATTTTTTTTAAACTATTATTTATTTTTCATTTTTTAGTTGAATTTCAATTTTTTTTTAATTTTTTTTAAATATTGAATGTTACTCTATTTTTTACTTTAATTATCTTTTCTTTTTTTTTTTATTTTTAGAACGGCATTCTAATCTACTCCTACTCCTAAATTACACATATGTCTGAGATGAAACCCAGGACTCTCGAAAAATCCCTATTAATCCACCCCCACAAATGTGGGAAGTGGGACTTGAACCCAGGTGGATTCCCCCAAGGTCAAAGACCTTACCTATAGGCCACCAACCCCATTGGCAAAATTAAAACATATTAAATCTAAAAAACAAAAAAAGAAAAAAAAAACAAAGTTAACGTTAATTTTGAAAAAAAAATTGTTTTTTGTTTGTTTACGTTAGCCGGGTCCACCACCACCTCTTCCTCACCCGGCGTTGGGGGGAAGAGGGAAACAAGGAAGAGCCAAGAAGAGGCTCGGTGCTAACGCGGGAAGAGTGGACGAGCATTCAAGACGAGGTGCACGTCGGGGTTGGCAAGGACCTTAGATTGAGGACTGTAATGATTTTGATTTTTATGATTTTATTTTGATGAATTAATGAAAAATCTAGAGAAATTGTTAATGGGTGTTAATTATGTATATATAATTTTACATCCATTGATTGAAATTTTGATTTTTGTTGATGATGAAGATATTATATATATATATATATATATATATATATATATATATATATTTATTATAAAAAAAACATTACATTAATAAAATTAAAACATATTACATCTAAAAAACAAAAAAACAACACGATACATAAATAAATAAAAAAAGGAAAGTTTTACATTATTATTAAAAAAACAAACTTCAACGTTGACGATTATCCTTTGTCGCCACGAGTGTATTGGCCTTGCCATGCAGTGGGGCAGTTTCTCCATGGCCAGTGCATACAATCAATGCTTCCGAGCATACCCGGGAAACCATGCACCTCCAAATGTTTCGTGGTCACTCGATCAACATCTTCTTGTGTCGGTTTTCTCAGGTACTCTGCGTGATACAACTGAACAATACACTTACAAAAGTTGTTCAAAGCATCGTATGACGTTTGTCGACCCATTTCCAAGTACTCATCTAATTGGTAGGCGTTGGCACTGTACGCCAGCTGGCGTATAGCGGATGTACATTTTTGAAAAATGTTTAAAGTGGGAGTACCCACGACATCGAAAGGAGGATTGTGAAAGTATTGAAAGTGTTTTGGTAATGGTTGTATGGCGTTAAAGGTTTGTATGTCTTTAACTATACGAATAAACATTTCCTTAGGCATTCGAAAACGCCTTCGAAAATAATCAGGAGGATAGACGGGCTCCGGGGCGAAGTAATGATTAAATAAACGGGTTGCCGCTTCGGCATGGTTTCTGGCTATGTACCTTCTTGGTGCTCTTGGTATGTTCACCCGTGCAGAACTTTCGGCTTCTCTTTCTTCATCTTCCAAAAAAGTAACAAATGTGTTCAAAATTTCTGGCTCAATTGTGTACCTACGAATGTATGATGTTGAATCTTTGTCGGAACTTGACATTTTTGTTTTATGAAATATGGGGTGGATGATAGAATAATAGAAGAGTATATGTGTGTTTTTTGAAAGAGTAATGTGTGTGTGTGTGTTTGAAAGAGTGAGTAATGTGTTGTTTAAATAAAAGGTGGAAAAGAAAAAAAAAACAAAGTTAACGTTAATTTTGAAAAAAAAATTGTTTTTTGTTTGTTTACGTTAGCCGGGTCCACCACCACCTCTTCCTCACCCGGCGTTGGGGGGAAGAGGGAAACAAGGAAGAGCCAAGAAGAGGCTCGGTGCTAACGCGGGAAGAGTGGACGAGCATTCAAGACGAGGTGCACGTCGGGGTTGGCAAGGACCTTAGATTGAGGACTGTAATGATTTTGATGATGATACATGGGTGAGAGAAACATAGATAGCAGCAGAAATTAATAAAATATTTAAAAAAGAGAAGTAAAATAGAATTTAACCTGTTATTGTAGGTCATCAGGTCATGTATGTTTAACCATGTACAAAATTGAAAAGTACATGGGTGATAGAAACATAGATAGCAGCAGAAATTAATAAAATATTTAAAAAAGAGAAGTAAAATAGAATTTAACCTGTTATTGTAGGTCATCAGGTCATGTATGTTTAACCATGTACAAAATTGAAAAGTACATGGGTGATAGAAACATAGATAGCAGCAGAAATTAATAAAATATTTAAAAAAGAGAAGTAAAATAGAATTTAACCTGTTATTGTAGGTCATCAGGTCATGTATGTTTAACCATGTACAAAATTGAAAAGTACATGGGTGATACACATGAATATTCTAGTGTAATGGGTAACTATGTACATGAGAGAAAGTTCGTTAGTCATCCAGTGATTAAACCGAAAGAAATGCAGATAATCAAAGGATGGCATTGGCATGCATCATGTTGAAAAAGAAGAAAAAAAAAAGAAGCTATATTTAAGATTCACTCGTTTGAAGATTTCATCATATATCTGACTGATGAAAGAAGACAAAAAGAAACACAAAACATTTTAGACCACAGAATATGAAATCTTCAAGTTTATTCAAAGAAAGGTGGAAAAGAAAAAAAAACAAAGTTAACGTTAATTTTGAAAAAAAAATTGTTTTTTGTTTGTTTACGTTAGCCGGGTCCACCACCACCTCTTCCTCACCCGGCGTTGGGGGGAAGAGGGAAACAAGGAAGAGCCAAGAAGAGGCTCGGTGCTAACGCGGGAAGAGTGGACGAGCATTCAAGACGAGGTGCACGTCGGGGTTGGCAAGGACCTTAGATTGAGGACTGTAATGATTTTGATGATGATACATGGGTGAGAGAAACATAGATAGCAGCAGAAATTAATAAAATATTTAAAAAAGAGAAGTAAAATAGAATTTAACCTGTTATTGTAGGTCATCAGGTCATGTATGTTTAACCATGTACAAAATTGAAAAGTACATGGGTGATACACATGAATATTCTAGTGTAATGGGTAACTATGTACATGAGAAAAAGTTCGTTAGTCATCCAGTGATTAAACCGAAAGAAATGCAGATAATCAAAGGATGGCATTGGCATGCATCATGTTGAAAAAGAAGAAAAAAAAAAAGCAGCTAAGTGGAAGTCTTTTATGCCAGTAATTGTTGCAGATGTTGAAGATGCATGTCACATTCGAATATGAAATCTTCAAATATTTTGTTTAATCAAAGAATAGCTTATGTACAAAAAAAAAAATATATATTTAAGATTCACTCGTTTGAAGATTTCATCATATATCTGACTGATGAAAGAAGACAAAAAGAAACACAAAACATTTTAGACCACAGAATATGAAATCTTCAATTTTTGTTTAATCAAAGAATAGCTTATGTACAAAAAAAAAAATATATATTTAAGATTCACTCGTTTGAAGATTTCATCATATATCTGACTGATGAAAGAAGACAAAAAGAAACACAAAACATTTTAGACCACAGAATATGAAATCTTCAATTTTTGTTTAATCAAAGAATAGCTTATGTACAAAAAAAAAAATATATATTTAAGATTCACTCGTTTGAAGATTTCATCATATATCTGACTGATGAAAGAAGACAAAAAGAAACACAAAACATTTTAGACCACAGAATATGAAATCTTCAATTTTTGTTTAATCAAAGAATAGCTTATGTACAAAAAAAAAAATATATATTTAAGATTCACTCGTTTGAAGATTTCATCATATATCTGACTGATGAAAGAAGACAAAAAGAAACACAAAACATTTTAGACCACAGAATATGAAATCTTCAATTTTTGTTTAATCAAAGAATAGCTTATGTACAAAAAAAAAAATATATATTTAAGATTCACTCGTTTGAAGATTTCATCATATATCTGACTGATGAAAGAAGACAAAAAGAAACACAAAACATTTTAGACCACAGAATATGAAATCTTCAATTTTTGTTTAATCAAAGAATAGCTTATGTACAAAAAAAAAAATATATATTTAAGATTCACTCGTTTGAAGATTTCATCATATATCTGACTGATGAAAGAAGACAAAAAGAAACACAAAACATTTTAGACCACAGAATATGAAATCTTCAATTTTTGTTTAATCAAAGAATAGCTTATGTACAAAAAAAAAAATATATATTTAAGATTCACTCGTTTGAAGATTTCATCATATATCTGACTGATGAAAGAAGACAAAAAGAAACACAAAACATTTTAGACCACAGAATATGAAATCTTCAATTTTTGTTTAATCAAAGAATAGCTTATGTACAAAAAAAAAAATATATATTTAAGATTCACTCGTTTGAAGATTTCATCATATATCTGACTGATGAAAGAAGACAAAAAGAAACACAAAACATTTTAGACCACAGAATATGAAATCTTCAATTTTTGTTTAATCAAAGAATAGCTTATGTACAAAAAAAAAAATATATATTTAAGATTCACTCGTTTGAAGATTTCATCATATATCTGACTGATGAAAGAAGACAAAAAGAAACACAAAACATTTTAGACCACAGAATATGAAATCTTCAATTTTTGTTTAATCAAAGAATAGCTTATGTACAAAAAAAAAAATATATATTTAAGATTCACTCGTTTGAAGATTTCATCATATATCTGACTGATGAAAGAAGACAAAAAGAAACACAAAACATTTTAGACCACAGAATATGAAATCTTCAATTTTTGTTTAATCAAAGAATAGCTTATGTACAAAAAAAAAAATATATATTTAAGATTCACTCGTTTGAAGATTTCATCATATATCTGACTGATGAAAGAAGACAAAAAGAAACACAAAACATTTTAGACCACAGAATATGAAATCTTCAATTTTTGTTTAATCAAAGAATAGCTTATGTACAAAAAAAAAAATATATATTTAAGATTCACTCGTTTGAAGATTTCATCATATATCTGACTGATGAAAGAAGACAAAAAGAAACACAAAACATTTTAGACCACAGAATATGAAATCTTCAAGTTTATTCAAAGAATAGCTTATGTACAAAAAAAAATATATAAAAAATATTTCAACTCGGTTAAAATGATATGATACATTGCTACAATTTAACTAAATAAGTAGACATTTCACTCTGCCTTTTCTTGAAGTAAGTCTTGGCCATTTTATGGTTCAACTAATAATTAGCCTTTGGGTCAAATAGTTTGAGGCCCTTTTTCAAGTCCTCACAATGCCTAACATGAGGAACCAATGCTCCACTATCAATTCCGGATTTCTCTTTGCAGCCATGAGATGGCGGAAAATGGAAGCAAGGCTCCATTGACCCGGCTTGAGTACAAGCAGGATTCGGCACTGTTTCATTGCTAGGCATGTGTAAGATCCACGGTCTCAATCCTCCTAGACCTTGAGCTACATAACCAAACGTTGACCAGGGACTTGTGATCAGCTTATCGGTCAAACTAAGCAAGTACATTTCTGCCCATGCTTTCCTATTGTGCATCTTATCCCCGGTTTTCTGATTCCCTTCTGAACTTGCTTGAAATATTCCAATCACATCACGATTTACTGTCGGATGATCCCAGTATGCATCTCTTATTTTGTCAAAATACCTGTAGGTTAAAGATGTTAGCAGAACAGCTATTGACTTTCTGTTTCCTTGTGGGATTGTAACAGATTCGTTTGTCTCGATTTTAGGCAGCAGACCATTTTCTAATGAACAATCAACTACTGTATTTGGAACTGCCTGATCTGTAAATGTAGCATCATAGAAAGTAGCCACTATTTTAGGGTCAAAGGTTCTGACTTGGATGCCGATTTTTTCATCTGATTTTGCTAGATAAGCTTCATAGTATCTGGTTATAAGATCCCAGGTAGGATTTGAGGGTAAGAACAAGTACCTGCCTAGGAAATGGAAAACTGTATCTTTTTCTGGAAAGAGGGCTGCAAGTTCCTGTTCAAACGATTCAATGAAAAATAAAGCCGGGGCAAAATAAAAATGTGATTTCATGATTACCCAAGAAACATTTTGAAGAAAGATTTGATCTTGATCACAAAAGAAGCGCTTATCATTATCATCATAGCCAAGAATCAGATGATGATATACAAAACCAGACGATAATGCCTGTGAAGGTGAATCTCCTGAAACCTTCAACATGCTACCATAATTCTCAACATTTCTCTTATTCATTGTTCGAAGCTGATTTCTAATGGGAAAGTCCATTGGAAGTAACCAAGTTGTATCAGGAAAAGGTTCACAAAAGAGATCAGCCGTCTCACCTTTATCATCATAGACTAACAGGACTCGGTTTGTGAGAAGGGCATAAAGAAAAGCCGACGCTAGACTCAAGATTCTATTTCCTAGTCCATCAGATTGTATCTTAACTAGATATCTACAATCTGAGGAGGATTCATCTGTCAAGTTACCTGACTCTAGTTTTCTTATGGTTCGGTTATACGATTCTGTGTATGGTCCACATCGTTTGTGAAGTGCTTCGTATTGGCGTAATTTAGAAATGAGATAAGATGAGGGCTTGTGTAATGATTCTTTTCTATACAGTGTTGATTGAAATCTACTAAGGCAAGAGTTGTCATTGGACTCGAGAGATAATTCCTGAAAACCGTCTCCATGGACTTTAAAATCGGAAAAAAAAAGAAACATAGTTAGTGATCATATTAGGCAAAAAAATTTCATCTAAACTTTGTTTTCCCATATAACTAATTATAACAAATCAATACATTAAACATAAAACAGTTATAACTATTCAAACACAGAAAATATACCTCTGGAAGGTCCAAAAGCATCATCAATGTGTGGATTGATAAAGACTAAAGCACTGATGAAACAAACAACAATAAATCCAAACAGCTTTTTCATCCTTTTAACTATCTAAACTTTATCTATGATGGAAAAAGAGAGACATTTTATATATATATATATATTTGTCTATTTCTCACAAGTCAACTGAATTTTATAATCCAACCACATGGTTTACCAAAAGTAAAGGTACTTATTGTATCCATGTTGATAGTTATTTATAATATATATTGGAGATAGTAACGGATCGTCGCTTAAAGAGGGCTCCTACATACTTGAATGACACTATATTGAAATGGTCCAAAGTGTATTGACTTATATGCCACTTAGTTTATACCTGTTGGCGATTCTAGCGTCATCAACCCATTTTAGTGCGATTGTGATTTACTTGAAACCAAGGGATTTCGGGTTAATCACAACAACGAGCTGGTGAGTAGGAAATGCACACTCGTTTGAGCTAATTTGAGTCCGGTAAACAAGCATGAGTTATCTCTACATGCAACTAATAGTCATGATTCTTCATTTCAAGAGTTACAATCTTTCATATCCAAAGTTTGTGTTTCTACGTATATGTGTAATGTGTTATATATACATATTACATATATCTGGTTTCAATATCACATATGAATTTTCCTATAATCTTTTGGTTTTCAGATTTCAATTTGTAGTTGACTTGGATTAAAGTTGTCCTTTGTTTTATCCCTTAAAATTTTCATCACACCCTAAGGCAATCACCAGGGTCGGAATACCTTATAATGAAAGTGATAATATGACCAATGGCGGAACCGGAACAACAAGTGACCTGTAGCACAATTTTTTTGTCACTAGCCTTGTATATGCGTAAAGTAATGATAATGACTAGATTCTTACCGTTTTCAATAATTTTAAGGATTTTTTTCTTTTTTTAATTGGTTTTAAGAATTTTTGGCATTTTTGGTAGTTTTTCTTTCATTTAGTTGCAGTAAGCACATCTTTATAAGTTTTATAGATAGGAAAATCCTTCTAAAGTTTAACGTTAGTTACATTGACGAGTATCATATATTTACTTGACATGTAGCACCAATAAAAAATACATTATTTTTCAAAAAAATTAAAATGCATAGATTTGGCGGACCTGTAGCCCGACCCCTATTTTACATGTGGTACCGCCCCTGCACATGACTCAATGGAAAGTCCGGTATTCCCCGAACCCATAAACCTACATTAACTGTTGCATTTTCTTAAGACATGCCTATACTTATATAGCAGTCTTGGTTTCGCCTACTACTGGTATTGTAATTTTAAGACATATATCCTGCAACTTTCTTTTAAAAACTTCATTCATTTAAATTTCGCTTTAAATATTGTATCCCAAAAACAAAGTTCTATTACGGTTTCATTCCTTGCCTTGTGTGAAAGTCCATTCTTTTAGCCCTCACGGACCTTAAGCAGATCGATTATGGCTAGGAAGCGTGGATCGAGTCCTACAACATTAAGGATTCGAGTGTCTTCCAAAGTTTAACTCAGATAATTCCCTTATTTAAGCGTTGACAGTGGACTAGAGTCAGATTCTATTAGCATGATAAATGGATGGGAACTTTGCCTTGAAAAATGAATGCCCAAGACTTTTCAAGTTTTTCTTGCTTAAAAATATGCTACTGTAATGAACATCTGCTCTAGCCTCTAGGAAACACCAAGTGGGCTCATGGGTTTCCAATTTGGATCTGGCAATGGGCAATGGGCAACGGGCTGTTGATGGATAAGCTCTTGGCCTCTTGGGTATTCATCACTGGTTGATGGGCTTTGGGCTGGAGAATGTGCAGTATAAATGGGTCTGCCCACATAAACAAACTTATCTCTAAAAAAGTGGACACTTTCATCTGGACCTTTATTTGGTCAAGATTACCCACATTGTCAATCTTGAAAGCAGGGGAATTGATCTTCCTATTGCACTTAGTCCTATATATAATCTATATACTTATACAGTTATACTAGTAATTTACGTTTGAACCCACCTGAAGAAAAGAAAACACACTACCATTTGGTTAATTTTACATATTATAACCACATGGATACATATACACATAAACACTTTACGTATCGGTTGACTTTGACCCGTAGACCATTTGTTCAAGTTCCGTCACTATGTAATTGTATTTGTATCGCAGTTTGTTTCCAAATATTAATATGTTGCAATGGTGTTGTAATGTAAAAGTAATTGTTTCAGTTAGATAAAATTTTCTTACCGATCCAGCTAGCCACTTTTTTTTTTCTTCCAATGTTTTGGTTTTACTATACGAGTATATATCCAACTTAAATTCTTTTAATGTGATCATGTGGGAAAAGAATCTAAAAACCTTCACATTAACTATAACTTAAGTAGGCATCTTGTCTTAGTTGTTAGTTAATCTAACAAATTTCAGTTATTGTAACAAACTTTATTAGATATATAAACTAAGTTTCTGTCTAGTGATAAGAGTTTCTTTCCATCAATCTATGAAATCAATTTAGTCATTTCTTTTTAACCATTTAATTTTTCAAGTAATTTAACCAAATTAACCCCTAAACTAAGAATCTCCACCATTTAATAATAATCCCTTAAAAAAAAAGAGAATTCTCATTTGGTTTCTTAACTTAAAAAAGCCACCATTTAACTAAAAGTCTAAAACTAACAAACTCAACTATTGATCTTGGACGGAAACAATTTCTTTTCAGTATACTATAGTGAAAACAATTTCTTTGCACCACTTATACACGCCGAGGGCACCCTGTATATCACCATCACCATCTATATATATGGATATATACCTAATATACCTATCAAGTGAAGGTACAAAAATAACAAATTAAAAAGCCTTCGTAATAAATAATGGTGACGAAGATGATGATGATGGAAAAGCTTCTAACATTTGGGAGAAGGCAACATCACACTCTTATTTCGCGAGAAATAATCAGGCCTTCATCTCCAACCCCTTCTCATCTCCAGACTTATAATCTTTCCGCGCTTGATCAACTCACCCACCACAAATATATCCCCCTGATTCTCTTGTACCCCAATAATGGAAATTGCAGCTTGACAGCCGACAACAAAGTCTGGGAGCTCAAGAAATCATTGTCACAAAGCTTAACACAATTCTATCCTTTTGCTGGCCAGTTAAGTACACCCACAACGCCTTACATTGATTGTAATGATGCCGGAGTCGTATTTCTTGAAGCTAAAAACGATAGCCAACTTGACAAATTTCAATGTATGAGTGAGCATGATGAAACTTTTGTACAACTTTTTGCTGATAATATGGTTTATTTCAACTCTCAATATTGTAAAAGTCTTGCTGGGGTTCAAGTCAATCACTTTGCCTGCGGAGGAATGGGTGTGGCCTTTTCTATGTCACATATCATTGGTGACGGCTCTACTTTATGCTCGTTTGTTAATCATTGGGCTTCTATGGCACGCTATGGCTCGGCTGACTACAAAGAGGTATTACCTCTTAACCCTCATATCCTACATTTTGCTCCTACCGATACTATTGGTCACCCGGAAGCAAAGGTTACTAAACAAGACTACGTAGAACGTGCCACTAAGAAATTTGTATTCCCTAACTCAAAGTTGAAGGACCTTAGGAACAATGTCAAGGCCTCGATGGCAGCTGGATCTAAACTATCTATAGATCAGGAGCCTACACACGTCGAAGTATTGACCTCTCTGCTTTTCAAAGCTGCAGTGGAAGCAGCCACCACAAAATCTGGCTTTTTTAAGCCATCTTGTTTAGTTATTCCGGTTGACTTACGTAAGAAATTTGTTCCCAAGTTGGCCCAAACAACCATGGGAAATTTTGTATCCGTTATTATGGTACCATGCAAAGATACAAACGAAGCCTCATTAAATGTGGTGGTTTCGGGGATAAAGAAACATAAGGCGGATCTTAAACGACTCCAGAGTGTACAACAGGCTGCTGAACACTACAGAATGTTGCTTTCAAATATGGTAAGTGAGAATTATTCGTCGTATTGGTGTTCATGTTTATGTCGAATCCCTTACAGAAAATCCGATTTTGGATGGGGAGATCCTGCAAGAGCAACTATTGGACTTAGATGGATAGATAGGGATACTTTTATGCTCCTGGATACTCCAGATGGAGATGGTATTGATGCATATGTGGCCCTGGAAAAAGAAGAGATGGAGATATTTCAGAATAACAAGGAACTTCTTTCCTTCTGCAAAAGTTAATAAGATCTAATTCTAGTTGTTGTTCTAAGGAGGTTGAAACTACATTACAGGTCCATCGTTTATAAAAACACAGATTGTTTTTGCTACTTTTTATATTATGAAAAAATTCATATGTGAATAAACTTGAAAGTTAAATGGGTGTATCTTGATTAATAATTAAGAATTAAGAAATTGGGTGGTGCATATTAATCCCTAGCTTTTTCAACAACAATGTTTTTGGTGAAAGGTACAATAGTCAGAATATTTGTTTTAGTGTTGTATGGCAATGGATCATCTCATTTGGGATAGTAAGTTGGTTATTTGTGGCTTCAACTCTATCTAATTAAAAGCCCACAACCTTTTGGAAGATTACAAAATATCTAATTAAATGCTACTGTTCAATATTTACATATATATATATATATATATATATATATATATATATTAAATGCTACTGTTCAATATTTACGATCGTCAGATAGTCAAAAGATGTAAACCAAACATCCCAAAATAGACTCAATATGCTACTGTTCAATATTTACGATCGTCCCGATGGCAGCCTGATTTTTATGAAAAGACCAAGCACTTTGAAGTTGATATGTATTTTTTAAGAGAGAAAATAAGTGTCAGGAGTTACTGAAACAGTTAAAGTAAAATCTGAGAACAACGACATTGCCGATATATGTACAAATGAAGGGCTTACTACTTTTCAACATAAACCATATGCGCCAAGCTTGGTTTGTATGATCCTTTCCACAATTAACTTAAGGAGAGATGTTAAATATATCCAGTTAGTTTGAGTCATTACTCATTTCTGGATGCAATTGATTGAAGATGAAAATTGCGTGAAGTCTAAACGGAAGTTTGTGCCCAAAATGCGAAGAATAAAACCTGGTGCGACTTTGTATTATACACTTTTGGGGCTAAAACATGAAGAGGAAGACTTTAGGGACTATACTTGTATTTGCTGTTTTCTATAAATAACAAGCGTGGGGATTAGGGTTCCTCTGCTCTGTTTTCTTACATATTAGGGTTTTGACTTTTTATTCCATTTCTATATACTAGTGTTTCTTAAATTGAGTAATAATGAGTTTTGAGGATGAAGTGGTGTCAGGAATGGAAACCGAGAGTTACTCTTCAGTGAAATTAAAGTGTCAGAATGCTTTGAATAAGATCAAGAGTGGAAAACATAAAGTAGCGTTGAATTTAATCAAGGATTTGCCTGCGAAACACGCGAATGATCGTGCGAGTTTAGCGTTGATATATCGAGTGAACGGGACCATGTGTGTTGAAATTGCAAAGACTATGGATGATCCAAATAGAAAACAGAGCTGTTTGAAGAATGCGCTTGTGTGGGCTAAAAAGGCGGCAGAGTCGTCTTCGTGTTCGGTTGAGTTTGCGCGTTTTTATGCGAGTTTATTGTTTGAGACAGCGACTAAAGCGAAGGAGTATGAGGAGTCGATTCGTGAGTGTGATCGGGCGTTAGCGATAAAGGAGCCGATTGATCCTGGGAAGGAAAGTCTGAAAAAGGAGACTCAGTTGAAACCGGAAGGGAGTTCAATTGAGGATGTGCGTAACGATTTAAGTTCGTTACGTGAGAAGGCTAATACTGAGCTAATAATTAAGAACGAAGAACGAAAGAAACGGAAACAAAAAACACCGGCAACTTCACTCTCTACAGGCCGGAATAAGTCAGCGGTCGCTACTAACAGTGACGATAAGGTTAGTTCACCATCTACGGAACTTAATTTGAGTAATATTATGAGGTTGACTGATTTGAATTCAGAGAATGATGTACAAGAGAAATTAGACCTAGAAAATATTGAAGTGATGTTAGGTATGGAATCCCCTAGTTACTTTGCTGTGAAATCGGAGTGTGAGGAGGCTTTAAAGTATAAGCGTGGAAATTTTCATAAAGCGATCAAGTTAATGAATGATTTGGGTGCGAGATACGAAAATGATCGTGCGAGTTTAGCGTTGATATGTAGAGTGCAAGGGACTGTTTTGAGTCGGATTAAGGATGATGCGGCTAATATACATTGGAAAAATGCGGTTGAGTTGGCAAAAAAGGCGACGGTGTTGTCACCTTGTTCTGTTGAGTTTGGGTATTTTTATGCGAATTTATTGTATGAGATGGCGACCGAAGAGAAGGAGTTTGAGGAGTCGGTGCGTGAGTGTGATCGTGCATTAGCGATTAAGAATCCTATTGATCCTGGTAAAGAGATTTTCCAGGAGGTGAGTGGGTTGAACATTTCTACACCGGAAGGGAGGACTGAGCATGTGCGTCGTGAGGTACAGGGGTTACGTGATACAATTGATCGTTATTATCTAATGAAGAAGATTAAAGCTGAAGTGGCTGGACTAAAAGAAAGCAGTACTGGTATTTTTTGATTCTGATTATTTATTGTTATTCATTATCATCTATATATAATACAGTATGACAAATTAAGGTAAGCACTATCATTAATTGATCAGGTCACATAATTATTACCTCTCTGTGTAGGCTTACTTGATGCAGCAGTGCCGTAGTTTCTTACCCTCCCAAGCTGGTACTATACCTATACTAACGTATATATATATATATTATACTTGTACTCGTATGTATGTTTTATTGATTTGTTTGTAACTATGTTTGTAGGAATTTATGGAACACTTTCAGGATATATGATCAGTTTAAAAATGGAGGAATACTCGAACTTGATTGAAGATGTTTGAATTATTTTGGATATTTGTACGAAGATGTTTGTTGTTTTGGAGTTGTTTTGAATATTTTTCGAGTTTAATGTAATATGTGTATTCGTGTATAAGCATTCTATGCCAGCCTTACTATACATTTTGAATATTTCTCATGCTATAGTGTAATATGAGACATCCAAGCAAAGTAAGTTTTAAGCATCTGATATGATCCCACATCGGCTAATTAAGTATGGGATTGGTTGGTGGTTTATAAGCCTAGGTGTCCCTCCTCCTTTGAGCTAGCTTTTGGGAGTGAGTTCTACACTTAGCTTATAGCATGATGCGAGCCTATTATGGGATGGGTTCTTGTTTGATTTTTTAATATTTTATTAGGAAATTGATTATAGTAGGATTTTTGTGTGTGTGAGCTATTGGTACCTAAATTTCATTCCGAAGGGGTGCACAGCCACGGATGCCACTTCTTCGCAGCTAGTCTTTTACACTAACTGCCACAATTTTAATACAATGGCCATGAAATGCTGGTGCTCTAATCAACTTTACAAATCTTAGCAACTTCTCTTATTCTAATTCCTTTACATTTCTAAACAAACTTGAATATAATCTGATAGAACGATACATTCTACATTTTCTTCAAAGCAAATCTTCGTCATTGTATGAATTAACGATTATGTAGTTCAGAGGCATCATAAGTGGCTAGGGTCAACTAGTTTAAGTCCAAAGGTTATGTCCTCGCAATGTCTAACGTGAGAAACAATTGAGCCCGTGTCAATCCCAGATCTCTTACCACACCCCTTATAAGGAGGAACATGAAAGCAAGGCTCCATGGACATGGCTCGAGCACAAGGAGGATTTTGAACTGTCTCATTATCGGGCATATGTAAGATCCATGGTGTCAATCCTCCAAGACCTTGGGCCACATAACCAAACGTTGACCCGGGACTGGTGATCAGCTTATCCGACAAGCTCAGTAAGTACATATCTGCCCATGCTTTCATATTATGCCACTTTTTCTCGGTTTTCTGTTTCCCTTCAGAACTTGGTTGGAAAACTTTAATCACCGTTCCATTAACAGTTGAATATTTCTTGTATATCTTTTTTATCTTCTCAAAATGATCAGATTCTAAAGATGTCACTAGAACAGCTATAGACTTATGGTCTTCCTGTGAGACGATTAACGATTTGTTTGTATTCATTTCTAGCGGGAGCATCACATTTTCTAACGAACAGGATAATACTGTCTTCGGTATGGTCGGAACTGCCCATCTAGAATTAAACATCATCTTAACCCATTTACGAGTAAAAACTCTGATCTGGACGCCGATTCTTTCATCTGATTTTTCTAGATAAGCTTGATAGTACGTGGTTATATGATCCCAGACTGGATTAGAGGGCAAGAACAGGTACCTACCTAGGAAATGGAAAACTGTATCTTTTACTGGGAAAAGTTTGGCTAGTTCTTGTTCAAATGATGGGATTAAGAACAGAGACGGGATGAAATAGAAATTTGATTTCATAATTACCCAAGAAATGTTTCCTAGAAATATGTGATCGTCATCACAATAGAAACGTTGATCGTTTTCACTGTAGCCACCAGAGATATGAAGATATATAAATGATAACGAAGAATAACTTTCTGAAAGATTCACAATGTTGCCATAACTTTCCGGTGATTTCTGATTCAAGGTATCAAGCCGTTTCCAAAGAGGAAACTTTTGTGGAAGTAGCCATGTGGTTTCGGGAAAAGGCTCACAGAAGAGATCAGACATGTCGATTTTGTTGTCATATACTAGAAGGACTCTATTTGTGAGAAGAGCATAAAGAAATGCTGATGCTAGGCTCAACATTCTGTTTCCTAGTCCATCAGCCGGTATCCTCACTAGATATTTACAATCTGAGGATTCATCGTCATGATTGTTCAAGTGACCGGACTTTAATTCACTTATCTTTTGCTTGTAGGCTTCTGTGTTTGGTCCACATCGTGTGTGAAGTGCTTCATATTCACTTAATTTGGAAATTAGATAAGATGAAGGTTTGTGCAGTGATTCCCTACGATACCTTCCTGATTCATACCTACTTTGGCAAGATTCGTAGTTGTGATTGAAATCTTCCTCCGCTGAAAATTGAAATATGGAACACAAATGAGAAATATAATCCTATTGGCAAAATGCAGAAGCTTGAACTTGAACATACTTCAAAAGGTTGCATGCATATATTTATTTTGTACAAATAAAACCAAAAACCACAAATAATAAAAACACTGAAAAACAAGAAAAATGAAAAAAAATGTGGAGGAAATCAGCAATGACAAAAAAAAAAGAAGTCAAAACGGGCGACGTGACGATATCTAAACAGTAAAACATACGGAAGCTAAACAGTGCCAAGTATGACACTGTTCACTTGTTTTCTTTTATTATAGTATATAATATAATATAATATAATGTAATGTAATATAATATACCTAGACTTGGCCAAAAAAACCGATTCCAAAAAAATCGGTCTGGATAAACTGAAATCGTGTCCCAAAAAAACCGGTTCCTCAAGAACCGATCGGTTTGGAACCGGTTCCACTTTTGGATCCAAAAATCGGTTCCGGACCGGTTCCAAAGCGGTTCGGTTCCAGTTCTTGGTCAAAAAAACCGGAAAAAAACTGGTCAATCGTTGACCAAGAGAACCGGATTTTGGCCACGTCTATATATACCTGATTTCATTTTTAATATAGTACTCATGAAACAGCCACAAAAACATTTGAAAAAAAATAAAAAATAATATGAGTGGCTACCAACTACAAAATATATAATAATATTATTGAGTAATACCAGTTCTGTTTAAAATTTTACGTATCATCTAAAAGCATATATGTAATAATATTATTTGTAACATATCCGATTTTTCAATCCGACCAGTGAATCATTAAGGAGACTAGTCGTGAAAACATTGGTATTTGTATGTCACATGCACATCTAAATCCATAAGACGACCCAACTCTTAAGCCTTAGTTATGTTTTAACCTTAGAAGTCATCTATTATGCTAAACTTTTAATTTAGATCCTCAAATCACAAGTTTATGACTTTTTTTTAATTTTTTTTGAAAGGTGAATATCGCTGAAAATTTCGTGTCGTGATTCGACAGCGGGAGGTCTAACATACGTTGTCTTAACCGGGTCCGCGCTAGAGAGCTCCCTGAAGTGGAAATGTCTATTTCAAATACCCGAGGGGGGAAAAACCCCATACTAATCCGCCCGAAAACACGACGATTATTAGGGGTAAACCCTGCCCCCTCAGACTTGAACCTGGGTATACCCAAGTTAAGTCCTCATAAAGGGACTTAATTCCTACGTCCTCCCCAAGGCTTGAACACAATCTAATTTAAATAATTTTCAATTTCTAAACGCCTACAAACAATATTTCGTTCATTAATTTACAAAAATTATTAGTTTCATCCCAGGGAACCTTGTTAAGTATAACCCCTCTCAACTGTAGCTCCATCTACGCGCAAAGTACCGCTCTACAACTTAAATGGCTTACATGTCCAATTGTGTACCTAGGGTAGAAAAATATACAATGAGTTTCTCATTTTTAAAATTGAAAACACAAAAGAAATTTATAAAAATGAGTTTTCCGAATAGGTGTAATTAAGTTGGTAAGCCGAGTTTTTTAGCTTTCCGTAATACTGATTATTTATAAAAGAACATTTAAAAATGTCTGTTGTTTTTCATCTTTTCTTTGAAAAATTTTATGCTAGTTAAAGCGTACGCTTCGTTTTCTGCAACTAACCGTTTACAAAATTACAACTTTCAACATGAATTTGAAAGTGAAAAACATGAATCTGTGTATTAAGTGTATTAAGTGACTAAATGTATAAATAATGTTTGTGTATTAAATAGAAAATAAGTAATTAACGGTTATTTTTGTTTATTGACTCAAAAATTCGACTGAATATATTAGGTTTTTAATTATTATGTTTATTAAGTAAAAATACCGGATCTAAGACAAGCTAACTTAATTACATATCTATAATCTCTTATAAAGATAACTAGGATTAATAATTTAGGCATATTTTTTCTTTCCAAAATACCCTTATTTAAACATAAAGCTCTTATATACCCTCATTTCCTCCGATCTCTCTAATCATTACACACTCTCATCGACCTTCTATCACCCTCCGCCGCCGCCCTCCTTCTCCACCGTCTGCCTCGATCTCCACCACCGCCTCCCTTTTATATTGTCCTCACCTTCTAGCCGCCGCAACGTGCGAACACTATACTCGCAGAGACGGAGACACAATGGGGGCATTGGGGGCAATTGCCCCCACTCCAATTTTGGTACAATGTAAATTTTTTATTTAAGGGTATATTTATAATTTTAACCTTAAAAAGATTTTAAAAAATAAAAAATACATACAAATGTCACATTAGTCTCTAAATAAACACATACGAACAATTTTAACCCTAACACCGATTTTTGATAATTTGATTAAACCCGGCGTTAACAAAATTCTTTAAAGGGCCCATTTTCTAGTCTCTAGCTAGGGCCTAATTTTTTATATACTATGACTCTGATAAATATAACAAACAGTTTATAAATTTGCCCCCTCACTAAAAATTTTCTGGCTCCCTCCCTGAATACTCGTACATATTATTATTACTGAAAATTTCGTGTATTAATTAAAACGAACTTTTAATTGGCAGTTAAGTATAAATTAATTCAATACAATGGTTAAAAATAGAAATATAATAATGAGGAGGAACAAGGTACATACGTGTTGGTTGGAATGAATATCGTAGAATGACTACGAAAATGAAAGAACAAACAACAACTCCTCCTATTAACTTTAACTTCCTCATGAATTAATTCGTTTTAATCAGTATGTGAGTGAGAGGCTATGTTCTACAAATGTCTGGTAATAGCTGCCTTCAATCATGAACTTTCTTGAGCAAGAAGAACAGAGGGTATTGAGTGATTAGCAGCTCAAGCTCCATTTCAAAGGTTATTTATATGGAGTACCATAAATCCATAATTAATGGCTGCTGATTTGTACAAGGAAAAAATTTAAGTGGACAAGGAATTTTACAGCAAATAGACTATTATACCCCTTACTTATTTTAGCACTTAATAGCCCTTAGCCACTCACACCTTCTCATCCCTCCACTTCTACGTTTTGCTTCCAGCAACAAACCTCCATAGCATGAACAAGAATCCTCATTCATTGTTTCATATTTGCTAATTGTTGAAAGTTGCAACTTTATATTCAAACGACAAATTAATTTGCGGTTTAAGATGACAACACAATCATATTAGAAATTGAAAATTATTTCAAAATATTAGTTTAAGTCCACAATCTTAAGCAAAAGTCATGCGATTTTGAAAAAGATTATTAACCAAATACCAAAAAATTGATTACTAAAATGGATGTTAAAATCCCAAATCAGAGAGGTGAAATCCATTGTGTGTTTACGAAGTTGATTAACATCAAACGATGTCCGCAATTATCACATGCAATAACAAATCATTAATGTCGTTTTTATAAAAGTTACGATAAATAACAAAAATAGCAAATCACTACTATGTTGGAGGCACTACATAACTGAACGAGAGGTCCTAACATTGAAAACATGTGTATTATCACATGGAATATGGATGAATAATACAAGGGTATAATAGTCTATGTATAAAAGTTTTCTTGTACACATAAATTTCAGCTCCATTCATATATAGTGAGGATAAGAAATAAAACAAAACAATAATGGGCCGGCTTCATTAATACAAACCAGACTACTGATGAATCGCGCACTGCTGTACGTGGTTTTGTCATATTTACCTATGTTTTGTCATATTTACTTATGTTAACAATGATGAATTGTTTAACATTTTTAAAATAAATAAACAACAAGAACTGCTAATCCTTTTATATCATTATTTGTAAATTTTAAAAACTCAAAATATGAATTAACAAAGCAACTTGAAATAAATAATAAATGAGATTTTAAAGGCCAATATGAAAACTAATTAGAAATGTATTTGATTTGTAGAGATTAATTTGATCACGAAGCAATATAATTTGGTTAACTTAGAAACGTTTTATTTTTCTTTTTCCAATATGAACACAATTTAAACTTGTATACAACTAAATATATATAGTTTGAGCGCAGAACAATTGATATAAACTAGACTTATGCACGCACAATGCGGCGGTGTTGAGGGTAGTGATGGCGGAGGTGGTGGTAGTGACGGTGGTGGGGGCGACAGTGGGGACAGTGATGGGGGCGGCGATGGTGGTGAATGTAAAAGTAATTGATGTTAAAGGTGGTATTGTAGTTATTTTAAATGTTGGAGGATCTATACAGTAAATTATTTCATTAAGGTATATTGAATGGAGATGTTTAAATTAGTGAATAAAGGAGAAGAGTATTTTTGGTTTTTCAAAGGTAGAAAGTTTAAGGGAAAAATGTGGTTTGTTTTATTAGATAGTATAGATAACTCTTGTTGCTTAACACGAAATATATATATAAAAATACAAACTATGTGAAATGTTCATTTGAAAACTAAAATATATATAACTCTTGTTGCTTAACACACTGTGATCTGAATTTAACACAATGTGTTTTAATTGTAAACAATTGTTTTTTATTGTGTAATCTAAAAACACATTGTGTTAATTTTAAATCACAGTGTGTTTTTGATAGCTCGTGAAAATTAGAAAATTGTTTAAACATACTGTGATATGAACTTAACACAATGTGTTTTGTAAAAACACATTTTGTTAAATTCAGATCACAGTTTGTTTTGGCAGTTTTTCTAGTTTTCATGAAAATTTAGTTTTCAAATAATCACAACCTACAATCTATATCTATACTATGTTATAAAAAAGAATAACCTCATGTTGAAAATTATATGGGAGAAAATGTCTAAAATACCCTTAATGATTATATTACACTATCAGTCATTTATCTTTTAAAATATCTTCATTAATTCTTTACATCCATTACTGATACGTTAATTATTTACACCACTCGACACCATCTCTACCACCAACAGTCATCCTCCACCACCACATCATCGCCGCCACGAACACCACCGCATTGCGCTGCTATCATGCTAGTAAATTACAAATTAAATATTGTTACCAACTTACCGGGGATGCATGGTAAGCAGTGTCAAACGAATAAACGATACCATGACATAGATAAAATCCCATCAACATTGATGGTAAAAATCCATCACAATCGATAATTTTTTGTTGTATGTAAATCCTCCTAACCAATTCTCCTAAAAATCCTCCTAACCAATTCTCCTAAAAATCCTCCTAATATATCCACTTGTTAACACATGTAATCCACTAATTCTCTTTCCTAATCTCACCCCCTGATTTTCCACATGTCACGATCCTATTAATTAGGAGGATTTTTAAGCTAAACAATTAGGAGGATTGATCATTACCCTAATTAAATACCCCTATGTGAGTCATTCAATCGTATGATCAGGCCATGCAAGACATGCTTGTTGTAATCATCTAACTATGACAAATATGAATGGTTAACCATTCGTGTAATCCCCTCACATTCAATTTTTGTAATCAGCTAAGCCCATCCAATGGTAGGCTTACAGGAATGGTTAACAACAGCCAATAATCAGCAGCCACATCTTCCTTTACACTTTTTTAAGCATAATGTACTTCTTTTTAATACGAGCATAGTACCCGTGTAATGCGGCGGAAAAATTTACAAAGTGCGATATGCCGTGATAATGACAATTTACAAAGTGGTATTTATTTTGTCAGTTAGATTATTGTATATATATATATATATATAACACAAAATGTTATTACAAAAGTAAAATAATAATAATTTATATGTATTAAAAAATTATATATAAATTAAAAACTTTAAATTAATAATAATATAATAATTTACAAATCAAATAATAAAATAAAGTAATGGGCTGATGGGCTTTTAATAAACTAAAAATGAATGTTGGGCCTTTTACTAAGTCAAATGAATTGTGCCCTAAATTTTAAGGCATAATAGGTCATTGTTTTTTATCCAATCAAAGATAGATATCTACCAATAAACTAAAACAGGATTGACATGTTCTTGAAACGACACATGGCGTAATCCTTGATCGATACATGTCCTTTTAATTTATTTATTTTGTTAAATTAGCTTTTTTAGTTGTATATAAATTCAATTTCCTTATTAGACTTAGAATTAAACTCAACTCTTGACTTATTAATACAAAAGACATTATAACCTTATTTGATTGATTGTTTTCTCATTAATAAATTGTCTCTTTTTCTTTCTCAATTCTTCAACTCCTATTACTTATATTAATTATAATAAGTTATTAACATGAAGACTTCAAAATTTTGAGTTTACGATCCGAAATCACAAGGCTATTGCCATCATCCACTATGCTTACAAGTTTCGATTTTGACGTGGTTCTAAAAATTTAAGGTAAATCCAAAACTCTAACTAAACATATATTATATTTATCATTACTGTTTATTATAATTTAGCTTCGATTATCGATTTACTTTAACCATAATTTATTTCATACTCACAAATCATGTATGAGACATATTCGAATTTTTTTATGATACAATCTATATAGCTACCGTACATCGTACGGGTATTAAGACTAGTAATCGTATATAACATAACATGTGAAAGGAAATATATAAAATATAAAAACGGAAACCGAAGGGACAATCCAGACGTTTTGCTTGTTTTGTTTATTTCTTCTCTCTCTCTCTCTCTCTCTCTCTCTCTCTCTCTCTCATCTACTGGAATCGCTGCCTTTTTGATCGGAAACATCGTATCTCCAGATCTTGACTCATATAACCGAATCTTGACTGAAGTGGCCGGAGTTTTAGCGATTTGGTGGTGCCTTGTGGTGATTGTTTCTGATAACGGCGGTGGCTGAAGGTGGTTGTAACGGCGGTGGTTGGAGGTGGTTGTAACGACGGTGGCTGGAGGTGGTTGTAACGGCGGTGGTTGGAGGTGGTTGTAACGGGGTGGCTGGAGGTGGTTGTAACGGCGGTGGTTGTACGGTGGTGGCTGGAGGTGGTTGTAACGGCGGTGGTTGTAACGGCAGTGGCTGGAGGTGGTTGTAACGGCGGTGGTGGAGGTGGTTGTAGGCGGTGGTTGTAACGGCGGTGGCTGGAGGT
Source organism: Erigeron breviscapus (assembly GCA_034093135.1). Classification (NCBI taxonomy): domain Eukaryota; kingdom Viridiplantae; phylum Streptophyta; class Magnoliopsida; order Asterales; family Asteraceae; genus Erigeron; species Erigeron breviscapus. The sequence continues at coordinate 93,067,714 of CM067170.1, read as the reverse complement.
GGTTGTAGACGGCGGTGGTTGGAGGTGGTTGTAACGGCGGTGGTTGTAGGTGGTGGTGATTGGAGAGGTTTGGGGTAAAAGGTAATTATCTATAAAAGGAAGGGGTATATTAGGTACTTCAAATCATATTTTCTTTAAAAAAAAGGGCTTCCTGCTTTATAATGTACGAGAGATAGTGTCCGCGCGTTGCGGCGGTGAGATGGTGGGGGTGATAGGTCAAGTCATAGAGTATGATAGCCAAATGCCTTAGCCGTACGGGCTCCGCCCTCGGATTTAAAAATTCGTCGAAAGTATATCGAATGACATCTCTAATGAAAGAGCATGAAATTTTAAAAACACCCATACAATTTTTATAATTTATCGATATACGGTTTTTGAGATAAAAGATTTTAAATGAATTAGAGGAATAAAATGATTTATGGAGAGAGAGAAAAAAAATAAGTGGTTGAGATTTGAGGAGAGAGAAAAAAATGAGTGGTTGAGATTTAAGGTTATTATAGGTATATAAGTATATTAGGTAGAGATGTTTAAATTAGTGAATAAAGAATAGGGGTATTTTGGGTAGTTCAAATCATCTTTTCTTTAAAAAAAAGAGCAAAATGTTTTATAAGATAGTATTAGATTATAGATATAGATAATATAGATTATAGATATAGATAGATATAGATTATAGATATAGATGAGGCTTCAGATTTTACACTACTCTAAGCACGTGCCCCTCACATTTATTTTCTCCCTCTTCTCATCTTAATCCACCCCTGTTGGAGTGCTGATTATTTCTCCCCAATTATCACCGGCAAAAAGTCCAGATCCAAGGTATATTCGTATATATATGTATGTTTATTTGTGTAACATCCCGAACTTTTCGTGTTTGACTTGTTAACTATTTCGTTAGTTAACGTTAGGATCGTTAAGTCTATGTGCCCTAAATGGGATTATGTGATTAAATGCTTCGGTATTTAATATTAAATGATTAAAGTATGTTAAATGAATTTAATAAAAGTCAAGTTAAGTAAGATAAGTGCTTGTTAAGTCGATAAGTCTCCCGGTAGGAAAGTTAAGCCAAGAAAGTCATGTTTAGAAGTTAAGGGGCCTAAAACGTAACATTAGGAGTTGATGGCCAGGGGTTTAAAGAATAATTAGGCTTCCCTAATTGTCATAAACCTGCTCTCATACGTGAGGTAAACCCTAGCCGATTCCCTCTCTCAATTCTCAAGCAACTTTCTTCAAGATTCAATCGTTTCATGCCGTTTCGATCAAGTTTTGTTTAGATCTTGAATTCCCTACGTCAAGTGCAGGTAATATAAGTTATATTACTCTTAAATCTGATTATATGAGTCTAAGAAGTGAGTTCAATCCAGGCCATGGGGTATGGGTTGGGTTAATTAGTTGATTGATCATCGATTTCATGTTTTCGGGTGATCGAACGATTGTATTATGTTAGCAAATGATTAAAGGATCAATTGATTGATTAAAGTCATCAAAAGTGTAATTGAAAAGGTTAATTGTAAGTCTCCAGGTCGTTAATGGGTGTTAAAGTCGTAAAGGGTTTGTAAAAATGAAGTTTTGTTCGAAGCTACAGTATACGAGACTCATACAAGGGGATGAGACTCATAAGCTGATAATTGTCGATTATGTTTTCCCACTGTTTGCTAATATGAGACTCATAAAAGGGTATGAGACTCATGAACTGATCAAGTTCGATTTATGTTGTTCCTTTTGTAAATATGAGACTCATAAAAGGGTATGAGCCTCATAAACTGATCATGGTCGATTTATGCTTACTACTGTTTGCAAATATGCGACTCATGGCTGATTCATGAGACTCATAAAGTGTCTTTCCAAACTATTAAGGTTTAAAATAAGTGTTAAGTGACATATAAGTGTCCATATGACATATGTAGCTTCCAGATGTTAATTGGGTCTCGTTTATGGTAGATGATTGATTCTACACTTGTTATAGGTAGTCGAGAATATTAGCAAGGCTCAGTAACACTTGTTATCATTGTGTTGTGCGCTGCGATAAGGTAAGATACATGACTTTTCTCACGCTGGAGGTACAACAAAATGTAGTTTTCTATAATTAACCTCTTAATCGGATTATCTTATATGTGTTGGGTTTTCCGGGTTATGCGGGAGGTTATATGGGAATGTATGTATGTTGAAATGCCCTACGTTGATATGTTGACGTTTAAAGTAGAAGTAAGTGTGTGCATATGAAGTATGATGTTTATAATGACGTTGCCATGTTATGTTTATGATTGTGATATGTGTTGATGATAATGTCGTTGATATGCCTTAATGTTGATGTGTGATGGCTTATATATGGCACTTAAGTATGAAATGTCTAGTTCACTAGATACACGTAAGAAATGTTATGAGTTGTGCACGTTAGTGAGATTAAATGTTGAAGTAGATGTGACATCAATTAGGTAATTAATATACCTAAAGTAAAGTAAAGTGTGAAATGTGGGAAATCGTTCTAGCCTTAGCGTTAGTGCGTAAAAGTAAGAAAGATATAAATATGTGGGAAATGCTATAGCTAAATACGTGAGATTGACGTGGGAAGTGTTAAGCTTAACCCGTGCTAGTTGTAAAGCTAGTGCGTACGTGGTCGCTTGAGTGGCTCCTTGCGGCATAGTTACGTGGGACTAGTATTTTCGGGTGGAGTGACTAACCACCAATGTTAAAAGCATAACGGGATACTATGGAAATGACATTGCCTTTCCTAAAAGTTAAGACGTGGGAAATCGTGCTAGTTGTAAAGCTAGTGCGTAATATGTAAGTTGAGTAAGAATAAGTTGATTAAATATGTAAGATGTAAGAATAAGTTGATTAAGTTGATTATAAGAATATGTGAGAAAGATGTACATATAGTTTAAGACGTGGGATTAACATGTGACGTGAGATTTAATAAGATATGTTGAGACGTGTGATAAGTATGATGTATCGTTGGTAGTAACAATTAGGAGTATATACTCTACATGTGCTAATATGAATACGTGTGACAAGTTTATGTGTGATATGCCAAGATATGATATGAAGTTACGTTTAAGTGGTAAGTCTATGTTGATATGATATAAGATATTGATTAAGATGTGAGTATATGATGTTATGATTTATATGTTGATATGAAATGAAATGTGATGCAATGTGGGAAAAGGGAAGTGTGGGTTGATCTATGATTGTTGTGGATGATATGTAATGTGATTATGTTTTGATAAGTAAAATATGACGAAGTTTTATGAAAGGAAAATGAAGAACGTTTTATAAATGTGTGTATCTTACTTAGCTAATCTATTAGCTAACACTTGCTTTTATAAAAATGTTGTGTCCTCTAGGATAAGCAGGTTTGAGCTAGGAAAGGATTAGCTTGGTGAGATGGGGTAGATGAAATAAAGAAGACTAGCATAGATTGTTGAACGCTTAGACTTCCCTTAGCCTATGTTTCGGCTACTTTATTTACATTTATGATACTTGTAATGATGAATGACATTTATGTTGGTGCCATGACTTGGATTTCATTGATATCATTTTGATGATGCACTTGGTAACACCATTTATTGAAAGTACCAACCATTCCGGTTGGGGCAGTTTTTAAGTGATTCTATTTTCGCTACGTTTTAAACGCCGTTTGACAAAAGTTTTTGAAATCCAGGTTTTTAAAATGACGAGTGTTACAAGTTGGTATCAGAGCAATGGTTTAAGTGAACCGAAAACCGATCAAAGCCATAGGATTTTGGACTTAAACCGTATGAGAAATGATAGGCTTAAGTAGGAATGCTTTAGCCTTAAGAAGAATTGCATGTAGGACGGGTTGGGTTGAGTGTTAGAGTAGGATTAAGGCTTAACATGTATTTGTTGTTGATATGTATGATTATGACGATCTGCCTTATTCCTTCACTTTTCTCGCTTCCTACATCGATAAATGTATTTGTTGCTACAATAGACGATCTCTTAAGGTAATGTGCAAATTCCCGGTAGAATGAATTGTGTCGTTGTGTTGTGTATGGTGCGATATATTCTAAGAGGGGTGATTGGAAGTGGAGTATTAGGTTAAATAGAATTCATCGTATCGAGTCCAACCCAACGGGTTAGAGACAAGGACCATGAAGGAAAAGAGGTTTGAAATGTCATGTATGTGATGCAAGTTGTAGTTGTTCACATTGAGAAAGTGTTTGTAAAAGTTGAAGAAACGAAGTTCGAGTTTGAAAGGAAGAACAAGGAAGTTCAAGATGAGAGTAAGAGGTTCAAGGTTGATAGAATGTTGAATGGTCGATGTTTTGGTTGCTGCATATGTGGATGGTATTCCGGTTAGCTATCGAGGTATCTGTAGGAAACATGCTACTCTTGTAGGTGCTATCAAGTAATCAAAGAAGTTGGATGATGATTATAAATCCGAGAAGACGAATGTGAAAACTGTGAATGACAAGAAGGTTGGATTTAAGAGAAGGTTAGATGAGTCATCAGATTCGGAAAAGAAGTTTAAGAATGGTTCGACTTATGAGGGTAAGGATCATGGAAAAGCCAGTCAGTGGTGTTCAGTTTGTAGAGCTCATCATAGTGGACCATGTTCGGAGAAAAACTAGAAGATGAGATAGGTGTGGTGAGCAGGACATGTTGCTTCTAGTTGCAAAGATAATATTTGATTGTTGATTGTCCTCAATGGAAAGATGATGTGAAGAAGGATGATGCTCAAAAAGCCAAAGCTCGTGCATATCAGATGATTACTGTGGAGGAAGAGCGTGATGATGAGGTACCCAATAAAGTAGTTCCTTAGTAGATTAATCAATGATACTTATGTTTATATGTTTATGTGAAATGTGTGTGTATTATGTGTTTATAGTTAGTATAATTATGCCATGATGGATTGTGAAGGAAATGTTGGACATTATGATGTGTGAGTATAGTTAAAGGTACACGTGTGAGGAATGATATAGTTAGAATTATGGTCCGGAACATAATTGTAAATATATCATGATGTGGGCGTGTTCATTTGACGGTATTCACATTGATTAATGTAAGACATGAAAAGAAAGGTGATGAGAAAGGATTGGTTGAAAGTTCGGTTGAATTTTAAGTGGTAAATGTGGTAAAATGTTGACTTATACGTGTGTGGAAAGTAATGAGAAGAGGAATGGAGGTGTTGATATCATGAAATGATTCTGAGGACAGAATCCTTTTAAGGAGGGGAGTATTGTAACATCCCGAACTTTTCGTGTTTGACTTGTTAACTATTCCGTTAGTTAACGTTAGGATCGTTAAGTCTATGTGCCATAAATGGGATTATGTGATTAAATGCTTCGGTATTTAATATTAAATGATTAAAGTATGTTAAATGAATTTAATAAAAGTCAAGTTAAGTAAGATAAGTGCTTGTTAAGTCGATAAGTCTCCCGGTAGGAAAGTTAAGCCAAGAAAGTCATGTTTAGAAGTTAAGGGGCCTAAAACGTAACATTAGGAGTTGATGGCCAGGGGTTTAAAGAATAATTAGGCTTCCCTAATTGTCATAAACCTGCTCTCATACGTGAGGTAAACCCTATCCGATTCCCTCTCTCAATTCTCAAGCAACTTTCTTCAAGATTCAATCGTTTCGTGCCGTTTCGATCAAGTTTTGTTTAGATCTTGAATTCCCTACGTCAAGTGCAGGTAATATAAGTTATATTACTCTTAAATCTGATTATATGAGTCTAAGAAGTGAGTTCAATCCAGGCCATGGGGTATGAGTTGGATTAATTAATTGATTGATCATCGATTTCATGTTTTCGGGTGATCGAACGATTGTATTATGTTAGCAAATGATTAAAGGATCAACTGATTGATTAAAGCCATGTTATGTTTATGATTGTGATATGTGTTGATGATAATGTCGTTGATATGCCTTAATGTTGATGTGTGATGGCTTATATATGGCACTTAAGTATGAAATGTCTAGTTCACTAGATACACGTAAGAAATGTTATGAGTTGTGCACGTTAGTGAGATTAAATGTTGAAGTAGATGTGACATCAATTAGGTAATTAATATACCTAAAGTTTAAAGTAAAGTGTGAAATGTGGGAAATCGTTCTAGCCTTAGCGTTAGTGCGTAAAAGTAAGAAAGATATAAATACGTGGGAAATGCTATAGCTAAATACGTAAGATTGACGTGGGAAGTGTTAAGCTTAACCCGTGCTAGTTGTAAAGCTAGTGCGTACGTGGTCGCTTGAGTGGCTCCTTGCGGCATAGTTACGTGGGACTAGTATTTCCGGGTGGAGTGACTAACCACCAATGTTAAAAGCATAACGGGATACTATGGAAATGACATTGCCTTTCCTAAAAGTTAAGACGTGGGAAATCGTGCTAGTTGTAAAGCTAGTGCGTAATATGTAAGTTGATTAAATATGTAAGATGTAAGAATAAGTTGATTAAGTTGATTATAAGAATATGTGAGAAAGATGTACATATAGTTTAAGACGTGGGATTAACATGTGACGTGAGATTTAATAAGATATGTTGAGACATGTGATAAGTATGATGTATCGTTGGTAGGCACAATTAGGAGTATATACTCTACATGTGCTAATATGAATACGTGTGACAAGTTTATGTGTGATATGCCAAGATATGATATGAAGTTACATTTAAGTGGTATGTCTATGTTGATATGATATAAGATATTGATTAAGATGTGAGTATATGATGTTATGATATATATGTTGATATGAAATGAAATGTGATGCAATGTGGGAAAAGGGAAGTGTGGGTTGATCTATGATTGTTGTGGATGATATGTAATGTGATTATGTTTTGATAAGTAAAATATGACGAAGTTTTATGAAAGTAAAATGAAGAACGTTTTATAAATGTGTGTATCTTACTTAGCTAATCTATTAGTTAACACTTGCTTTTATGAAAATGTTGTGTCCTACAGGATAAGCAGGTTTGAGCTAGGAAAGGATTAGCTTGGTGAGATGGGGTAGATGAAATAAAGAAGACTAGCATAGATTGTTGAACGCTTAGACTTCCCTTAGCCTATGTTTCGGCTACTTTATTTACATTTATGATACTTGTAATAATGAATGGCATTTATGTTGGTGCCATGACTTGGATTTCATTGATATCATTTTGATGATGCACTTGGTAACACCATTTATTGAAAGTACCAACCGTTTCGGTTGGGGCAGTTTTTAAGTGATCATATTTCCGCTACGTTTTAAACGCTGTTTGGCAAAAGTTTTTGAAATCCAGGTTTTTAAAATGACGGGTGTTACAATTTGAGTTTTTTTTATTAGGGTTTGTAAATTCCGAATTTCATATATTGGAAATTGATATGGTTGATTGTTATCGGTGGTAGAAAAGGCGACGTCATAAAATACTAGAACGCACTGGCGACGGTGGTGATTAGGATTCAGGCGACGGTCGTTGTTGACTTATCATAGTTTGACTAATTTTTAACTTCAGAATTTTATTTCAAGACAACTTGGTATTAAGATTGTTCCATATTCTCTTTTAAGAAAGGAGTTTTTCTCCTCTGTTGAAGGTTAGTAGCCTAAAACTCGTGCTTATTTGTTTTGATAATTAGTGGATGTAATCTCCATTTACCAAATAAATGTTTATGGATTGGTTTGAGAAGATTTGTACTACAGTTTTTAAATTGCGCCCGACTAAGAATGAAGTAAAAGGGTGAATTGTCTGAGTGAATAATTTTTATTTTTCATTTCATTAAATAAAAGATAGAATCGTTCAGTAGGCTAATCTTCAAAGTTTATCGATTGAGACAGCGGCAGGCCCAAAGAGCTCTACAGTAGTGCCTTGCGAGATCGTAGCTCGTTCACCTAAGATGGAAAAGCACTTGGTTGAAAGCCTAGCAACGAGAAAAAAGAGTCTCATGCATCCTTTAGTCAACAACCATTAGTAAAGAATAGGATCAGACAAAAAAGAAGTGAAATCTGAATTGGATATGTGATAACAAATTTGAATTAAGGATACCTCTTAAAAGCAACACTGCAATATGTTTTAGTTATTTAGAATCTGAAGCAAAACCAATTTTTACAAATTGTTTTAGGTATTTAAAATTTTATATAGATTTTTTGGTGTTCTACGTTATGTAAGGTTAGTATTTAGTTCAGTTGCAACTGGTACATACATGTATGTGGTAACAATGGTATCTCCTTAATCCTTAATCCATATTTTGAATTTTAAGAGCTAGCATTGCTTTTATAGATTCCCATTTATATTGACATCACATGGAGGCAGAGGTACTTACTAATTGATTTTTGATAAGTTGCAGTTAAATTGGCTCTAAGTAGACCTACATTATTGTACTTTTCTGCTTCATATTAACTAGGAGGTTCTAGCACCGCCCGATGGGTGGCGGCGAAAAGTAGGTTCATGGGTAGACAAAATATATGGTAATCCAGAACGTTTATGCCATATGTAATGTGATGCCATTGCCCATTTCTAAACAAAATATAGGCTGTTGTAGAAGTTGCTGTCGTACTTGGCCTCATTAGATTAAGTTACAAAAGATTGAAATTGCATTTGCCTGATTAGTGTAACCTGCATAGCGTTGAAATGAATATGGTTAGAGTCCCGTCGTCTATAGATGTGAATTCCAATCTTTTGGATGTTGTTGAGAGCATTTTGTGTATGTATGGCTCCTACGTCTGCACCTTGTATCTATTTTTAGAAATTATATAATGACTGTGTAATTGTGTAAATGTAAATACTTAAATCTGGTGATTTTGGAAGGTCATGCATTTGAAACATAGTTTGGGCTCCTTTGAACCCATTTAACCCATTTCACTATAACTTGATAAAATAGCCATATAATTATGCAGACTTGGATAGACTATAACTTACATTTGCAAGCCAAAAAAGTGCACCATTTCAAGGCAAATATGCAAAACCTCGGTAAAGCATGTTGGTGGGTGACCCGGGTGTATGCTTTTGACTTCTGTATCTAATTTCAAAAACCATTAAAATATATTTCTAATAAAGCCATGTTTATCACTTTCTAACTACATCAGAAATGGAAACAAAGGGAAGCAAACTTGACCTATTTAGAAGTCCTTAAGATTAGGTCAAGTTTTTATAACATTTTAGTATCTACTTGTAGGACGCGACCACCGGTTGCCGTCGTCACCACCACCGCGCCCCTGCATAAGTAATAGTTGTTTACGTCTTTACCTTCTCATACCCCCAGCAATGACATCCTCATAGCCCATCTTTGACGGGATATACCTCCGTATGTGATGTTGTAAACTACAGTGAGCAATTCTAATAAACGAACTGGACCACGACACCATGTAATGTTATGATGCCATCCTAAAAGGCTTTTCTTCAGGAGTCAGCCTGCACAAAATTACACATTTTGACCCAAACCCAACCCACCCGATCTTCTCTATTTGCCATCTCTATACTCTAACAGTCCACGATTTGCACACTTATGTTTGATTTATCTAGACAAGAAAGTAAAGAACAAGAACAAGAACAAGTTCAAGAACAAGAACAAGAACAAGAACAAGAACAAGAACAAGAACAAGAACAAGAACAAGAACAAGAACAAGAACAAGAACAAGAACAAGAACAAGAACAAGAACAAGAACAAGAACAAGAACAAGAACAAGAACAAGAACAAGAACAAGAACAAGAACAAGAACAAGAACAAGAACAAGAACAAGAACAAGAACAAGAACAAGAACAAGAACAAGAACAAGAACAAGAACAAGAACAAGAACAAGAACAAGAACAAGAACAAGAACAAGAACAAGAACAAGAACAAGAACAAGAACAAGAACAAGAACAAGAACAAGAACAAGAACAAGAACAAGAACAAGAACAAGAACAAGAACAAGAACAAGAACAAGAACAAGAACAAGAACAAGAACAAGAACAAGAACAAGAACAAGAACAAGAACAAGAACAAGAACAAGAACAAGAACAAGAACAAGAACAAGAACAAGAACAAGAACAAGAACAAGAACAAGAACAAGAACAAGAACAAGAACAAGAACAAGAACAAGAACAAGAACAAGAACAAGAACAAGAACAAGAACAAGAACAAGAACAAGAACAAGAACAAGAACAAGAACAAGAACAAGAACAAGAACAAGAACAAGAACAAGAACAAGAACAAGAACAAGAACAAGAACAAGAACAAGAACAAGAACAAGAACAAGAACAAGAACAAGAACAAGAACAAGAACAAGAACAAGAACAAGAACAAGAACAAGAACAAGAACAAGAACAAGAACAAGAACAAGAACAAGAACAAGAACAAGAACAAGAACAAGAACAAGAACAAGAACAAGAACAAGAACAAGAACAAGAACAAGAACAAGAACAAGAACAAGAACAAGAACAAGAACAAGAACAAGAACAAGAACAAGAACAAGAACAAGAACAAGAACAAGAACAAGAACAAGAACAAGAACAAGAACAAGAACAAGAACAAGAACAAGAACAAGAACAAGAACAAGAACAAGAACAAGAACAAGAACAAGAACAAGAACAAGAACAAGAACAAGAACAAGAACAAGAACAAGAACAAGAACAAGAACAAGAACAAGAACAAGAACAAGAACAAGAACAAGAACAAGAACAAGAACAAGAACAAGAACAAGAACAAGAACAAGAACAAGAACAAGAACAAGAACAAGAACAAGAACAAGAACAAGAACAAGAACAAGAACAAGAACAAGAACAAGAACAAGAACAAGAACAAGAACAAGAACAAGAACAAGAACAAGAACAAGAACAAGAACAAGAACAAGAACAAGAACAAGAACAAGAACAAGAACAAGAACAAGAACAAGAACAAGAACAAGAACAAGAACAAGAACAAGAACAAGAACAAGAACAAGAACAAGAACAAGAACAAGAACAAGAACAAGAACAAGAACAAGAACAAGAACAAGAACAAGAACAAGAACAAGAACAAGAACAAGAACAAGAACAAGAACAAGAACAAGAACAAGAACAAGAACAAGAACAAGAACAAGAACAAGAACAAGAACAAGAACAAGAACAAGAACAAGAACAAGAACAAGAACAAGAACAAGAACAAGAACAAGAACAAGAACAAGAACAAGAACAAGCTAATCCTCGCCTAGCTCACTTGATTATCCTGAAGGCACAACATTTTCAAAGAACAAGTGTTAGCTAATAAAATTAGCTAAGTAAGATAACATAACTTGAAAACATTTGCCATTTAGATATATTAACAAAACCATCTTTTAATGTTAATATCACATACATATAGATCATTGCACACATATATTACCATAACACAATAGGGTCATCATATACCTAATGTGCCTAACTTTTCTTTCTTTTTCTTTCTTTCTTTTCTTTATTTCTTTGCCTAGACGTAGGCTAAGTGACTTATGCCACTTGCATAGGGATGTGGGGTTGTGTGTAGGCGGTCATAGACCATACATGGAGTCCTCACACCCGACATGATGGGTAAACCAATAGGTGGTCCATCGGCGTCGTTAAGGAATGACAAAGTCAATCCAACTGAATAAACCGTTTATGCCTTTACGCATTGGTGGTTAGTTACTTCACCCGGAATACTCAAACATAACTATGCCACAAGGAGCAACTCAAGTGACCACGTACGCACCAGCCCCGAAGAGCTAGCACGGGTTAAGCTTAACACAAGACTTTACATAATGCTCGAGACTTAATCGCTTAATTAGTTTAGGCTACTCTTTCACCTAAGCTAATCACATATCATCTTTTACTTTAGGGCCCTTAACGTGCACGTGAACATGGCATTCCTAATCAAAGGCTAGTGACTAGGTGATCAAGCCACACATGCAAACATATATCATATCATTTCATCATTTCATGCATTTATAATCATTTTATCATCTCATGCATATATACTTACCAAATACCATTGCAACCTGCAAATGAATGTTAATCATCATAAACGGTAAGTAATATATCCCTTTGCAACCTCCCATAGTCTCCCATAAACATAAAACGTGCGTACATATACAATTGGAAGGTTTAACTTATGAAAACGTGTTTTGTTGTACCAACAGGTGACAAAAGATGCTATCTTACCTCGATACAGCTTACCAACAAGTTAGAAGTATCTTATAGTGCTTGCTAAGTGCTCCCGACAACCTAGAATGAGTATAAGATCGATATATAAGCTAAACGAAATGTTTTATGAAAACTGGACAAGAGGTGCGCCGCACCTCTCACATGGTGCGTCGCACAAAGTCAACAGGGGAATTCTAAACATAAGTTGGTGCGCCGCACCAACCCCTTTGGTGCGTCGCACAAAGTCAACAGGGGAATTCTAAACATAAGTTGGTGCGCCGCACCACCCTTGGTGCGTCGCACAAAGTCAACAGGGGAATTCTAAACATAAGTTGGTGCGCCGCACCACCCTTTGGTGCGTCGCACAAAGGCAACAGGGGAATTCTAAACATAAGTTGGTGCGCCGCACCAACCCCTTTGGTGCGTCGCACAAAGTCAACAGGGGAATTCTAAACATAAGTTGGTGCGCCGCACCACCCTACTGGTGCGTCGCACCTGGAGGGTCGACCAGAAACCTAATCTTTGTTCTATGATCAAACGAATTCCATATGAACCCATACCCCAAATCCAACCTGGGGACTTAAAATTAACCCTTTCAATTGCACTTTCATCAACTTTAATCATCCTATTAATCCCTTGATCCTTTACATCATAATTCAATCATTAAACACCCGAACGACATGAATTCAATAACCGTTTGATCCAACAATCCAACCCAAACCCTATGGCCTGGATCAAAATCACTACTAAGACATACATGAACAGATTTAAGAGTAAGATCAGCCATAATACCTGTAGATGACTTCGAGGATTCGAAATCTTAATCAAACTTGATCGAAACGACACGAAACGATTGATTCTTGGAGGAAACTTGTCTTGAGAGGGAGGGGATCTGAACCTAGGGCTTAATCACGAAAATTAGCAGCTATAGGGGTCTCACTAGACCTTAAACTCCTGACCATAAGTTTCCTTTAGTGCCCATAGGCCCCTCGACTTCCTAAACCTTACTTTCGTAGCTTAATTAACTTACCGGGAGACTTAACGATCTAACAAGCACCTAACTTTCATACTTTACTTTAAATTACTTTCATTTAGTTCACTTTACTTCATTTCATATTAAACACATAAGCATTTAATCACATAATCCTTTATAAGGCACATAAACATAATAGACCTAACGTTAACTAACGGAAAGTCAAATAGTCAAACATAAAACGTTTGGGATGTTACAATTACCTCCCCCTTAAGAGGATTCCGTCCTCGGAATCGCCTCAGAAGTGAACAAATCTGGGTATTTCTCTTTCATCACCGACTCGGTCTCCCAAGTTAAACTTTCACCGTGGTTATGCTTCCATTTAATCAACACAAGATCAATCAACTTTCGGCGAAGTTTCTTTTGCTTTCTTCCGAGTATCGCTACTGGTTCGTCCACTATTCTTTTCTGAGGATTAATGCTCACATCCTCAATTGGAATAACACTAGACTCATTGGCTAAGCACTTCCTCAAGTACGAAACATGGAATGTGTGGTGAATCCCATCCAATTCTGGGGGTAGTTCCAATTGATAAGCTACATCCTTGATACGTTTCAGAATTTTGAAAGGCCCTATGAAACGTGGGCTTAGCTTTCCCTTCTTTCCAAAACGAATTACTCCTTTCCATGGAGAAACTTTCAGCATTACCAAATCACCAACTTGGAACTCAATTGGCTTCCTTTTCTTGTCGGCATAAGTCTTTTGTCGTTCCCTAGCCACGCGAAGTGCTTCCTTTGCCACATTAACTTTTTCAGCTGAGATTTCAATGATTTCAGGACCCGTAAACTGCTTTTCACCGGGTTCCATCCAACAACTCGGAGTCCTACATCTCCTACCATAAAGCATTTCAAATGGTGGCATTCCGATACTTGCATGGTGGCTGTTATTATAAGTGAATTCGATCAATTTCAAGTGTTCATCCCATGCTCCACCATACTCTAATACACAAGCTCTCAACATATCTTCCAACGTTTGTATGGTCCTTTCACTTTGCCCATCAGTTTGAGGGTGATAGGCGGTGCTCAAATTAACTCTAGTACCTAACTCTCGCTGAAGACCCTTCCAAAAGTTAGACACGAATCTCGTGTCTCGGTCCGAAACAATGGATAAAGGAACACCATGCTTTGCCACGATCTCATCCACATACATCTTTGCCATCTTAGTTAATGGTACATCTTGTCTTGTTGCCAAGAAATGAGCACTCTTTGTCAATCTATCCACAATACATCTTTGCCATCTTAGTTAATGGTACATCTTGTCTTGTTGCCAAGAAATGAGCACTCTTTGTCAATCTATCCACAATAACCCATACCATGTCATTTCCTTTCGGTGTTCTTGGTAGTTTGGTCACAAAATCCATAGTAATATGGTCCCATTTCCATTCCGGAATCTCCAATTGATGCAACATTCCATATGGCTTTTTGTGATCAGCTTTAACACGCGCACACGTCAAACATCTTTCAACAAAATGAGCAACTTCTCCCTTAATGTTTGGCCACCAATAGATGGGCTTCAAATCTGCATACATCTTGGTAATACCTGGATGGACTGAATATCTTGACCTATGAGCTTCTTCAAGGATCAGTTCTCGGTTATCACCAAGCAATGGTACCCATATTCGACCCTTATAAGTCTTAAATCCACGGCTGTTCGTCTCCATCACAAGTCTTCTCTTCTTTCCAATACTCTCATTATCGATATTATCCTTCATTAAAGCCTTAACTTGTGCTTCCTTGATGCGGTCGAGTAACCCCGACTTGGCTTGAACAACCATGCTCATCAATCTACAAGAAAAACTCTGCACTTTCCTACTTAATGCATCCGCCACCACATTGGCTTTACCGGGATGATATTTAATTTCACAATCATAATCTTTCAGAAGTTCCATCCATCTCCTTTGCCTTACATTCATTTCCTTTTGTGAGAACACATATTGCAAACTCTTATGATCCGTAAACAATGTACATTTGGTGCCATATAGGTAATGCCTCCACAACTTCAAAGCAAACACTACTGCAGCCAATTCAAGATCATGGGTCGGGTAATTCTTTTCATGAGGCTTCAACTGACGTGAAGCATATGCAATAACTTTGTCCCTTTGCATAAGGACACAACCCAAACCTGAAATAGAAGCATCACTATAAACAACGAGATCATCAGTACCTTCGGGTAAGGCTAGGACAGGAGCTTCACATAACTTTGTCTTAAGCGTTTGAAAGGCCTTTTCTTGAGCTTCCGTCCATATAAACTTTACTCCTTTCTTCGTCAATTCAGTCATTGGTTTAGCTATTCGGGAGAAATCTTGAATAAACCTCCTGTAATAGCCAGCTAAACCGAGAAAACTCTTAATCTCCGTGGGTGTCTTTGGCTGTTCCCATTTAGATACAGCTTCAATCTTGGCAGGATCAACTTTAATACCTTCAGAAGAGATAACATGCCCGAGAAATTGAACTTCTCGGAGCCAGAATTCACACTTGGAGAACTTTGCATATAACTTTTTCTCTCTAAGAACCTCAAGAACAGCTCTTAAGTGCTCACGGTGCTCGGCTTCGGACTTTGAATAAATTAGAATATCGTCAATGAAGACAATCACAAAATGATCTAAGAATGGGCGACATACCCGATTCATTAAATCCATAAAAGCGGCTGGAGCATTTGTCAACCCAAAAGGCATGACAAGAAACTCATAGTGCCCATAACGTGTACGAAAAGCTGTCTTGGCCACATCTTCCTTTTTGACTTTTAATTGATGATAGCCAGACCGCAAATCAATCTTAGAGAAGTAAGAAGCACCATGGAGCTGATCAAAAAGATCATCAATACGCGGAAGAGGATACTTATTCTTAACCGTTCGTTTATTCAACTCACGGTAGTCTATGCACATGCGCATAGAACCGTCTTTCTTTTTGACAAAAGAACCGGAGCTCCCCAAGGCGAGGAACTTGGTTGTATGAAACCTTTGTCAAGTAGCTCTTGAAGCTGGGACATTAACTCTTTCATTTCTGTGGGAGCTAAACGATATGGTGCTTTTGCAATAGGAGTAGCACCGGGTACGAGATCAATCTGAAAGATGACCTCTCGGTCGGGAGGAATACCGGGAAGATCATCCGGAAAGACATCAGAAAATTCAGAAACTACATCAACATTAGGGATCGGAGACTTCCCTTTTCGTGTATCGATAACATAGGCAAGAAAGTGATTCTTGTTATGCCGAATGCAATTGAGAGCCTTCATCAAATTAATAATCTTTATGCTCCCCTTCTTCTTATCTCCATAAACGGAAATGACCTCACCATCCGGAGTAGCGAATCGTACAACCTTTTGAGAACAAATAATAGTAGCATCATTTTGAGACAACCAATCCATACCTATCACTATATCAAAACCGGCTAGAGTGGTAGGCAATAGTTGAACCGGAAAAGAGCGGCCTTCAATCTCAATAGAACAATCATCATAACCTACTTGAATGTCACTAATAGTACCATTAGCAATTTCAACCTCTATAGAGCAATCAAGAGGAGTAGCAACCCTATCAAGCTTAGGAGCAAATAAAGTGGACACAAAAGATCTATTTGCACCCGAATCAAAAAGTACAGAAGCAGGTTTTGAGTTAACAAGAAATGTACCGCTTACTACCTCGTCGTTATCCTTGGCAGCTTCAACTGTCAGCTGAAAGGCTCGAGCTTTAGGCTTTTGAACAGCCGTCTTCTTTCCCTCATCTCTTCCTTGTGGGCAATCCTTGATGAAATGACCGGTTTGTTGGCACCGGTAGCACTTTGGCTTGTCTTTGCATTCTGAAGTAGGATGACCCGTACCACCACAAGTATTACACCTTCGGGTCTTATCTGAACATGGACCCGAATGAGGCGCCTTGCAAGTACCACACCAATTCTTAGGCTTGGCATAGTTGCTGCCCCCACCTCTTGAAAATGAACCTTTCTTGAACTTCCTATTAGATCCATTTGACCCATCATGCTTCCTTTTCGAACTTGGTTGCTTGTCATCATTAACTTTTACTGTAACCCTTTCACCTTTGAAGTCATCATCCAGCCTCTTGGACTCCTTAATCGCAGCAGACAATGTAGTATGTTGCCTACAAAGGCCACGATAGCTAGCGGGGAGACCATCACAATATGCTTCAATTTGATCAATTTCCCTTGGCACCATACGACCTACAAATTGTAATTTTTCTGTAAACGAGCGAGCATACTCACCTATGGCACCGGGCTTAGCAATCAAAGCTCTGAATTCCTTCTCAATTAGCCTCAACTCTCGAGTACCCACATATTCTTCCAAAAACTTTTCCTTGAATGTATCCCAAGGCATAGCAGCAAGTACTTCGGGAGTTAATGAAACAGTAGCAGATCTCCACCAATTCCGGGCATTCTTTGTCAACACCCGGGTAGCACATAATACTTTCATATCATTTCATCATTCATACATACATAATCATTTCATCATTTCATACATCATAATCATTTCATCATTTCATACATACATAATCATTTCATCATTTCATACATACATAATCATTTCATCATTTCATACATACATAATCATTTCATCATTTCATACATCATAATTATTTCATCATTTCATACATACATAATTATTTCATCATTTCATACATACATAATCATTTCATCATTTCATACATACATAATCATTTCATCATTTCATACATACATAATCATTTCATCATTTCATACATACATAATCATTTCATCATTTCATACATCATAATCATTTCATCATTTCATACATACATAATCATTTCATCATTTCATGCATTTCATAATCATTTCATCATTTCATACATACATAATCATTTCATCATTTCATACATACATAATCATTTCATCATTTCATGCATACATAATCATTTCATCATCTCATGCATACATAATCATTTCATCATTTCATACATCATAATCATTTCATCATTTCATGCATACATAATCATTTCATCATTTCATACATACATAATCATTTCATCATTTCATACATACATAATTATTTCATCATTTCATACATACATAATCATTTCATCATTTCATACATACATAATCATTTCATCATTTCATACATACATAATCATTTCATCATTTCATACATACATAATCATTTCATCATTTCATACATCATAATCATTTCATCATTCATACATACATAATTATTTCATCATTTCATACATACATAATTATTTCATCATTTCATACATACATAATCATTTCATCATTTCATACATACATAATCATTTCATCATTTCATACATACATAATCATTTCATCATTTCATACATACATAATCATTTCATCATTTCATACATACATAATCATTTCATCATTTCATACATCATAATTATTTCATCATTTCATACATACATAATTATTTCATCATTTCATACATACATAATCATTTCATCATTTCATACATACATAATCATTTCATCATTTCATACATACATAATCATTTCATCATTTCATACATACATAATCATTTCATCATTTCATACATACATAATCATTTCATCATTTCATACATACATAATCATTTCATCATTTCATACATACATAATCATTTCATCATCTCATGCATCATAATCATTTCATCATTCATACATACATAATCATTTCATCATTTCATACATACATAATCATTTCATCATTTCATACATACATAATCATTTCATCATTTCATACATACATAATCATTTCATCATTTCATACATATAATCATTTCATCATTCATACATACATAATCATTTCATCATTCATACATACATAATCATTTCATCATTTCATACATACATAATCATTTCATCATTTCATACATACATAATCATTTCATCATTTCATGCATACATAATCATTTCATCATTTCATGCATTTATAATCATTTCATCATTTCATACATACATAATCATTTCATCATTTCATACATCATAATCATTTCATCATTTCATACATCATAATCATTTCATCATTTCATACATACATAATCATTTCATCATTTCATACATCATAATCATTTCATCATTTCATACATACATAATCATTTCATCATTTCATACATACATAATCATTTCATCATTTCATACATACATAATCATTTCATCATTCATACATACATAATCATTTCATCATTTCATACATATAATCATTTCATCATTCATGCATACATAATCATTTCATCATTTCATGCATACATAATCATTTCATCATTTCATACATACATAATTATTTCATCATTTCATACATACATAATTATTTCATCATTTCATACATACATAATCATTTCATCATTTCATACATACATAATCATTTCATCATTTCATACATACATAATCATTTCATCATTTCATACATACATAATCATTTCATCATTTCATACATACATAATCATTTCATCATTTCATACATACATAATTATTTCATCATTTCATACATACATAATCATTTCATCATTTCATACATACATAATCATTTCATCATTTCATACATACATAATCATTTCATCATTTCATACATACATAATCATTTCATCATTTCATACATCATAATCATTTCATCATTTCATACATACATAATCATTTCATCATTTCATACATACATAATCATTTCATCATTTCATACATACATAATTATTTCATCATTTCATACATACATAATCATTTCATCATTTCATACATACATAATCATTTCATCATTTCATACATACATAATCATTTCATCATTTCATACATACATAATCATTTCATCATTCATACATACATAATCATTTCATCATTTCATACATACATAATTATTTCATCATTTCATACATACATAATCATTTCATCATTTCATACATACATAATCATTTCATCATTTCATACATACATATCATTTCATCATTTCATACATACATAATCATTTCATCATTTCATGCATTTATACTTACCAAATACCATTGCAACCTGCAAATGAATGTTAATCATCATAAACGGTAAGTAATATATCCCTTTGCAACCTCCCATAGTCTCCCATAAACATAAAACGTGCGTACATATACAATTGGAAGGTTTAACTTATGAAAACGTGTTTTGTTGTACCAACAGGTGACAAAAGATGCTATCTTACCTCGATACAGCTTACCAACAAGTTAGAAGTATCTTATAGTGCTTGCTAAGTGCTCCCGACAACCTAGAATGAGTATAAGATCGATATATAAGCTAAACGAAATGTTTTATGAAAACTGGACAAGAGGTGCGCCGCACCTCTCACATGGTGCGTCGCACAAAGTCAACAGGGGAATTCTAAACATAAGTTGGTGCGCCGCACCAACCCCTTTGGTGCGTCGCATGAATTGATCAGAAATTCTGAATATATGGATTGTGCGCCGCACCTACCCTTGGTGCGTCGCATGAATTGATCAGAAATTCTGAATATATGGATGGTGCGCCGCACCACCCTACTGGTGCGTCGCACCTGGAGGGTCGACCAGAAACCTAATCTTTGTTCTATGATCAAACGAATTCCATATGAACCCATACCCCAAATCCAACCTGGGGACTTAAAATTAACCCTTTCAATTGCACTTTCATCAACTTTAATCATCCTATTAATCCCTTGATCCTTTACATCATAATTCAATCATTAAACACCCGAACGACATGAATTCAATAACCGTTTGATCCAACAATCCAACCCAAACCCTATGGCCTGGATCAAAATCACTACTAAGACATACATGAACAGATTTAAGAGTAAGATCAGCCATAATACCTGTAGATGACTTCGAGGATTCGAAATCTTAATCAAACTTGATCGAAACGACACGAAACGATTGATTCTTGGAGGAAACTTGTCTTGAGAGGGAGGAGATCTGAACCTAGGGCTTAATCACGAAAATTAGCAGCTATAGGGGTCTCACTAGACCTTAAACTCCTGACCATAAGTTTCCTTTAGTGCCCATAGGCCCCTCGACTTCCTAAACCTTACTTTCGTAGCTTAATTAACTTACCGGGAGACTTAACGATCTAACAAGCACCTAACTTTCATACTTTACTTTAAATTACTTTCATTTAGTTCACTTTACTTCATTTCATATTAAACACATAAGCATTTAATCACATAATCCTTTATAAGGCACATAAACATAATAGACCTAACGTTAACTAACGGAAAGTCAAATAGTCAAACATAAAACGTGCGTACATATACAATTGGAAGGTTTAACTTATGAAAACGTGTTTTGTTGTACCAACAGGTGACAAAAGATGCTATCTTACCTCGATACAGCTTACCAACAAGTTAGAAGTATCTTATAGTGCTTGCTAAGTGCTCCCGACAACCTAGAATGAGTATAAGATCGATATATAAGCTAAACGAAATGTTTTATGAAAACTGGACAAGAGGTGCGCCGCACCAACCCCTTTGGTGCGTCGCATGAATTGATCAGAAATTCTGAATATATGGATTGTGCGCCGCACCTACCCTTGGTGCGTCGCATGAATTGATCAGAAATTCTGAATATATGGATTGTGCGCCGCACCTACCCTTGGTGCGTCGCATGAATTGATCAGAAATTCTGAATATATGGATTGTGCGCCGCACCTAACCCCTTTGGTGCGTCGCATGAATTGATCAGAAATTCTGAATATATGGATTGTGCGCCGCACCTACCCTTGGTGCGTCGCATGAATTGATCAGAAATTCTGAATATATGGATTGTGCGCCGCACCTACCCTTGGTGCGTCGCATGAATTGATCAGAAATTCTGAATATATGGATTGTGCGCCGCACCTACCCTTGGTGCGTCGCATGAATTGATCAGAAATTCTGAATATATGGATTGTGCGCCGCACCTACCCTTGGTGCGTCGCATGAATTGATCAGAAATTCTGAATATATGGATTGTGCGCCGCACCTACCCTTGGTGCGTCGCATGAATTGATCAGAAATTCTGAATATATGGATTGTGCGCCGCACCTACCCTTGGTGCGTCGCATGAATTGATCAGAAATTCTGAATATATGGATTGTGCGCCGCACCTACCCTTGGTGCGTCGCATGAATTGATCAGAAATTCTGAATATATGGATTGTGCGCCGCACCTACCCTTGGTGCGTCGCATGAATTGATCAGAAATTCTGAATATATGGATTGTGCGCCGCACCTACCCTTGGTGCGTCGCATGAATTGATCAGAAATTCTGATATATGCCCATAGGCCCCTCGACTTCCTAAACCTTACTTTCGTAGCTTAATTAACTTACCGGGAGACTTAACGATCTAACAAGCACCTAACTTTCATACTTTACTTTAAATTACTTTCATTTAGTTCACTTTACTTCATTTCATATTAAACACATAAGCATTTAATCACATAATCCTTTATAAGGCACATAAACATAATAGACCTAACGTTAACTAACGGAAAGTCAAATAGTCAAACATAAAACGTTTGGGATGTTACAGTACAAATGAACTAATAATTGCTAAGTCTAGACAAACTAAAAACTTAAACAATTACAAGAGAGAAATAAGTGACACACACTTGTGGTGACAAACACCCATGTTAATGTTACGGCTGTGTTGCTTTATATAGGGGAGGAATTAGGGCAACACAGCCTTACAATGATAGTGATAGAATGGTGGTTGTCGAAGTCTCATTGGCTCATCGTACTTGGATCCAGGAGCCTTTGTCTTCTTTACCAAAACGGGTATGAAGGAGAAAACCCTTGTTTTGGTCCCAACTGTACCTTTGCCATATAAGGTAATATCCAGTTGGAAGAACCACCATGTGACTTCTTGTCTTCTTGTGATTTGAAATCTTCCCGCCTTGACACATATCTTGGAAAGTGAACCACCCGCTGACAAGAATCCTTGACTCACGTCAGCGACCACGTCTGGTCAGCGAATCCTTGACTCAACAATCTCCCCCTATTCGCTGAGAAGACTTGCTGAGTAGATTTGATTTAAAACAAATCTAAGAAAGATAAAAAGATGTCTTATATTTCATCATTAAACATTACATGCTGATACATCAAGCATTTAAGTTTTACAAGACATCTAAAGATTGGCAGCTTCAATCTCCCAAGCGTCTTCTTGCTTGGCAATTCCTAGCACCGGATCATCTCTTCTATGTGGCTTTAGCAGCTCTTCATCTAAATTGCTGATGAAGCCTCTGTTGTTAGACGTGCTAGCACACCTCTTCCTTATGCCGATGATAAATCCAGTGGATGCTTTTTCAATCTCTGCCAATCGAAAGAATAGTTGATCATTTTGATAATTGGTGAAGAATATACCAGTAGGATTCTCCAGCACTCTCTTCTTCAAAGAAACTTCTAGGAGGAAGTCTGAGATTCAGCAAAGCATCACCAGAGATGGGAGGAAGATCAACAGACAAGGTTCGATATTCTTCTTTTCTTTTTCTTTGAATATTCTTGCCTGTTGAAGAGGAGATAGCAGCTGGAGTACCAAAGACTTGCCTCAGCATTGGCAAGTCAACTTTGAATTTGGTCTCATACTCTAGTGCCTTTTCGAAATATTCCTTCAGCATCTTCTGAAGATGAGCATAGCTGACAGCCTTCTTATCCTTCACCAGCATATAGACTTCAAACCATTCAGAGGCACTCAGTGTTGTTGGTTGAACCCCTTCAAGCATAATAGGTCTAGCTGCCCCTTCTCTTAAAGTTTTTAAGTTCGTTTTCAGACCCATATCAGCTTTAAAGGCTTGAGCAGCAACAATCCTTGCTGGCCTCTTTCTCAACTCCACATGCTTCAGCCATTTAGCCTTTTCTTCTTCAAACTTGGCTCTTTTCTCTCTTAGTTGTTTCTCAACCTCAGCATGTTTCTGCTTGTACAAAGCTTCAGCACCACCCATTTTGAAAATCATTCTCTGTTCTCCATCCAATTGCTCTTTTTCAAGGAGAGGCAGCTGCTTGATATACTCCAAGTTCTTTCTTTCATTTTCTTGGTTTTCTTTAATTCTGTCCAGCTCCTTGATAGCTTCTTCTTGAGTTTTTCCCTCAGCAGTTAAGGCCAGTATGTCTATCATTTCATGCTTGTGACCTGCTGGGGTTTGGATGGATAGTTGAGCAGCGGAAAGAGAGGATGAAGGCCTTTTATGTTGAATTCTGGCCAGGTGTTGTTTCTGGGATTCAGTCATGGGAGTAATGACATCATTCCCAAGGAAGCGCGGGTGAAAGACTGAGAGGACTTCCTTGGATCTGTCAGTGGCCATTTCTTCAGCAAAACTGGCCTCCCATGCTGCTTTGATTTCTTTGGGTTCAAACTGCTCCCCTACATCTTCAAAAACTTCAATGTGCCCCTCATCAGCAGCAGCGGGGGGGACATTAATATTTACAAATTGTTGCTCCCCTCAACACTAGCTGGGGGAGCTTCAGTACCATCAATATCTTTTTCAATCTCTCCCTCAACACCAGCAGGGGGAACTTCAACATTAACTTCCTTCTCGATCTCCCCCTCAGCACCAGCATGGGGAATTTCACTTTCTTTTCTGTCACTAACTGCCACAATCGCCATTTCATCAGCTTTGGTAGTGTTAGTGACTGCATTGTCAGTTCCCAAAACTTCTTCAGCAGATTCTTCATAGATTTGTCTGACAACTTTGTTAACTGCTTCGCTAACCATATCTAAAACAGCAGCATCAACTTTCTCCCCCTTGGAAGTTGCATTGTTAATAAAAACTTCCACAGTTGCTGGCTGTTTGGTTTGTTGGTCCACCAGCTGAACCAACAGATTCTTGATTTCTCCCACTTCCTTCTCCAACTTAACTTGCCTCTGGCGATCTTCCTCAGTGAAAGAAGATTGAGGAATTGGAAGATCAGCCACTTGCTTTTCTAAGGCCTGGATAGCCTTGGTGTTATTTTCAACTTGCGTTGCCAGAGGGGAGATGAGATTATGCAGCTTCTTAACATTAGCAGCAGCATATTTGCTTGTGAAGGCTGCCTTCTTGGCTGAGTAGCTGGTGGAGTTGGCATATTTAAGCAGCGACAAGGCACTAGATCTAAGGATCTGCTGATCACGCTTGATAATTTTTGTTGATTTACAAATTTTGTGTTGATCATCTGCCATGGAGACAATTTCTTCTTTCAGCGTGTTTACTTCAGTACTGTTTTCGTTTTGCTTGTTATACCAGCTAGTTAATGTCGAGATCAGCCTGTCAGATTCTTTTTCTTTCCATTCAACAACCAGAGTGGCAGCCTTTGTGAGATCATTTAATTGATGCTCAACTCTTTCTAGTCGACTTGAGAAGTTGGTAGAGTAAGAAATGCCCAACTCCTTTGCTGGAAGTGACTCTACTTCTTTTGTCAGCACAGATTGACAGCCAGGAACAGCTTGAAAAGAGGAGGGCATACCAAGAGAAAGCATGGTGTTCACTGGCTGCATAGGAGGAGTCTTAGGTCTTGCAGTGAGAACTGCTGGCTCAACATCGGAGTCATCATTTGTGTCTTCAGTGACTGGAACTTCTTCATAATCAATATTACCTGAGAGTTCCACATCCTCATCTGCTTCCTCAACTTCCATATCACTAGCATCTTTCTCATCAGCATAACTGTAGGAAGCAAGCTGGAATTCATCAGCAGTAAAATCACCCAAATCTAAGTCACTTTCATTTTCTTCTTCTTCTACTTGCAAAACAACTGACTCTTCATTTTCTCCAACATTCACAACAGTAGACCCTTCTTCAAAACTTCTTTCAAAATGTTCTTCAACATTTCCACCAGCTTCTTCATTTGTTTCTTCACCACCAGCATTTTCAGTTGTTTCAACATTACCACCAACATTTTCAATGTTTTCAACTTCCGTTCCACCTCCTTCATTAAAATCATCATACCCAGCAGCTTGTGTTTCAGATGCTCCAGCAGCTTGCACATCAGATTCATCAGCAGTGGCTGCTTCCCTTTCATCAACAGAGAAGTTGATAGGGGTAGGAGACAGGCGTGCTTCTGTTTCATCATGGTGCTGTTCTAAGTTTTCTTCAGCAGTAGAGGTTTCTTCCTCATCAATAAGAGACAGTTGAGAGGATTCCAACCCTTTAATCGTTAACCTCTTTGCTGATTTCTTCTTTCTTTTAGGAACAGCAGCAAAAGGTGAGGATGGAGTAGCAGTCTTTTTAGACTTAGATCTTGCCTTCTTAGTTAGCTTGGCAGCTTGGGGTGGTGCTCGTTCAGCAAGACCTTCAGCGACCACCCCAGATGGTCTCCTTACATAGATGCCAGGATAGGAAGAGAAAAGTACCTCTTTCATGGGAGGAGTAAGATCAGCAAACTTGCTGTCAAAGAATTCGGGATCACAAGCAGGCTGCTTGTATACAGAAGGACCGATACTTGGTGCTTTGAAAATGGTAGCACCAAATTGGTTGTATTTATCTTTTAGCTCTTGCTTGAAAATAAGAGAGAGAAATCTTGTGAAAACAATAGTATACAAGCGGTTGTTGGCTTGAAATTTTGCCTTCATATCTTCAAAAATGACTGAGGCAAAGTCAATAAATCTTCCAGTGGCCAAAGCATGGATGATTTGCATGTTCGCTGCAGTAGCTTGATCATGTGATCCAGAGTTGCCACCCAAGCACTGAATGACATGGGCAAACAGTAATCTCCATACACCAGGGAGATTTTCCTTTGTTGGGTTGCTGGGTACATCTTCAGGCTTTTTCAAGTTTGTACCATATCCAATGGTTGGCAGCCATTCCTTCCATTGATCTACAGTTGCTGGAGTCACAAAAGATTTTTCTTTTGTTTCTTCTGGGAGACCAAGTGCTGTACGAATCACCTTGGGAGTGATTTTGATGGTTTGTTCCCTTTTCTTTATGGTACCAGTGATGGCACCAATACTTGCTTTATAATCACAAGTCCACCAAAACTCCTGAAGGAGGTAGATATACATATCTTCTGGATCAGTATAGATAGCACTGCTCACAGGGCATGCTTTTATGGAATCTAGCATAGACTGATACCCTATAACACCAGAGGGAACTTCAAGGGACCCCAAATATTATTTGATTTTATGGTGATTATTTGGGCTTGAAATTTTACTTTGGCAGAGGGAGGAATTCTTTCAGGGTTGTATGTTTTGGAGTGAAAGTAAAGAGGGACTTGTTGAAGAGCTTTCTGAGTTGCAAGATCATCTTCAGACAACTCGACATGAGTTGGTGATTTAGGTGGATTTTCAGACGAAGGAATTTCAGTTTGTGGTTGAGCCTCTGGTTGTTGTTGTTGTTCGGATGAAGAAGACATTTTAGACAAAGATTTTAGAGATATGAATAAGAGAAGATGAAAAGATTGAAAAAAAAGATATTGAGAAATTTGAGAGAGTTTATAGAAGATTTAGAGAATATGAAAGTATGAAGGAGAATTATGAGAGTATAAAGGACGGTAATGGAAACGATTTGAATATATATGGTATGGATATGGGCCCCATGACTGCAAAAGTGAACCGTCACGTATACTCTCTTTCATACGTAATATATAAATATACGTATTTAAAAAAATAGATATTTTGTAAATAAAAAAAAATACTAAAATACTAAAATTTTAATTTATAAAATACGTTTAATATACGCATGTGAGTAACGTATAAAAGTGGTTTGATGTGACAACTTGTACCACGATTTCAAATACACTCGAGTGGTTACGGCGCGTACAGTGTACAAGTTGCCCATTAGGGAGAAAATCGAGGTAACCGTTTGAAATTCCTATTAAAATATTAATAAAAGTACTTAGTGGATATGCTCACATGATAGAGCAGTTGAGATCTAAGTATATCCACTGACCAAGTTAGAAAATATGGTTACCTTATTACGAAAACAAGTGTTAGTCAGCGACTTCACGACTAACGTTGGTCGCTGATGAACTTTATACAATTTTTGGCAAATTGTCAGCCATCAACGGATTTTATTAGTCTTTACCAGAGCCGTTTGCTGCTGGACTAGATGGAAACTTTTAGCTTTCCATTGCTTTTATTTTGCTTTTTTCCAAAGCAACAGAGATCAACGGATTTAATATGTCTTTACCAGCAGCCGTTTGCTGCTGGACTAGATAGAGACTTTTAGCTCTCTATTGCCCTTATTTTTCTTTTTTCCAAAGCAACAGGGATCGACAGATTTAATATGTCTTTACCAGAAGCCGTTTGCTGCTGGACTAGATAGAGACTTTTAGCTCTCTATTGCTCTTGTTTTGCTTTCTCCCAAAGCAACAGGGGTTTAACGAATTTGGTAAGTCTTTACCAGCAGCCGTTTGCTGCTGAACTAGATAGAGACTTTTAGCTCTCTATTGCTTTTAAATTCAGCAAGTAAGACACACTTGAACTTGCTGGCAGAAGGTTTTGACTAAGAAGTCACTTTTCAACTCATAAGAGAGATATAAGTTGAAGTATCAGCGAACATGACAAGTCATGTCGCTGATTCGCCATTCAGCATTCCCAACTTATTGACCAGATACTTGAATCTGGTTTCATCTAAGGGTTTAGTGAATATATCAGCAAGTTGGTCATCAGTGGGGATGAAATAAATTTCAACATCCCCTTTCATGACATGGTCACGAATAAAGTGGTACCTAATGTCTATGTGTTTGGTCTTTGAATGCTGAACAGGATTGTGTGTGATGGCAATTGCACTTGTATTGTCACACATTATGGGAATCTTAGAAAATTCTAAGTCATAGTCAGCGAGTTGATTTTTCATCCAGAGGACTTGTGCACAACAACTTGCTGCTGATACATATTCTGCTTCAGCAGTGGAGATGGACACTGTATGTTGTTTCTTACTAGACCAACTAGTCAGCTTCCCCCCCAACAGTTGACATCCTCCACTGGTACTTTTCCTATCTAACATGCAACCAGCATAGTTAGAGTCAGAGTATGCAACTAAGTCAAAACTGGAGTCTTTGGGATACCAGAGACCCAGTGTGGAAGTACCTTTTAGATACTTAAATATTCGCTTGACAGCGAGAAGATGAGACTCCCTTGGAGAGGCTTGATATCTTGCACATAAGCAAGTAGCAAACATGATATCAGGACGACTCGCTATGAGATACATCAGCGAGCCAATCATTCCCCTATAGTGAGTGGGATTCACATGCTTACCAACAGGATCAGCATGGAGATTATTAGGAGGAGACATAGGAGTGGCTTTAGTAGTCACATTGGACATGTCAAATTTAGCTAGCATGTCTCTAATGTACTTCTCCTGATTAATGAAAATCCCATTTGGGAGTTGGCGAATTTGAAGACCAAGAAAGAAGGTCAGCTCACCCATCATGCTCATCTCAAAATGAGAGGACATTAGTGAGCTGAACTTGGTACAAAGTTTCTTGCTGGAGGACCCAAAGATGATGTCATCCACATATATCTGGACATAAAGGACATCAGCACCCTTTCGATAGATAAAGAGGGTGCTGTCAATGGATCCTCGCTGAAACTTATTTGAGAGGAGAAATTCAGAGAGGGTGTCATACCAAGCTCTGGGAGCTTGTTTAAGACCATAAAGTGCCTTGTAGAGACGATAGACATGGTGTGGCTTGGCTGGATCTTCAAAACCAGGTGGCTGCTTGACATAAACTTCCTCATCGAGTTTTCCATTTAGGAAGGCACTCTTGACATACATCTGATATACTGTGAAGTTTCTGTAAGCAGCATGTGCCAAGAATAAGCGAATTACTTCCAATCGGGCCACTGGGTAAGTTCTTCTTGCATAGCCTCTACCCAAGAAGGATCAACCATTGCTTCTCATATATTCTTAGGAGTGATCATTGACAAGAAATTCACATAGAGACATGTGTTTCTAGTCGCTGATCGAGTAACGATCCCTTGAGAAGGATCACCAATTACTTGGTGAGCTGGATGACTAGAAGTCCATTTAAGTGCTGGAGTACTTGATGAACCTAGTTGAGTGTCAGCGGAAGACTGAGCGATGGGTACAGCAGAGAGATCATTATAAGAGGAGAAGTCAATGGTAAGAATGGGATCAGGAGGAGTATGATCAGTTGAGCCATTCGACTGATTTGAGTTATCATTGATGTTGGAGTCATCAACGGACTCCATATCATTAGCATTAGCTGATGCATCATGAAATTCTTCCTCAGCAGAGTCATCAGCATGCTCGTCATCAGTCAGTGATCTAGGTTTGGCTGATGCAGCATGGATTGATCTTAAGATAGGCTCAACTGGCTCAATCGAGTAGATATGAGCAGCAACTTGCTCTAGTTCAGCATTAGCTGAACTATCCTGTGGGTCATGCTGATGATAATCAGGCAGCGAGCAAGATGCATCAGTAAATGAGTCAGCATCCTCAGTGAGAGGATCAGCGAGCTCATTGAAAATGACTTCAGTAGAAGAAGTTTGGATGTCCTTAAGAGCTGATGAACTTTCATCAAAAGTTACATGAATGGATTCATCAACCTTCTGAAGGCGAGTATTGAATACTCTAAATGCCTTGCTGATGGAAGAATAGCCAAGAAAGTAGCCATCATCAGCTTTAGGATCAAACTTACCTAAGTGATCCTTGTTATTTAGAATAAAAACAGGACATCCAAATACATGGAAGTTTTTAATTTGAGGTTTCTTACCTTTCAAAACCTCATACGCTGTCTTGTCATGTCTTTTAACAATAAGACATCGATTTTGAGTATAACAAGCAATGCTGACAGCTTCTGCCCAAAATTTACTAGGCAAGGAAGACTCGCTGAGCATGGTACGTGCTGCCTCTATGAGAGTTCTATTTCTCCTTTCAGCAACACCATTTTGCTCAGGAGTTCTAGTAGAAGAGAAGTTTTGTGAGATCCCTTGATCAGCACAAAATGATTCAAGAGTGTGGTTTCTGAACTCAGTACCATGATCGCTCCTGAGTTCCTTAACCCTTATGCTGTTGAGATTTTCCATTTTCTTAATGAAATTGATAATCTCTTCAGCAGCATCACTCTTAGAATGAAGAAAAATTGTCCAAGTGTATCGTGAATATTCATCCACAATTACTAAAGTGTATCTGCTACCCTTTAGACTTTGGACATTTACTGGACCAAAAAGGTCCATGTGAAGAAGATGAAAGCAGCCAGAGATAGAATTGGCCTGCTTGGTTTTGAAGGTTGCTCTGTGGCTTTTACCTTTTTCACAAGCACCACAGAGTCTATCTTTTTCAAAAGAGAGATGAGGAAGGCCACGAACAAGGTTCTTTTTGGCCAGAGAGTTGATGGTTTTGAAATTCACATGCGACATACGCTTGTGTCATAACCAATTGAGTTCAACAGCTGACTTAGCAAAGAAACAAGTCTCACTATCAGTTTTGATAGGAGTGAAGTCAACAAGATATACATCTCATTTTCTTGGAGCAACCAAGACGACTTCCTTGTTTACATTTACTGTAACATCCCAAAACTTAATCGTTCATGTTGACTAACGTCGTTAGGTCAAATTATAAGTCCGTGATACGTTTGTGTGGAAATATGTGTTTATATGTTTATGTGTCCTATATGTGAGATTTAATTATCTTTAATGAGTGACAATAAAGTAGATTTAATGATGTGTAAATGGCCTTTGTAGTGTGTGAAAGTGCTTTAGTGTGTTATATGTATCCCCAATAAGTGTTTTTAAGCGAAATAAAGTCGATATGAAGTCCAGGGACCAATTTTGCCAATGTTGGAAAGTTAAAAACGGGTTAAGTGATTAGGGAAACCTAATCTCTCATTAGTTGCAGCCATTAATCATAATTAAGTCAAGAAAACAAGTTCCTTCAATCCTTCTTGAATTTCTTAAGCAAATCTTCAAGTTTTGGGTCAATCGATCGTGTGTTTTGGCATTGTTTGGATCGGTCATTGTATTATCAGGTAACTAAGGATTCATCGATGTATTTACAGATTTAAAGGTCATAAATTGATGTTTCAGATCTGATTTTAAAAGGGTTTTTGTTTAATTAGGGTTCAGGTTGTGTCTTTGGCTAATTAATGATCTAAACGGTGTCAAACGAGTTTGTAATCGATATGAATGATCAAAATATGTTTAACAATGTCAAAATCATGTTTTGAGTGAAGCCCAAGTCGTTTGTTTCTGGAAAAATCGAAGAACAAAGTCGTTTTATGAATTATGGTCGAAATTGAGTCTTAAATTCGTTTTCTGATGTCAACAGCTTCCGAACGAACTTAAAGTTCGATTCTAAGCTTCCTAAGTTCGTTGGAACACTCTAAATTCGTTTGAAGATGAGCCTAAGTTCGTTTGAACCCAAACTAAGTTCGTTTGAAGCCTTCAAAAATCGTTTGAACCCTAAGGTGTCTAAATTTGTTTAAAGTGAATGTCTAAGTGGTTTTGAGACTTAAATTCGTTTGAGTTAAACCCTAACTTCGTTCAACAAACGAAGTTAAACTTCGTTTATGGTCTTCTAAGTTCGTTTGGGCATTGCTAAGTTCGTTCAGTGAGTCTAAGTTCGTAAGAACAAACCTAAGTTCGTTTTAAAAGTTCGTTTGGGTCCCAAATGACTTATATTTTGTATATTAATGTATCTTAGGTGTCGGGGATTATTGTTAAGCACTTTTAGCCTTTCATTACGCGCGCACACTCCCAACAGGTAAGATACACTACTTTTGTCACGCTGAGGGTGCAACGAAAATGGTTCGTAAACTATAACCTCCATAACAGTAATGTATAACTCATAGGTGGTTGGGTTGATATGGAGGTACTCGGGGATTAATGATGACGATGTTTATGCCTAAATGCTTCCCCGTACATGTGGTTACGATATGAAATGTTATGATGAACGGTGGTTAATGATATGTTTACGATATGATATGTTATGATGAACGGTGGTTAATGATATGTTGTAATGTTGTTATGTGCATGTATATGTGGCTTGTTCATCTAGAACACTAGACCTTTTTAGGTTGCCATGACACGTGCCCGTTTTAAGGGCCCTAACGTGAAAGGATGATAGTATGGATTAGTTTAGGTTAAAGGTGGAAATCTAAACTAAATATGATAAATGCTCGAGCTAATTAGATGTTAAGTGTTATGCATAACCTGTGCCTTACGGTGGGTAATAGGTACATCGTGCCTTACGGTGGTAATAGGTACGTATAAATCGTGCCTTACGGTGGTAATAGGTACGTATAAATCGTGCCTTACGGTGGTAATAGGTACGTATAAATCGTGCCTTACGGTGGTAATAGGTACATCGTGCCTTACGGTGGTAATAGGTACGTCATGCCTGACGGTGGTTATAGGTATGTTAAAATGGTTGCTCGGGTGGTTCCTTGCAACAAGTCATATGTGGCGAGTAGTTTCGGGTGGCCTGATGACCCACCTAATGTCATGAACATAGCGTGCTACTCATGGATCGACATTGTCTTTCCTTAAAAACGGTAACTTCGGTTACAACTTAACGAGGTGGATCAAAGTGATCAAATTGATTAGGCACGCTTAGGGTCATGAACTCTATGCTTATATGTGATGTGGATATGTGATGTGGATATGTTTATACGGTGGTATGAATGCCTAATTAAAATGACGTAATGCTTGAAAGTGACGATTTAAATGGATGAAATGTTTTGCTTAAACCTGGTGTTATCTTACTTAGCTTTATAGCTAACACTTGTTTCTTTTAATGTATTGACACCCCTCAGGTTAGGCAGTGAGATGACGTGTGAAGCTTTGGCGAGAGATGGGTAGATGATCAAGCTGGCTTTAGTTTACCCAATAGCTTCGCATAGACTTTATGTTATTGATTTCCTTTATGGAACTTCTGTAATGACTATGTTATGATTGCTTTATGTTGGGCAATCTTATGGATTTCTTTTATTATAGATTTGATGCTATTAGTAACACTACCAATGTTTTCTCAACTGTTTTCCTTAGTTGAGTATTTTCCTAAATCGTTTCCGCATGATTTAACGCCGTTAGGCGAAATTTTTTGGAAATCCATATTTTTACGAAACGGGTGTTACATTTACAACAGTGCCTTGATGCTTGTCAAGAATCACTTTATAGTCAGCATCACAAAGTTGACTTATGCTGATGAGATTATGTTTTAACCCATTAACATAAGCAACCTTTGTGAACTTAATGAGGCCATTAGAGAGATGACCATAACCTTCAGTTTGTCCAGTGGAGTTATCACCAAACACTACAGTAGGGCCAACATCCTCTACGTAGTTATCCAGCAGGGTCTTAGAGCCAGTCATGTGTTTTGAACAACCACTGTCCAAGTACCACACACCTTTTCCTAGCGAGCCCTTTTTAATGGTCACATTTACCCACTGACTGGAAGAGACTTGGTCTTTCGTCAGTGCATGACCATCAGCGAGTGCCATGAGACACATGGCATCAACATATTCTTCACTGTCTGAATCATCTGATTCAGCCCAGTCATGCTCTTAAGCGACCAGCCCTTTTGCTGGTGTTTTTGCATCCTCCATCTTAGCAACCTTTGCTTTAAGCTGATAGTATTTATTCCTGTACTCATCAGCAGGTTTAGAGAGGTTAGGTTTAGGAGCAACAGGAGTTGGAAGAGCAACTATGCACTCCTTCTGGTAGTGCCCCTTTCTACCACATCTCCAGCACTCCTCTTGAGATTTATCAATAGGAGGCTTATATGGAGCAACCGACTTACGGTTGTTCCATTTTCGAGAGTACCTCTTACCAGCGACCAGGGCAAAATCCATGAAGTCACTGAACATCTCTTGTTTCTCATCAGCGTCGAGATCATTAACAAGAGACTGAATAGGAGATGGGAGATAAGAGGAGCTGGCACCAATATTAAGATTAATGGGCTCAGCAGAGACAAGGGCAAGGGGATCAATAACAGAATAAGCAGAAGAAGAAGTAGAAGAGGAGGGACCAGCACTATGTTGTGCATCAGCAGCGGCTCTTAGGGTCTGAGCAAGAGCTCTCTCTTCAAACTGAAGCATTCCAAAGAGAGATTCAAGATCAAGACCATTGAGTCGCTCTGTGGTCCTAAGGATTTGTCTTAATCCTTGCCACTTGATAGGAAGACTATCAATGAATTTGTGGCACACCTCAAAGTTGTCATGGGTGATACCAACATTGGTCATGTCATTCAGCAACCCTTTAAACCGGGTATAAGTGCCGTTGAGACCTTCATTTGGAAGAGAAAAGAATTTTTCATAGGCTCTTTTAAGGTCTATCTTTTTGGTAGCAATGGTAGCAGCAGAGCCTTCATACATGCTACATAACCTATCCCAAACTTCTTTAGAAGTGGGATATTTGATGATGAGCTTCATGATTTCGGTAGGAAGGGTAGAGACAATCATGTTTTTGAGCCTGGAATCAAGATTTACCAGTCTTCGCTCATCATCAGTCCATTGTACCTCTGGTTTGACTATGTCAATCACAATCTCAGGAGCATCAGCAGTTGCTCCTGATGTTCTTTGTACCAGAGTAGGTACATATGGACCTTTGGTCATAATGGTCATTAGGTAGGGTTCTACACCAACTATGTGAAGAAACATTCTTTCCTTCCAAGATCCAAAGTCCCCAGGCTCGAATCTTGGAAGAACAGACACATAACCAAAGTCACGTGTGTTCACAAGAGTTGGTACAACAGTCATGTTCTTGTAAGAAAGAAAGAAGAATTTAGATAAGAAAAGAAAGAACATAATTTAGAAAGAAATAAGTATGCAAACAGATCTTTGTTTTAATAATTTAGAAACAGTGGCTCTGATACCACTTGACAGTCCACGATTTGCACACTTATGTTTGATTTATCTAGACAAGAAAGTAAAGAATAGAAAGTAAAGAACAAGAACCAGAACAAGTTCAAATGCAAAGATCTAAGCAAGTCTAATCATATGTATCATTGATTAAACGATGAATACATGGTCGATAATACAACTTGTCTTACAAGAGTACAAATGAACTAATAATTGCTAAGTCTAGACAAACTAAAAACTTAAACAATTACAAGAGAGAAATAAGTGACACACACTTGTGGTGACAAACACCCATGTTAATGTTGCGGATGCGTTGCTTTATATAGGGGAGGAATTAGGGCAACACGGCCTTACAATGATAGTGATAGAATGGTGGTTGTCGAAGTCTCATTGGCTCATCGTACTTGGATCCAGGAGCCTTTGTCTTCTTTACCAAAACGGGTATGAAGGAGAAAACCCTTGTTTTGGTCCCAACTGTACCTTTGCCATATAAGGTAATATCCAGTTGGAAGAACCACCATGTGACTTCTTGTCTTCTTGTGATTTGAAATCTTCCCGCCTTGACACATATCTTGGAAAGTGAACCACCCGCTGACAAGAATCCTTGACTCACGTCAGCGACCAAGTCTGGTCAGCGAATCCTTGACTCAACATACTCTATAAAAGGACTAAGTGCGAGATGATTACCAGGCATGAGCCGAAGGCATGCAACCTCTCTGGGGTTCCATAAGCTTTGTGAATCTGTAACTTTTGTGGCCCCGATATACCTTACAATGCATTGAAACCCTCCAATGGAACCTAAAGCATATAACGTACAATAGCATCAGAGAAAAAAGATACCATAAACAAATAGCATCCGGAGTGATGGGTTTTAAAACTTCTCGCATTCTATTCATATAATGTCGACAAAGCTAATGACTTTCACAATGTCGTTTTATATTGTACCATCAAACTAAATGAAATCATGTCGATCTTTAACATACCTTTGATGTACCTGTCACAAATTGGAGCATTCCTGCTTTATCCTTGTAAACTGCTATGTAGCCGCTACATATGGTGTTGGCCATAAAATCGTCCTCGGTGTTGGACATAAAATCGTCCTCGGTGTTGGACATAAGATAGTCCACTGCAAGGAAAAATGTTTTAGTAAACCAAATCTCAAAGAATGGCATCATGTTTTCGGTGAGTTATTAACGTTGATAAGTCGAGCCTCAGGTTAACTTCGATGTATTTGGTTACTACTGCCTCTATTGCAATGTATACATGGACAATGGACAGTGTGAAATAAGGATAAACAATGGCAAAACGTATATTCTATTTATAAAGTATGTTGAAGCATAGTACAAAATAACTTAATAAGAAATTAGGAAGTGATATATGTCTGAAATAGTGCATTCCATCTTCTGAAAGCCCTGATGCTTGTTGCCTTTTCTACAATCCCTAATTTGAGTGATGCCAAACTTCAATATTCCATTCTAAGAGAGCTGGTGGTGACATTAGAATATTGGTGGTGTTAGATGCAAAAATCTGTATTGATAATACAAAATTACAAACAAATCCTAGTAACCTCTGAAATTTTCAACTATTCATATAATACTTTACAGGCCATTCAATCTATAATGTACTTCAGTACTTCTAATAATGATTTGGTTTCAAATACAGTGAAAAGAGCAGGAATGATTCACTTGTTATCTACCATATATACATAGACGAAAATAAAACTAAAACGATATAAGAACACTCACGTAGGCTATTGAAATACGTTTATCATATCAAGGTTAAATAGATGCATTTTAATTATACAATGATGCGATGTAAAAAGCAGGATCATATAGATGTACCTTGATTATGTTATTTTTTCAAACATTATTAGCTTTGTAACGTAATGCGTTTGTTAGTATAAAATTCATCTTTCAACAAATATTAATTAACCAAAGTCAACAATTACAAACTCAAAGAAACACAAAAGATTACCTTAACCAATTGAGAAAGAAACAGTACCTCCTTCACCGATTGGAACCCTAAAAGCAGTAAACCTAGTAAATACACATTATAGTAAATTAATTGAAAGAATATGAAGAAACTAAAAACCTCCCATTATTAAACCCCCCTCTCAAGAAGCTTACACGTAGCCAAAGAAACCACTAATCGCTCCTATATCAATGCCAGCGATAGTTTTAATAACCTTAAAAAAGAATTGTGTTATAAAACACCACTAACCCCCCCCCCCCACCCCCCCCCCCCCCCCCCAAACCCAAGTGCCTGCTATATGGTTCAGTAGTACGAGCTTAGCAAATATGTTCATATGATATGTGTCATCATATTTTGGTTTTTTGCTGGATTCTTATTATTTCTTTCATTATTAACTGCTCTAAAAGTTGTCCGATTGTAGTAGGACGGATTTGGCTCCAGTCTATGAGGTTGCTTCGGAATAGGTAAATTCAATGTTATAAGCAGTCCTAAAAAAAATCTTGAAATTTGCATTGGTTGACACTTGGCAGTATGTTTAATGTGATGCGCACCAGG
>CM067170.1:92981959-93024459 GCA_034093135.1 Erigeron breviscapus | reverse complement strand
TACCAAGGCCCAGCAGCCCATGAGTTACAAAAAGTAAAAAAAAAAAAAAACCAAAACAAAGCTAGCCATTTTGGGGTTTGTTTTGCTGCTCAAGGTTACCGCCATATATTTTCCATATATGACACTAGAATTTTTAGTTCTGATTTTGGGTGAGCCAACTTTATCATAGCCTGAACCCAGCCAACTGATACACTCTATAAAACCCCCCAAAATCTCACACATGTCATCTCATATTCTCTATCACTTATCTAAACAACGAAATATAAAAACCCTTTTCATCCACCACCAACCACCATAAATCCATCATCATCCGCCCCTTAAATCAAAAACCCATTCATTATTCTCATCACCTAAAAATTGAAGGACGGTCTTAGTTTGAAGATTGAAATATTGAAGAAGTTGAAGATTGAAGAGTCATCCACCACCATTCACTCATTGTCTTCATCACTTGGGTTGTAAATTTTTACTTTACTTTCATTTTTGTAAACATGATTATTATATGGCTATATGTGATGATTAGTGTTAATGCTATGAATTTAGAAACCTCCCTAATGTTTTCCCCCTTTTTTTTCATTGATTATTTATTGTTGATTGGTTTATTTATTTGTGAATTTTGACTTTTTAAATCAAACTTTGACTAGATAATAAATTTGGAGAACATGATATGTATTAGTACTTCACTATTTTGCAATTGAACAATTGATTGAAATTGTATATCTTGGTGATTTTTTCACAATCGTGTTTATGAACGTAAAACGAAATGTTGCCTTTGGCGTTGATTGTCAAATAAGATTTATAAATTAATAAGTTGTAATTGCATTAAAATAAACATCTAACATATTTTACAATTTATTAGCTTGTATTGAATAAATAAAGGGACACCAACTTGTATTTTGACCTAAGCCTCTAGAGTCAGTTTTCATGCTAAATAATGGAAATGGATAATATTTGTAAATGCAATACTTATTTCTGTTATTTCTAGTGATTTCAACGTTTGAGTCTTTTGTCGTAGATGACCGTCTAATCAATTGTTTTAGATGTTTGTGTCACGTTGCAAGCAAATGTCAAGTCCCGTAAACAGGTGTTTGTCAACTCGGTTTGCATTGTTTTATTTGAACCAACTATGACCATTATGAAAAACAAGAAACATGCCTAAGTAAACATATTGTTAGACATTTGATCATTTGATCTGCTTTATTTCTACTTTTTTATTTGCTTTTTGTTAATTAACAAAATCTATTTCAAATTTTAAATAGTCCACTTAAGTTTTCAATTCACCACCTTCTTGTCGACACTCGAATCATACTTGCCATATACTTTTGTATTTTGTTAAGTTTTGACTTTCCATTCATTCCATTTCGTTTTCCACTTTCCTTATCCTTGACTGTAACCCTTTGACTTTTCAACGACGTTTTTGGGCCTCGTCAGGTTCCATCACCAGTTGAGTATTTCGACTATAGTTTTTCTATTTTCTCAAATAATCGTATGACAAAGATGTCACGGCTATAAACTTATGGTGATCTCCTTGAGGGATGATAAACTGATGGCGATGCTAATGGCGACCATGACGAGTAGAAACGATGGTGTGGTTATTAAAGTAAAAGTTATTGATGTTAAAGGGATAGTATAATTATTTCAAGAGTTGAAGAGATTTATGTTTTAAATTATTTGTGTTTGTATGTATATTAAATGAAGATCATTAAATCAATGGAGAGGGAATTTGGACTTTTCAAAAGTTTGTTTTTAAATGTATTTCTTTCACATTAATTTCTACACAAATAGGTATCTTGAAATGAACATATCTGAAAATAAATAAATAAATTGACTCAATTGGAGTTAAAATCATAATTATTAGGATAGTCAATTGAAACATAAGTGGCTAGGGTCAACGAGTTTAACACCAAAGGTTATGTCCTCGCAACGTCTAATGGGAGAAGGGTTAGTCCTAGACCGTTTATCACAACCAGCATTATAGCTAGGACGAACATGAAAGCAAGGTTCCATGGACAGGGCTCGAGTACAAGGAGGATTTTGCACTGCTTCATTATCAGGCATGTGTAAAATCCATGGTGTCAATCCCCCAAGACCTTGAGCTACATAACCAAACGTTGACCCGGGACTCGTGATCAGTTTATCGCTCAAGCTCAGTAAGTACATCTCTGCCAATGCTTTCATATTATGCCACTTTTCCTCGTTTTTCTGTTTCCCTTCTGAACTTGGGTGAAAAATCTTAATCACGGTTCCATCAACCGTTGAATGGTTCCAGTATACTTTTTGTATTTTCTCAAAATAATCAGATGTTAAAGATGTAACTATAACTGCTATAGACTTATGGGTTCTTTGAGGGGGGATCATTGAAGATTTGTTATTAATGATTTCGGGAAGCATCTTATTTTGCAAAGCACAAGATAATATTGTATCTGGAATGGCATTGTATTCCCATCTAGTGTTAAACATTATCCTGACCCACTCGCGATCAAAAACTCTGATCTGGATGCCGATTATTTCATCTGCTTTTGCTAGGTAAGCTTGATAGTATGTGGTTATATGATCCCAGACAGGATTAGAGGGCAAGAACAGGTACCTACCCAGTAAATGGAAAACTGTATCTTTTACCGGGAAGAGTTGGGCTAGTTCTTGCTCAAACGATGGGATCAAGAACAAAGACGGGATGAAGTATAAATTTGATTTCATGATTAACCAAGAGATTTTTCCTAGATATCTTTGATCTTGATCACAATAGAAACGTTTATCATAATCATTATAGCCACTGCAAACATGAAGGTATAGAAATGATAACGAAGAATAACTTTCTGAAAGATTCAAAATGTTGCCATAACTTTCTGGCGATGTCTGATTCAAGGTGTCAAGCTGTTTCCATATAGGAAATTCTTGTGGAAGTGACCATGTGGTTTCAGGAAAAGGCTCACAGAAGAGATCAGACATGTTGATTTTGTTGTCATATACTAGAAGGACCCTGTTTGTGAGAAGAGCGTAAAGAAATGCCGATGCTAGGCTCAGCATTCTGTTTCCTAGTCCATCAATTAGTATCCTCACCAGATATTTACAATCTGAGGATTCATCATCGTGATTGTTCATGCCACCGGATTCTAATTCTCTTATCTTTTGCTTGTAGGCTTCTGTGTATGGTCCACATCGGGTGTGAAGTGCTTCGTATTCTCTTAATCTGGAAATTAGATAAGACGAAGGTTTATGCAGTGATTGTTTACGATACCCTCTTGATTCATACCTACTCAGGCAAGACTTGTCGTAGTGATTGACTTTCTTATCTGAAAATTGAAATTGGAATGTAAATGAGAAATATGATAATATGATATATCCTAAAGGCAAAATGCAAATAATTAAACATGTAATCCTAAAAACATCAACACATTCATATAAATCTATATATATATTTCTATACAACAGAAATTCCATTTTCTTAGCTAGCCGATAAAGAGGATTATTAAGAGTGCAATTTGCTTATGCAGAGATCGATCACATTCATGTATTTAATGAGTTAATTACTCATTAATATTTACTATGTACGTGTATTAATCAATCTAATGAACGATTTGTTGGGTTAATCGGGTGATTCACAAGTTACGGGTCATTGGTACAGCATATGGGTCAGATGGGTCATGGGTTCACGGTCTGTGAGGTTTGGATATGGGCCAGTTTTGGATCCAAACGTGAGCAGGAGAACTCTATATTTACTCCCGTTTTAGTATAGTTTAAAGAAGTTGAAGACTTGGTATTTATTTGACTGAGTTTCATGCATCAGATTTGATAGTGGGCTACTAGAAAATAGGAGCTGATGGTTAGCCGGTTAAAATACTGACGTGGCTTGATGACATGGATTAATCATGCCACGTAAGATACATACAATACACATTTATACATAGTTGTATACATTTGCAAGACCTCCAGTGACTTTTTTACTCCGATCTTCTTACAAAAGTTAGATACTAACTTTTGTTATAAACCGATTAGCTCATTAAACCAATCATACGTGACCCGATAACATGCTAACCTATGACCCGTCAATACAACCCAATTAACCCACCACTTTTTAGCAAGGAAATGTTAAAGTTGATAGTAACAACCATTTCTCTTTTTCATGCACAATCTATATTTGCGTGACTGCGTTGTTGTGATAAAAGCTGTGAGAAGAAATTGCGGATGGTTTGGAAAATTTTTTGATTTCATGCACAATCTATGTTTGAGTTCCTAAACATAGGTGCCCATTTATTGTTTATTACTACAAACTTCTGTGCTAAACTATAAAATTCAAATAGAAAAAGTATATATAGATGGATATATATGCACGATCAAGATATATACCTGATGGTTGAAGGGAGTATCGTAGAATGAATATAAATGTGAGGGAACAAACAACAAGCACTCCTGTTCCCTTCCTCATGGAGTAATATATAGTTTATATATCAAAACTTAATTATGAAAAAAAAAAGTGGAATACTATATATTGTGTATATATAGTGAGAACACTTGTATAGGGGTTAACTCAACAGCCTAAAAATATTTATGCATGTTTTTATTTTATGATGCAGATTAATTACTTTTAATGTATATCTATGACTTTACACAACCAAATATTGAATGATACATCAAATAATAAATCAACCTACTAAACATTGAAAAAACACTTCAAACAAATTTAATAAAATCGAAAAAAAAGTTAGAAGGCAATTAATACGAGTAAGTAGTGTACTAAAACAAAGTTGATTTTGGAACCCACCAACCTTGCTCCTAATGCAATACCCATGCATAAATCTCTGCCACCATAATTAAGCCTAAGACTTGTGAAGGCATGCATTATGAATATAGCATGATGTAATGGATAATAAAGTTAAATTAAAGTAACCTAACAATTAAGAAAGTGATATATTAAATTATTAATCAACTGTTGTATTGAAAGGTTCATTTGATTTTATTGCAGATATATAACGGTACTTAATTAGTAATTTTACTATCATTCTTGTAACTAGCTAGTAAATCACTAAGTTAATGGAATTACTATATGATTTCTTTCGGTTACTACTACTGTCATGGAGGTTTTCTAAATAAGGATTGATCAATTCATTTCCATATATATGTAAATCTTTGTGCCTGTTGGTTTGCAAACTGTTTTAAAATTTGATAAAATTAGAATCTAAATTCCATTTCATATTATATTCGATCATATTATGTTGGATTCCATTTTATGAGCTGTTTGGTTGGGAGAGAAAATGAATTGTAAATTTGTAATCCTTCAAATTTCATCACATGAAAGATTTTAAGACTTTTACAACACATTTAGGTCGCGTTTGGTTCACATAATTTGATGGA
Organism: Erigeron breviscapus; assembly: GCA_034093135.1. Taxonomy (NCBI): domain Eukaryota; kingdom Viridiplantae; phylum Streptophyta; class Magnoliopsida; order Asterales; family Asteraceae; genus Erigeron; species Erigeron breviscapus. Next base: position 93,019,110 of record CM067170.1, on the reverse strand, counting down.
ATCTGGTGGAATTGAAATTAAATTTCATTCCTTAATGTGTTTGGTTGTTCAAAGATGGAGGAATTTCATTCCATTGGAATGTAAACATTTCATCATTTAATAGAATCTCTGTTCATTGGGGATTGGGGAAGGAATTTCCGTCACTTGAATTTTAAAAAAATCAAAAACATTCCGTCAATATTTATTCCTTTGATATATTTCATTCCTTCCCAAAGCATTCTGTAAACCAAACGCACCCTTATTATTACTATTTTGTTATTAGTTTGTATTTTAAAACTATATTTATCCTTTATTTAAAACTAGTTTATTTTATACTAGATTAAACCTGTACATTGTACGGGCTGACCGAAAACGTAAATAAAAAGTATATTGATAGTTACTGTATTTTCATAGTTTATGATATTATACAAAACTACTTGATTATGCAAATAATAAATATATGATTTATAAATATTAAATTTAGTTGAAAAATAATATTACAAAAACAAATCATATGTGTAATAATATAATAAATAATAATAATAATATAATAATAATAATAATACAAATAATAATAGATAAATATAATAATAATAATAATATATATCTATATACTATATAATATAAAAGTTAAGTTATAATAATAATATAATAATAATAATATAATAATATAATAATAATAATAATATAATAATAATATATAATAATAATAATAATAATATAATAATAATAATAATATAATAATAATAATAATAATAATAATAATAATAATAATAATAATAATAATAAAATAAATAAATACTAAAGATAAAGATGGGATCATTAATACGATGTCCCTTTAGAATTCGATTCAAAAATGCGAGAAAAAATGACAACCAAGCAATATATAATATGATAACTATATTATTTGACATTTATTTTTTGCTAATTTAATAGCGATTAGGATTCAGATGAGATGAGCTAGAATATAACTAATGGGAAATTAAATGAAAAAACATAAAAATTTGACATATATGTAAAAAGATGATTTTTGGTCAATATAAGAGGATAGTCCCAAAAGCTTTAACATATCATCTCTTGGTTATATAGATATCTATCTATCTTAAGGTACAATAATTTATACATAATATATATTTCTATACTATTTTTTTTCTATACTATTACATAAACATTATCGTACCCCGTGTTAAAAGTTAAGGAAAAAAATAAGACACGTAAATTGACCAAGCTATTATTAATTAATTAAACTACCACCAACATTCAATATTAAACTACATCATAAGTCTCTTATATTATACTCTCTCCGTCCCATATTAAGTGTCCAAATTTGACTTTTTCAGTCTTTTTCTTTCAACTTTGACCGTAAATATTTTTGTTTATGTTATATAACATATATGAATCGATTGAGTTTTAAATGTACTTTTCATTGATATAATTTTCATCAACTATTATATAACACAAACAAAGATATTTACGGTCAAAATCGGAAGAAAAAGACTTGATCAGTCAAAATAACACAATTAAAATGGGACAGAGGGAGTAAAATATTTCTAATTCCTCATTTAAATCAAACAATTTTACATCAGACGCCATTACCACCATCACCATTTGTTGTCACCATTACATCATTACATTATGCGGGATACCGTGTTAGTGTATAATTATTTTTACACAATGAAAAAGATGTATATATATAAGAGAAAAGAGAGAAAAATGAATACCCGAATACATAGGTAATGATGTTTGCAAATTGTAGGTTTTCTTTTCTTGCTACCCACGCAAGCACGCACCTGGCACCACAAGCTTTTTGATGGGCTTTTGTTTTTTCCTAGCCGAGCCCAAAACATATAATTCGGCCTAATTTTCTGTTTGATATCAAGTATGCGTCACATTTTTATTTTTTCGCTTAAATCTTCATTTTCTTTGTAAATGATATTCATTTAGCTCATTATCATCGCAATTCTACTCCCTACTCCAATAAATAAACATATTAAGTATAAATGTCTATAAAAATAATAAATAATAGTTCACGTATAAATTCTTTTTTTTTGGGGGGGCAAAGGGGCAAATACTCCGTTAACTTTTATAACAACACCCAAAAACAATACAATACAAGTAGTATGATAGAGTATCATATTAGTTCATACATAAGACATGCTCTATATATGTAAATACAACTCAAAAAACTAGAAAGAAATACATAGCCAAAAGATCAAATCACTCGTAAATATAAAATTAATGAATTTGCTTAATAAAATATGTATAAAATAAGTGATATCACCGTCACCCATTTAATGGGAATGTCGCGTGCTGAATTTTGATACCTACAATAAAATACTGTCACCGTTACAAACAAATGATAACACAAATACCATGGGAATATCCTTTAACAAGATAAATGTAATACTCAATGTCGTATTCTATGAGTTTTAGGTCCTAATACCTCTATCTTGTTAGAGAGACTGCTTACAAGTTCTATTTAAATGATAGACAAAGATATCCTGTCTACATCGAAAATGCTTTAATCAAAATGATTAAGCGTTATGGATGCAATTTGCATGAAATTTACAATATTATTGTGTTACCTTCTTGATATGTCCTATTTTATACCCATTTCCCACATTATATTTAGTTGATTTCGCATGGTTTATGAGTCGTTTTAGTATATATTTGGTGCGTTTATGGTATTTGTTAGTGTTTCAGGTTACTGACAGCTATTTGAGCGCAAATCTGGAGAAAACGACATTGTTGAGGAGAATCAAGTGCTAACGGAGGATTTCGGAAGCATTTGGATGAAGAGTGCAGGAAGTCAGCAAAAGTCAAAGCTGAAGAAGGCCAATTGCGCCGCAACCCAATTCCAGAAAGATAAGTTGCGCCGCAATGTCTCTCCTTCCTGGCCAGCCACGAGTCAACATTAGTCAATGTGCGCCGCAACTCCTGGTTGCGCCGCAACCCAAAAGCAGAAGAATAAGCTGCGCCGCAACTCCTTCAGTTGCGCCGCAATGGGTTCAAGTTCAAGTCAGCTTTGGTCAACGAAAGTCAAAGTCAAAAGCTAAAGTCAACATGTGTTGCGCCGCAAAGCCCAGTTGCGCCGCAACTGGGCCCGATTCTGACAGATTTTTGAGGGCATATAAATAGCTTGCAAAATAAGCCCAAAACACTCTTCTCTTTCTAGCAGCCGTTTTTGGAGCCCTAGTTTGAGATTTTCATCATATTTTAGGTTTTCAAACACGATTTGATCTATTCCGTTCGTAGCTTTCGATTATTATTATTAGGTAACAATGAATTCTTCTTATTTAATTGTTATTCTTCTTTTAATATGAGTGGCTAATCACTTCATCATCCATCTTGATGGAGTGAGACAATATGTAAAGATTGCACAATTTTATTAATTCAATGTTGATTTCATTTAACGTTATATCGAGATCTTAGCGTATTTCTTCCTTATTATTTATCTTGAATGATTGGTGATTTATGTGTGTCTTTAATGGTAGTTATTGATTGCATATATTTCATTTTGATTGTTTGGGTACAAACGATTGGGTCGACGGGTACGGTAGATAATCGTTCATGATAATAGGGAGAAATGTGTTAACGGTTGGGTACAATCGATAGGTATAATTGTTATTTCAATAACCAAACCAATTGTTTGATTAGGGAAGTTATAAAAGATGTCTTGGGGTACCGGTCTTTGTAACGAAACTAGTTTAAGCAAGAGAGTCAAATGATTTCATTAACTTGACGGGTACAGGGTTGGTGATTTGTTTGAGTCTCGGTTATTTAATCAACTAATTTGGATTTGAACTTCATTTATGTGCAATCTTAACATGTTGTCGAGCGAAATCAAGATGGATACCTTTTAAATTATTGTTTAAAACAAATTCTCTTTTCGATTAATCCTTTGGGATTACTAATTACTTACTAACTTTTGCAACGTGACAATTCGGTCACAACCCCCCTATTTACTTGAATTACTTAATGTCAACAATTACTTAGTTTTAGTCCCTGTGTTCGATCCTGGACTTACCTTTTAGCTATACTATATACGAACGGGTCCACTGCCCGAGAGTGTGTAGTAGTCAATTTTGGGGTATTTCTTGTTTTAAATTATTAAACTCGATTTTACACATCAAGTTTTTGGCGCCGCTGCCGGGGACTTAATTTTAAGTAGTTGTTTATTTTGTAGTTCGATCCTTTTTCACATTCATTTGTGAGAAAGTTATTGCTTTACTAGATAGTTTGTATTTTATTTCATTTCAATTATACCACAGGTGCGGTTGACGGTTTGTTTGTGGTGAGTGTGCAGGTTCTTGTTAGTTGATGAACACAAGAGCTTCTGGCCGACCTTTGCTTAGCCCATTGTCTAATCCAGGGAAAGTCAGACGTCGACTTGTGTCAAGAGATAACCGGGAACCATCCACACCAGTCAAAATAGATTTAGAAACCGAAACCAGTATTCCACCCACCCAGAACTTGGAAGATCAGTTGGTTAATCAGTTGGCCGATCAATTGAATAAATCATCGAAGTTATTCAAAACAGGTGAAGAAGAAGAAGAAGAAGAAGAGAAAGTTCAAACACCTGAACCGAGTGTACTTGTATTCCCTCGGATTAACCTTAATATTAACCAACAACCAAGGGGTAGAAGAATGGGTGATGAACAACCGGTAGATCCGAATGCCCGTCCTTACGGGGAGAGAAGAAGAAATATACCTGCGGACCGGGGCACAGCTATTCGCCCTCCGGCTATTTCAGTGGATTTCTCTTTGAAAGGGAATCACCTCAAGAGTGTAGAAGAGGATAAGTTTGATGGGATTCGAAGAAATGACCCATATGCACATCTTGAGAGGTTTGAGAAAATTTGTAGGCTATATCAGTATGGTACAGGGCAAGCTGAGGCTGTTAAGTTGGAACTATTTCCTATGACTCTCACTGGAGATGCAGCTGCATGGTTTAAGGAGTTACCCGATAACTCATTCACCACTTGGGCCGAACTTCGAGAAGGATTTATTGATGAGTTTTATTCTGTGAGAACTCAAAGACAATTAGAAAATAAAATCAGAGGTTTTTCTCAAGAACCCGGTGAAGATGTTGTTGATGCATGGAAACGGTTCAAGGAAATGCTCAGAAATTGCCCTGGACATAGTATGGGTACCGAAGAAAGCTTTGAGATTTTCTATGATGGTTTGGATAGAAAAACCAAAAGGGAGCTCGGTTATGCATTTAGGGGTAGTCTAAACAACATCTCCCCAAATGAAGGATATAAGATTCTTGAGGATATGGCTAGAGAGTATTCTACAAGGGATGAGGACCGAGACAAGAGATCTAGTAGAACCACCGTGGCTAAGGTGGAAAGTAGTGAGGACTCTAAGCTTATTACCGAAGTCAAGGCTCTCTCGAAGCAAATGAATGAGAGATTTGATAGTCAAGATAATAGATTCAAGAGCCTTGAGAGAGATGTTAAGGTTATGGCCGACGATTGTGAGCATTGTGGAGACTTGCATTATACGGAGGATTGCCCGGATAAACCAGTGAAAGATGTTAGTTATGTTCAGAATCAAGGGAATTTCAACCAAAATACCGGTTATCAAAACTGGCCATCAGGTAGTTCTTACCCTACTTCTTCTTTTAATGCTAACAGTTCTGGTTATGGTGGTAACAGGTTTAGTAGGTTCACCAATCAACGAGGCTCGGATCCAGAATTAAGAGACATAGTGAAGGAGTTCATTGGTGCCCAAAAGGCAACTAATGAACAAGTTGCAGAAGAGTCCAAGAAGGTGATTTCTGTTTTGGACGCTTTGACTACTCGCTTAGATGGATTGGGGCACAAGTTGGATCAAGGAGCAAAGAATCAACAAGCCACCATTAAGGATTTAGAAGGAAGGATTGAGAGGCTAGGAAACTCAAATAGGCAGCCCGGTACTCTACCGAGCAACACTCAGCAGAACCCAAAGCCTCAATTCAATAACCAAGGGCAAAATAATCAAGGATCGGGACAGAAGTATACTCCTCCTAATGCTCGAAATGAGCAAGTGAATGCCATCACTACGAGGACAGGTAAGACTTATGACTCTGCAAACCCTTTACCTAATGATTCTTCTCCACTTGTTCAGGTGAATGAAGTTGATGAGACCGTTGATGATGAAATTGAGATGGAACCGAACCAAGCCGTGCTGATACCGGCCGTTCCATCCAAACCCGCTGAAAAACCGACGGTGAAGCCTTATCAACCAAAGATTCCATTTCCTCAACGGTTGAGGAAAGAAAAAGTCAAGGAACATTTTAAGAAATTCGTTGATCTTATTCAGTCTGTTAATATAACTGTTCCTTTAGTTGATTTGCTTGCAGGTATGCCTAATTATGCAAAGTTCCTCAAGGAACTTGTAAGTGACAAGAAGAAGCTTGAAGAGGCTAAGACTGCAGTTATGAGTGCCGAATGTTCAGCAATCATTCAGAATCAGATTCCTCCCAAGTTGGAAGATCCAGGGAGTTTTCTAATTGCTTGTTCTTTTGGTGCTTATTTGTGTGAGGCATTGGCCGATCTTGGGGCTAGTATCAATTTGATGCCTTATTCTGTTTATAGAAAGTTGTCTCTAGGAGAATTGACCCCTACCCGCATGAGCATTAGGCTCGCGGATCGTTCTTTCCAATATCCCATGGGGATAGCGGAAAATTTGCAAATTAAAGTAGGGCATATGATATTTCCGGTTGATTTTGTTATTCTTGAGATGGAGGCGGATGCCAAAGTCCCCCTCATTCTTGGCCGACCATTCCTTATGACCGCGGATGCTATCATCCGAGTTAAGGCTAAGTAAATTTCCTTAGGGATCGGTAATGACCGAGTTGTTTTTAATGTTGATAGAGCACTAAAGCATCCTTACTCTTGTGATGAAACCTGTTTCAGGTTAGATGTGATTGAAGAAGAAGATGCTTTGGAGAAGGAGCTCATGGATTTCTTGGACATGGAAGAAGGTGAAGCATTGCTAGCTTGCAGTGAAGAAGAGCAAGAGTTGGTTGGAGATATGATGCAAGAGATCATGGCATTAAGTGTTGATGAAACTCCACCGGAAGACGAGACCTATGAAGAGATCACGGGTAGTGATAGCACACGGGTGCTAACCTCGGTAGAGAACCCTCCTACCGACTTGGAGCTCAAGCCACTTCCGGACCATCTTGAGTATGCATATTTGGAAGGTACATCTCTTGTACCCGTTGTCATCTCATCCTCATTAATGGAGGATGAGAAATCTAGACTTATGACCGTCCTTAAGGCCCATAAAAAGGCCTTTGCATGGAAAATTTCCGATATTCCGGGTATAAGTCCAGAATTTTGCAAACATACCATAAACTTTGTTGATAATGTGAAACCGGTTGTGCAAAGGCAACGAAGGTTGAATCCAAATATGAAAGATGTGGTTAAAAAGGAGATAATAAAGTTGCTTGATGCGGGAATCATATTCCCCATCTCGGATAGTTCATGGGTAAGTCCGGTACATTGTGTACCGAAAAAGGGTGGGATGACCGTAATTTTGAATGACAAAAATGAATTGGTTCCCACTAGGACTGTCACGGGGTGGAGGGTATGTATTGATTATCAGAGATTAAATGATGCTACCCGCAAAGACCACTTTCCCTTGCCCTTTATTGATCAAATGCTCGAACGGCTCGCCGGTAACAAGTATTTTTGCTTTTTGGATGGGTTCTCCGGGTACTTCCAAATACCCATTGACCCCAAAGACCAAGAGAAGACCACTTTTACTTGCCCTTTTGGCACTTATGCCTATAGAAGGATGCCATTTGGTCTTTGCAATGCCCCAGGTACTTTTCAAAGATGTATGATTGCCATATTTCAGGACATGATCGAAACATCCATGGAGGTGTTTATGGATGACTTTTCTGTTTTCGGTAGTTCGTTTGAAAATTGTCTTGAAAGTCTTGATAAAATGCTTGAAAGGTGTGAAAGGGCACACTTGGTCTTGAATTGGGAAAAGTGTCACTTTATGGTGAAAGAAGGTATTGTTTTGGGACACAAAGTTTCAAGAGCGGGATTAGAGGTAGATAAAGCAAAAATTGATGTTATAGCTAAATTGCCTCCACCCACTAATGTCAAATCAATTAGAAGCTTTTTGGGTCATGCCGGGTTCTACCTTCGTTTTATAAAAGATTTTTCAAAAATCACCCGGCCAATGACCAAGTTGTTAGAGAAAGATGTCCAATTCAATTTTGATAAAGAATGTCTTGATGCATTTAACTCACTTAAAGTTAAGTTGACCAATGCACCGATTATGTCTCCACCCAATTGGTCATTACCGTTTGAGTTAATGTGTGATGCTAGTGATTATGCTTTAGGGGCCGTGTTAGGCCAAAGGGAGGATAAGCATTTCCGCCCTATTTCCTATGCTAGCAAGACCTTAAACCCGGCTCAACAGAACTATACCGTGACCGAGAAAGAGTTACTAGCCGTGGTTTATGCCTTTGATAAGTTTATACCCTATTTGGTTTTGAATAAGACTATTGTGTTCACCGACCACTCGGCTTTGAAGTACTTGTTCTCGAAACAAGATGCTAAGCCTCGTTTAATTCGTTGGGTCTTACTTTTACAAGAATTTGATATTGAGATTAAAGATAAGAATGAGGCTGAAAATGTGGCAGCCGACCACTTAAGTAGGCTTCGAAAACCCTCACCTTGAGGAGTTAAAGGAGCATGATATTAATGATGCTTTTCCTGACGAGTTTCTAATGCAGTTGGATGTTGAAGAGGATCCATGGTTTGTATACATTGCTAACTATTTATGTGCAGGTGTTCTTCCTAAGGAAATGTCTTATCAACAGAAAAAGAAATTCTTTTCTGAGATTAAGCATTATTTCTGGGAAGAACCATATTTGTTTCGCATGTGTGCAGATGGCTTGATCAGGAGATGTGTGGCCGGTGCAGAAACCCGGAAGAATTTGGATGCATGTCACTATGAACCAACCGGTGGTCATTACGGACCATCTGTAACCGGTAAGAAGGTTTTTGATGCAGGATTTTATTGGCCTTCAATCTTCAAGGAAGCTCAAACTTTAGTAGAGACCTGTGAAATTTGTCAACGTCAAGGGAACATTTCAAAGAAGAATGAGATGCCACAAAACTTCATTCAGGTTTGTGAGGTATTTGATGTTTGGGGAATTGATTTTATGGGACCCTTTCCGCCTTCAAATAAGTGTCTTTACATTTTAGTGGCGGTTGATTATGTGTCGAAATGGGCCGAGGCTAAGGCCTTGCCAACTAATGATGCAAGGGTTGTCATTGATTTCTTAAAGCAATTATTTTGTCGTTTTGGTTGTCCTAAGGCCTTAATCAGTGATCGTGGAACTCATTTCGCGAATCACCAACTTGCTAAGGTGTTGAAGAGGTATGGCGTTCATCATCGTTTCTCTACTTCTTATCACCCTCAAACGAGTGGGCAAGTAGAAAACACTAATAGGGCTTTAAAACGAATCTTAGAGAAAACCATAGGTGATAATCCTAAGAATTGGTCTAAGAAGTTGGATGATGCATTATGGGCTTTTAGAACCGCATTTAAGACTCCAATTGGGACTACACCTTATAGGTTGCTTTATGGTAAGACATGTCATTTGCCGTTAGAAATAGAGCATAAGGCTTATTGGGCTCTTAGGAATTGCAATATGGACTTAGTTGAAAGTAGTAAATTGAGAATATTGCAATTGCATGAGTTAGATGAGTTGAGGTTGAATGCTTATGAGAATTCTATGCTCTACAAAGAGAGGACTAAAGTTTGGCATGATCGTAGGATTAGAGAGAAGGATTTTAAGGCCGGTGATAAAGTTTTGTTATTCATTTCCAAGTATAAGTTCAAGCAACCTAAGTTGACTTCTAGGTGGACCGACCCTTTTGTGATCAAACATGTCTATCCGTCTGGTTATGTTGAATTGTTTAAATCAGATGGAGCTACTTTTATTGTTAATGGTCACAGGTTGAAGCTTTATCATGAAGAAGAGGAAAGTGTGGGAGTCGTCGTTGACGAGCTTCCATTTTTCGAAAGGAATTAATGCAGAAAGGACTGTGAGTCGAGCTAAAGACTCGTAAATAAATTAAGCGCTTCGCGGGAGGCAACCCGTGTTTCTTGTTTTCATTATTGTTTAATTGTTTCTTGTATGTGTAGGAACCCGCTTCTTCTAGCCGCGCAGGACGAGGCAAGGGAAGAGCCTCGTCGGCTGCTGCACCAATTGAAAGTGGTCTGACTCCCGAAGCGACTGTTATGGGAATTCCTACTCACCCATGGTTACGATTCCCTAGAGCTCCTCCCGAGAAAAAGATTGAATATACCAACAGGTTAGCATCTATTTACCAGAAAGACATAGTTGAGCCTCGGTATATGGAGTCGAGTATGTTAGATACGTTGAATGCTCATTGGGGCATTAGTAGGTATATGCAGCTGATGGGTAGTTCTAATGATATGGATGGAAATCCCGTAGCTAAGGAATTCAGTTTATGGTTTGATATCTTTTGGAATCGGGAGGTAGTGTGTAAAGAGTGGTGTTTAGAGGTCTACTCGACTATTTCGGTTGAGAATATAGAGAAAGTGAAGGATGTTTTTACTGAGCCGGTTATATTCTTTCGTTGTGGGGGTGTTAATAGAACCCTCACTATTGCTGAGTTTGGGTTGTGCACGGGAATGTACACCCAAGAGACGTTGGATGACCCTGCTTTTGAGCGTCTTTTAGCCATTTCTGTTAGGGCTACTTCTCGTTTCACTAGGGAAGCAGGTGATTTCAGGGATTACTATAACCGGGTTTCTGGGGGTCGCGCTTGGAAAGCGGCTTGTGGGGCGAATACAATCCAATCGCCTATTTTGCGCTTGTTCCACAAGATGTTGGTCCATTCTTTTGTCCAAAGGACCAATCACCCGGACAAGCTATATATGGAGGATTTGTGGTTGTTGAGGTTGTTTGATTGAAGGATTGAAGATTTGTTTTTGTGGATTGGGTCATTCAAATTAACTTAGGGTTAATTAAGCCTTGTTTTTCTTAATTAAATGTTACACCCTAAGAATTAAGTTGTATTTTGTTTGTGGGAGTTTTTTGTGTTCATCCCTGCTGCTGCTCGACCTCAACCCAGAAACACAGGCGTTGCGCCGTAACTCATAGTTGCACCGCAACTGCAAAACAGACAGATAAGTTGCGCCACAACCATCCAAGTTGCGCCGCAACTGACCCTTTTTCAGTCCTGTGTCATTTATGCTTATATATACATGCTTATATGTCGGGTTTCCATGTTTAATTGTTTCTTGTATGTGTAGGAACCCGCTTCTTCTAGCCGCGCAGGACGAGGCAAGGGAAGAGCCTCGTCGGCTGCTGCACCAATTGAAAGTGGTCTGACTCCCGAAGCGACTGTTATGGGAATTCCTACTCACCCATGGTTACGATTCCCTAGAGCTCCTCCCGAGAAAAAGATTGAATATACCAACAGGTTAGCATCTATTTACCAGAAAGACATAGTTGAGCCTCGGTATATGGAGTCGAGTATGTTAGATACGTTGAATGCTCATTGGGGCATTAGTAGGTATATGCAGCTGATGGGTAGTTCTAATGATATGGATGGAAATCCCGTAGCTAAGGAATTCAGTTTATGGTTTGATATCTTTGGAATCGGGAGGTAGTGTGTAAAGAGTGGTGTTTAGAGGTCTACTCGACTATTTCGGTTGAGAATATAGAGAAAGTGAAGGATGTTTTTACTGAGCCGGTTATATTCTTTCGTTGTGGGGGTGTTAATAGAACCCTCACTATTGCTGAGTTTGGGTTGTGCACGGGAATGTACACCCAAGAGACGTTGGATGACCCTGCTTTTGAGCGTCTTTTAGCCATTTCTGTTAGGGCTACTTCTCGTTTCACTAGGGAAGCAGGTGATTTCAGGGATTACTATAACCGGGTTTCTGGGGGTCGCGCTTGGAAAGCGGCTTGTGGGGCGAATACAATCCAATCGCCTATTTTGCGCTTGTTCCACAAGATGTTGGTCCATTCTTTTGTCCAAAGGACCAATCACCCGGACAAGCTATATATGGAGGATTTGTGGTTGTTGAGGTTGTTTGATGAGGGAGATGTGTATAGGAAAGCATGTGCCCCCTATGTGTTGGCAAAACATATGGGGACCAAAGGAGTTCGAGATAGGGGGTTAGTCTGCGGTCATTTCATTTCAAAAATGGTGAGGTATTTTGAAGGTGCCGATAATGCAGTCGCTTTGAACTGCAAACCTATGAAGCCCTTTACTTGGAATGATTTGAAGAGGTGGAAATTGATTAAGCCTTTAGCCCATAAGCATGATATTCCCGAGTTGATTGATTTTGGGGGTGCTGATTCTGATGATGAAGAGGAGGAAGATGATGATGATGATGCTGAGATGGCTGATGCACCAGAGCAGCCGCTAGAGCCCGCACGACGTACTAAGCGTCGTGCCACCACTACACCTTCTGAGGGACCATCGTCTTCTGCTGCCGCCCATTCAGGTCCATGGGATTTTACTTCTTTGGGGACTATGATCAATAACATGTGGGAGTCTCAGCAGAACTTTCAGCAGTCCCATGAGCAGTTTCAATCGAGGGTAGACAGTGATTTCAGGTGGATGGGCTCAGGTATGGGTCATTTGATGCATGATCAGCATAGATATCAGCCCATGTGGGAGGCCCAGTTTAGGGGTGAGCAGTTTCATCCACCTCAGCCGATTCCAGACTACAGCCCTCCTAGCATCTTCATTCCTGAGCACAGAGCCAGAGGTGTATTCTTCTATCCACCAGAGCGCTAGTACGAGGTGGAACCTTCCCATAATCTTGGAGGGACGGGGCCCGATAACCCTGTTAGCTTTGGATCTTTTGCAGGTACACAGGTTGGTGTGGATGCTGGAGGATCGGGTTCCGCAGAACCTTCATTTGCTGAGCAGGTGGTTGGATCGATTTTTGGTTCAGGACCTATGTCGGGCTACCCCTACCCTCCTCAGTGATTTTTGATGAGATGATGATGCTGAGATGGCTGATGCACCAGAGCAGCCGCTAGAGCCCGCACGACGTACTAAGCGTCGTGCCACCACTACACCTTCTGAGGGACCATCGTCTTCTGCTGCCGCCCATTCAGGTCCATGGGATTTTACTTCTTTGGGGACTATGATCAATAACATGTGGGAGTCTCAGCAGAACTTTCAGCAGTCCCATGAGCAGTTTCAATCGAGGGTAGACAGTGATTTCAGGTGGATGGGCTCAGGTATGGGTCATTTGATGCATGATCAGCATAGATATCAGCCCATGTGGGAGGCCCAGTTTAGGGGTGAGCAGTTTCATCCACCTCAGCCGATTCCAGACTACAGCCCTCCTAGCATCTTCATTCCTGAGCACAGAGCCAGAGGTGTATTCTTCTATCCACCAGAGCGCTAGTACGAGGTGGAACCTTCCCATAATCTTGGAGGGACGGGGCCCGATAACCCTGTTAGCTTTGGATCTTTTGCAGGTACACAGGTTGGTGTGGATGCTGGAGGATCGGGTTCCGCAGAACCTTCATTTGCTGAGCAGGTGGTTGGATCGATTTTTGGTTCAGGACCTATGTCGGGCTACCCCTACCCTCCTCAGTGATTTTTGATGAGATGATGATGCTGCCGTCGGTTGGTGATGATGGCTTGTACTTGTAATTGTTTGAACAATTTTATTTCTGTACTTTTATTTATTTCTATTTGTTGGTTTGTAATCACCCTCAAGGGTGATAGAACATCGTATTTTACTTTTCCATTTCCGTTTATTAGGGATAGGTTGATTGCATGGTTTATTTGATTATGTTGCTCATTAATGGTGTGTTCATGTTGATAGCAAGTTGAATGTCATGTGCATATGCTGGCAGTAAGTTCAGCGACATATTTTGTTGGCATCATATTCAGGCATGGAACATACATCATACCCGGCAAGTTTTTCTTGTTATTGATTTTATTTTTGTTTACTTTCCCCTATTTCCCTTGGTTTGCCTTAGATCATTGGACATTGAGGGCATTGTCCAACTCAAGTGTGTGTGGGGGGGGGGTGGTAAATAGGAAAAAGTCGGGTATTTTTAGAGGATTTTGAAACTTTTGCATGCTTGTCCTTGTAGTTTATTGCTTTTGTCACTTAATTATAGAACTTAATAAGCAATTTAACTACATCTTTGGTATAAATTTTAATATGTGGAATGTGTTTTGACTGATTAATTAGGCAATCCATTCTGGATTAATAATATGACTAGCACGCTCAAAGCACCAAAACACCCAAAATTGTGAGATTATTGATTCATTGCTAGTTATGATAGGTGTTACGGTTTTGGAAATATTAGCCTTGTTAATTTGTCCCTCTCGTAGGCTTTTGGATTTATCCAGGAGTAAGGGTCTCTTTTAGAGCTCTGAACTATGATGTGCAAGTTTGAGGTTGATTTTCCATTTCTGGATTATTTCATTTGCTATGAGTGTGCCGGTGATTGCGTTGATTCTAGAACTTGTCCTGGTTGATCGTTCCGTGTTATTTATCAGAAGAGGCAAATTTAGGATAAAACATTTGTTCTTTGTTTGATTCACCCTTGTTTCGTAAAAATTTGTTTTGTGCATGTTTTGTTAATGTGCTTAGTAGCTAACTACACTGGTTAGTGAACCACCTGTTAAACCCTTATGTTGCACTCACTTTTAGTGCAAGAAACAATAGAAAACATGTTGTCACTAGCCTGTTCTTTGTTATTTAATCCACCTTTATATATGCACCTTTTCCTAGCCATACCGATAGTCGAAGTCCTGGTGGGTCATTGGTTGCCTATGCTAGTGGATGGTTTGGGGTTGTCCTTTATGTCGGGTTGGGATATTCTCGGTTTCTGAGAATAGATTGATTTCGTCATGTTTGTTTGGATAAAGTCTGAATCGTTCATTTCAGCATATGAGTATATGATTTGTTACTGTTTCAAATGTTATTTAAGAAAATATCAATTAGTCAGAGTAAAAGTAGCTCACAAAAGAAAAAGAAAAAAAAGAATTGAAAAACAGAAAAAGAAAAAAGAAAGAAAAGAGCTTGGGCTGTCGGTTGGTATTTCTCGCTTTGTGTCAAATCATTTTTGAAAGTTGGTTCATCAATTACACCAACAAAAGCTTCAGTGTTAATTCAAATTATCGAGTTGAGTTGGTACATTTTTATAACCAACAAAAAGGATTATAATGTTATACTTTTTAGGTTGGCAAGTTCGTTTTAAGCCAACATGGTTAGAATTGGTTGATTGAGTTGTTTAGTGTCATACACCACAATGGTGTCGGTTTTTAATCGTCTATTGGGGGTATTGTCTGGACAACTTCTCGGGTTTTGGACCGTTGACAACTAGTGACATGGGATTTTATGGATTAGACTATTATGTAAAACTTTGTTAAATGTTTTGTTATTTGTTTTTAACACCCTTTGTTTACCCAAATTTCCATACCCTTTTAAATACCTTGTTAGCCTCAGAAGTTCATTAAAACCCTTAAAGTCCTCTTCTGATTAACGTTGTGGTGCTTGCATCATGATGGTGAAGGAACGAACCTAGTACAAGCCTATGGTTAAAAGATTATGCATCACGACTTGGCATTGAGTGATTATTCGAATATTCAACCCCAAATGTAAGTTAGTTGGAGTAGATAGACGAGATATCATTGATTCGATTCTTTTGTGCTTAGTCGTATTATTAAGGCTTGTATATCAGTCAAGTACTGTCAAACATTCCATGTTTCATTTAAGATTAAAACTGCCTAACCATCTCGTTTCATTTTCAATGATGGTTTAGCTTCTTTTTGATTACGGTAATGTTATTCCCATTTGTGCCAAGGTAAATTGAGTTTTGAAGTTTGGAATTGCTTGAGGACAAGCAAAGCTTAAGTGTGGGGGGATTTGATATGTCGTGTTTTATACCCATTTCCCACATTGTATTTAGTTGATTTCGCATGGTTTATGAGTCGTTTTAGTATATATTTGGTGCGTTTATGGTATTTGTTAGTGTTTCAGGTTACTGACAGGTATTTGAGCGCAAATCTGGAGAAAACGACATTGTTGAGGAGAATCAAGTGCTAACGGAGGATTTCGGAAGCATTTGGATGAAGAGTGCAAGAAGTCAACAAAAGTCAAAGCTGAAGAAGGCCAATTGCGCGCCGCAACCCAATTCCAGAAAGATAAGTTGCGCCGCAACTGCCCTAGTTGCGCCGCAACGTCTCTCC
Organism: Erigeron breviscapus; assembly: GCA_034093135.1. Lineage (NCBI taxonomy): Eukaryota > Viridiplantae > Streptophyta > Magnoliopsida > Asterales > Asteraceae > Erigeron > Erigeron breviscapus. The sequence goes on along the minus strand of CM067170.1, from coordinate 93,002,902 downwards.
TTCCTGGCCAGCCACGAGTCAACATTAGTCAATGGTCAACGCAAGTCAACGGCGAATTGCGCCGCAACTGCGCCGCAACTCTGGTTGCGCCGCAACCCAAAAGCAGAAGAATAAGCTGCGCCGCAACTCCTTCAGTTGCGCCGCAATGGGTTCAAGTTCAAGCCAGCTTTGGTCAACGAAAGTCAAAGTCAAAAGCTAAAGTCAACATGTGTTGCGCCGCAACGCCTAGTTGCGCCGCAACTGGGCCCTATTCTGACAGATTTTTGAGGGCATATAAATAGCTTGCAAAATAAGCCCAAAACACTCTTCTCTTTCTAGCAGCCGTTTTTGGAGCCCTAGTTTGAGATTTTCATCATATTTTAGGTTTTCAAACACGATTTGATCTATTCCGTTCGTAGCTTTCGATTATTATTATTAGGTAACAATGAATTCTTCTTATTTTAATTGTTATTCTTCTTTTAATATGAGTGGCTAATCACTTCATCATCCATCTTGATGGAGTGAGACAATATGTAAAGATTGCACAATTTTATTAATTTAATGTTGATTTCATTTAACGTTATATCGAGATCTTAGCGTATTTCTTCCTTATTATTTATCTTGAATGGATTGGTGATTTATGTGTGTCTTTAATGGTAGTTATTGATTACATATATTTCATTTTGATTGTTTGGGTACAAAAAAAAAAAAAAAAAAAAAAAAAAAAAAAAAAAAAAAAAAAAAAAAAAAAAAAAAAAAAAAAAAAAAAAAAAAAAAAAAAAAAAAAAAAAAAAAAAAAAAAAAAAAAAAAAAAAAAAAAAAAAAAAAAAAAAAAAAAAAAAAAAAAAAAAAAAAAAAAAAAAAAAAAAAAAAAAAAAAAAAAAAAAAAAAAAAAAAAAAAAAAAAAAAAAAAAAAAAAAAAAAAAAAAAAAAAAAAAAAAAAAAAAAAAAAAAAAAAAAAAAAAAAAAAAAAAAAAAAAAAAAAAAAAAAAAAAAAAAAAAAAAAAAAAAAAAAAAAAAAAAAAAAAAAAAAAAAAAAAAAAAAAAAAAAAAAAAAAAAAAAAAAAAAAAAAAAAAAAAAAAAAAAAAAAAAAAAAAAAAAAAAAAAAAAAAAAAAAAAAAAAAAAAAAAAAAAAAAAAAAAAAAAAAAAAAAAAAAAAAAAAAAAAAAAAAAAAAAAAAAAAAAAAAAAAAAAAAAAAAAAAAAAAAAAAAAAAAAAAAAAAAAAAAAAAAAAAAAAAAAAAAAAAAAAAAAAAAAAAAAAAAAAAAAAAAAAAAAAAAAAAAAAAAAAAAAAAAAAAAAAAAAAAAAAAAAAAAAAAAAAAAAAAAAAAAAAAAAAAAAAAAAAAAAAAAAAAAAAAAAAAAAAAAAAAAAAAAAAAAAAAAAAAAAAAAAAAAAAAAAAAAAAAAAAAAAAAAAAAAAAAAAAAAAAAAAAAAAAAAAAAAAAAAAAAAAAAAAAAAAAAAAAAAAAAAAAAAAAAAAAAAAAAAAAAAAAAAAAAAAAAAAAAAAAAAAAAAAAAAAAAAAAAAAAAAAAAAAAAAAAAAAAAAAAAAAAAAAAAAAAAAAAAAAAAAAAAAAAAAAAAAAAAAAAAAAAAAAAAAAAAAAAAAAAAAAAAAAAAAAAAAAAAAAAAAAAAAAAAAAAAAAAAAAAAAAAAAAAAAAAAAAAAAAAAAAAAAAAAAAAAAAAAAAAAAAAAAAAAAAAAAAAAAAAAAAAAAAAAAAAAAAAAAAAAAAAAAAAAAAAAAAAAAAAAAAAAAAAAAAAAAAAAAAAAAAAAAAAAAAAAAAAAAAAAAAAAAAAAAAAAAAAAAAAAAAAAAAAAAAAAAAAAAAAAAAAAAAAAAAAAAAAAAAAAAAAAAAAAAAAAAAAAAAAAAAAAAAAAAAAAAAAAAAAAAAAAAAAAAAAAAAAAAAAAAAAAAAAAAAAAAAAAAAAAAAAAAAAAAAAAAAAAAAAAAAAAAAAAAAAAAAAAAAAAAAAAAAAAAAAAAAAAAAAAAAAAAAAAAAAAAAAAAAAAAAAAAAAAAAAAAAAAAAAAAAAAAAAAAAAAAAAAAAAAAAAAAAAAAAAAAAAAAAAAAAAAAAAAAAAAAAAAAAAAAAAAAAAAAAAAAAAAAAAAAAAAAAAAAAAAAAAAAAAAAAAAAAAAAAAAAAAAAAAAAAAAAAAAAAAAAAAAAAAAAAAAAAAAAAAAAAAAAAAAAAAAAAAAAAAAAAAAAAAAAAAAAAAAAAAAAAAAAAAAAAAAAAAAAAAAAAAAAAAAAAAAAAAAAAAAAAAAAAAAAAAAAAAAAAAAAAAAAAAAAAAAAAAAAAAAAAAAAAAAAAAAAAAAAAAAAAAAAAAAAAAAAAAAAAAAAAAAAAAAAAAAAAAAAAAAAAAAAAAAAAAAAAAAAAAAAAAAAAAAAAAAAAAAAAAAAAAAAAAAAAAAAAAAAAAAAAAAAAAAAAAAAAAAAAAAAAAAAAAAAAAAAAAAAAAAAAAAAAAAAAAAAAAAAAAAAAAAAAAAAAAAAAAAAAAAAAAAAAAAAAAAAAAAAAAAAAAAAAAAAAAAAAAAAAAAAAAAAAAAAAAAAAAAAAAAAAAAAAAAAAAAAAAAAAAAAAAAAAAAAAAAAAAAAAAAAAAAAAAAAAAAAAAAAAAAAAAAAAAAAAAAAAAAAAAAAAAAAAAAAAAAAAAAAAAAAAAAAAAAAAAACAAACGATTGGGTCTATGACGGGTACGGGTACGGTAGATAATCGTTCATGATAATAGGGAGAAATGTGTTAACGGTTGGGTACAATCGATAGGTATAATTGTTATTTCAATAACCAAACCAATTGTTTGATTAGGGAAGTTATAAAAGATGTCTTGGGGTACCGGTCTTTGTAACGAAACTAGTTTAAGCAAGAGAGTCAAATGATTTCATTAACTTGACGGGCACGGGGTTGGTGATTTGTTTGAGTCTCGGTTATTTAATCAACTAATTTGGATTTGAACTTCATTTATGTGCAATCTTAACATGTTGTCGAGCGAAATCAAGATGGATACCTTTTAAATTATTGTTTAAAACAAATTCTCTTTTCGATTAATCCTTTGGGATTACTAATTACTTACTAACTTTTGCAACGTGACAATTTGGTCACAACCCCCCTATTTACTTGAATTACTTAATGTCAACAATTACTTAGTTTTAGTCCCTGTGTTCGATCCTGGACTTACCTTTTAGCTATACTATATACGAACGGGTCCACTGTCCGAGAGTGTGTAGTAGTCAGTTTTAGGGTATTTCTTATTTTAAATTATTAAACTCGATTTTACACATCACTTCTAATTCAATAAGTTGATCCTGCTAGTTCAACCGGTCTAATTCTTTTTTCTTTTTCTTTTTTTTTGGTTTTTAGTTTTTAAACAAATCTATAAAAGTGGTTGTGAATATCGAATTGTAAACTATTATACAAAATGGCTGCTGGTCTATGACATATCAGTATATCACTGTTCTAATCAGCATTACAAAAACTTAGCAGCTTCAACTAATGTATTTCTTTGACATTTCTATATATACACAAATAATTAACTAGATTGAAACGTATATATCTAAAAGTATCTAAATAAATCGACTGACTCAATTGATCAAAATCATAACGATTATGATATTTACATCGATCATAACTGGCTAGGATCAACTAGTTTAACACCAAAGGTTATGTCCTCACAACGTCTAACGAGAGAAACAATCGAATCAAGGTCAATCGTAGGTCGCTTATCACAATTGCTATAACTAGGAGGAACATGAAAGCAAGGCTCCATGGACAGGGCTCGACTACAAGGAGGTTTTTTCACTGTTCCATTCTCAGGCATATGTAAAATCCATGGCGTCAATCCTCCAAGACCTTGAGCCACATATCCAAACGTTGACCCGGGACTCGTGATCAGTTTATCGCTCAAGCTCAGTAAGTACATCTCTGCCCAGGCTTTCATATTATGCCACTTTTCCGTGGTTTTCTGTTTCTCTTCCGAACTTGGGTGAAAAACTTTAATCAACGTTCCATCTACAGTAGAATGTTCCGAGTATACTTTTTCTATTTTCTCAAAATAATCAGATGTCAAAGATGTCACTAGAACGGCTATAGACTTATGGTGATCTCCTTGAGAGATGATTAACGATTTGTTTGTATTGATGTCTGGAAGCAGGTTGTTTTCAAAAGAACACGATAATACCGTCTCTGGTATGGTCTGATATTCCCATATAGCGTTGAACATCATCTTGACCCATCCACGATCAAAGACTCTGATCTGGATGCCGATTATTTCATCTGATTTTTCTAGGTACCCTTGATAGAATTTCGTTATAAGATCCCAAACAGGATCAGAGGGCAAGAAAAGGTATCTACCTAGGAAATGGAAAACCGTATCTTTTATTGGGAAGAGTTTGGCTAGTTCTTGCTCAAACGACGGGATCAGGAACAGAGAAGGGATGAAGTAGAAATTTGATTTCATAATTATCCAAGAGATGTTTCCTAGATATCTATGATCTTGATCACAATAGAAGCGTTTATCATTATCATTGTAGCCACCGGAGACATAAAGATATATAAATGATAACGATGAATAACTTTGTGAAAGATTCGCAATGTTGCCATAACTTTCTGGTGAATTCCGATTCAAGCTGTCAAGCCGATTCCAAAGAGGGAATTCCCGTGGAAGTAACCACGTTGTTTCAGGAAAAGGCTCACAGAAGAGATCAGACATGTTGATTTTGTTGTCATATACTAGAAGGACCCTCTTTGAGAGAAGAGCATAAAGAAATGCTGATGCTAGGCTCAATATTCTGTTTCCTAGTCCATCAGCCGGTATCCTCACTAGATACTTACACTCTGAGGATTCATCGTCATGATTATTGTTCAAACGACCGGACTTTAATTCTCTTATCTTTTGCTTGTAGGCTTCTGATTGTGGTCCACATCGTGTGTGAAGTGCTTCGTATTCTCTTAATCTGAGAATTAGATAAGACGAAGGTTTGTGCAGTGATTCTTTGCGATACCTTCCTGATTCATACCTACTTTGGCAAGATCCGTAGTTATTGATTTTCTCATCTGAAAATTGAAATTGTAACGTAAATGAGAGATATATATGATCCTAAAAGCAAATGTAGATAAACAGGTAATCCTCTAAATATTACTGTACATTCATAGAAATCTATATTTCTATACAACAGCTAGAGATCCATTTTCTTAGGTGGCAAATAAAGAGGATTATTGAGGGTGCAATTTACCACATGCTGCTTAGTATAACTAGGAGAGATCACATTCAGCATTCAGGTATTCAATGAGTTAATTACTTCATTAATATTTACTATGTACTTGTGTTAATCAATTAAGTAGATAATTAACGATTAAGTGGATAGAATTAATGTTTCCTGTAATCTATTAACTTCACAATTTTAAAAACAAAGCATACATTGTACAAAGTCCTTTTTTTTTGAAAGGTGAATTTCGGTGGAAATTTTGTGTCCTGATTCGACAGCGGGAGGTCTAGCATACATTGTCTTAACTGGGTCCGCTCTAGAGAGCTCCCTTGAAGTAGAAATGTTTATTTCAAATACCCGATGGGGGGAAAACCCCTACGGCGATTAATAGGGGTAAACTCTGCCCCCTCAGACTTGAACCTGGATATACCCAAGTCAAGCCCTCATAAAGAGACTTAAATCCTATGTCCTCCCCAAGACTTGAACACCAGACCTCTTGCAAGGGGATGACCTATTATCCTATTTATAGTAATAGAGAAAATCATGTGCAGAACCACGTTCCCGATTTCATGCATCAATTCTTCCATTAATTTTCTTCATGCATCTGTACACGTCAATCCTGGACTCCTTCAAACTACGACTCCAATTATTCTCCCTTTTGCCCGGGATTTAGTTACACATGACCCATTAATTAAGCCGATTAATTAACTAATAACTAAACCAATCTATACGTAACGACCCAATGAACAAAACCCGATTAAGCCAACACTTTATGGCAAGGAAATTAATGTTAAGGTTGATACTAATTATTAACAGTTCCTTTTTTCATGTACAATAATTATACCTGTGCAAAATGTATTCGTTTAAGCGGTTACTAATGATGCGAGAGGCATTGTGATTATAGATTCCCTGTGCGAAAATTGAAAACAAGAGTCTAACAATGAAAGAATATTTGTCTAGTGCTCCTGCAGGGGATCGAGGGGTAGAATTCTCGGGTTCAAAAACTGTTTTAAAAAAAATACAGTAAAAACTTTTTTAAATATATATAAAGTAGGGAAAAATCCATAAAAATAACCTTTTTACACAAATTTCCTATTAAAGGAACCTATTTAGTTTTCGTCTATTTAAAGGATCTCATTTCTAAAAATTTCGCAATAAAGGGAACGTCGTTAGTTTTTAATGCCCCATTAAGTGTCACATCACCATTGCCATGTCATCAAAATTGCTTACGTGGTCTTTGACTTTGACTGAAAATACATATATATGTGTTTTTATACACAAAAACACATTTAAATTGCAAAATTTTCAGTCAAAATTTCCTTTTATACACACACACACACACACACACACACACACATATATATATATATATATATATTATATATATATATATGTATTTAAAGAACACAAAAACACATTCAAAATTTTTTATATAAAAACACATATATATGTATTTTCAATCAAAGTCAAAGGCCACATAAGCAATTTTAATTAATGACGTGACAGTGGTGACGTGACACTTAACGGATGGCTGACGCTAAAAACTAACGATGTTCTTTTTATTGCGAAATTTTTGGAAATAAAATCATTTAAATAGACGAAAAACTAAATAAGTTCTCTTTAATAAAAAAGTTGTATAAAATGGTTATCTTTTTATGAATTTTCCCCAAAAAAATACGAGTAACTAGTTATGTACTTATGTTAAAAGCGTACGAGCATTGTAACATTTTTCGAATCAAAATTTAATTAATTTCTTCTACAATATCATTTTCAGTACATGTCATTGTCAATTTTTACTTTTAAGCCTTTTCTTTTATGCTTTAGAACGTAAAAGTAAAATTTTAAGTAGTACAGTAACTTAAATTAAATATATGCATGTTTACGTGTGCGTGTGCCAACACAACGGTTAGTCAATACGAGTAAGAAACAGTCTAATTTGTATAGCTTGACGTATTTGACTAGATAATAGTAGATCTATATTGACTATATCCCCTCTTGTTATGCATTAATTAAAAGAATTCCATTTTTGCTATATATTTGTCAGAACTCAGAAAGAAAAACCAAACAATCTACTTTTCAAAATCTTTTCTATTAATTGACCTACGACAACGACAACGATACCCAATCCCAGCAAAAGCCGGGGTACGAGGGAGATAAGATGTAGACAGACCTTACCTCTACTCAAAGGTAGAGAGGCTGCTTCCAGATCACCGGAGTGGAAGGGACCTCCTGCCCAAAAGTGAAAAATATGGTTAGCTACACCGTAGTGGAAGCCTTAACCAGATGAGGATAATCTCAACCTCAAGCTCGATCCCACAGTCCGGAGCACAAATTCATATCTCAGATCTGGAAATTTGTTACCGTTAAGGAGAGGATAGAGAGGGAGAGAAGAGAGAGAAACCCAAAGAGAGTTACAAATTGAATCTGATTACATACATACATAGTAATTACATACATACACATACAAATATAGTCTGGGTAAATTTTGAGGCCCAAACTTTTTTGAGACGACTTTGTAAGGCTGCACGCCTTTAGACACGTACACTTGAGACCCAAAATTTTTGATTTTTTATGTCCCTTTACAAGTTGTGTACCTGAGCTCCATTTTAATTAAAGGTTGTTTTTCCAAAAAATAAATAAATAAATAAATCTACAAGTAAATTACCATATATATTGTCTTTCTAGTGTTCATCCCATGGTTTGTACATGTTAAGATATACTATTATATAACCAAAAATTACATGAACTTGAAACAAGACCTTAGTATAGAAAACCGGTTGCCCGGCCGGCCATTTTTTGTCTTCCTTCAACCAGAAGAAGGAAACTTTGAACTGTAAATAAAGATTCGAACAGAAAGCTTTCACAAAATAATTGACTTCCATCTTATACAAAAAAGACTTGTCGTTTCTGAGTAAAACTGGAGTACCTTCTCTGTTTAGAATTTCCGTTTTCAAAAAGTTGTTACTTAAAGATCATTAACGTTTGTAGAAGATTAGAAACCTTTGTTTTGGACTTTCAATATTCATTTGGCCGGAAGTACATGGAATTTAGATCGTAAAGCTGATCGAAAAAGTAGAATAATTAAGGAAAAGGCAACAAAACTCTTAATAACACACAAATATATACTTATTACTACAATATTATGTGTTAAACTTGATTTAAGTTTCAAATAATAATAATAATAATAATAATAATAATAATAATAATAATAATAATAATAACAATAATAATAATAATAATAATAATAATAATAATAATAATAATAATAATAATAATAATAATAATAATATTAATAATAATAATAATAATAATAATAATGACATAATAACAAAAATAATAATAATAATAATAATAATAATAATAATAATAATAATAATAATAATAATAATATGTATCACTCCATCCTAAATAATAATAATAATAATAATAATAATAATAATAATAATAATAATAATAATAATAATAATAATAATATATATAAATTGTGAGTCCCTCTAAAGCCAAACGGATCTATGAGATTAGTTAACAAATTATAGAGTGCGGAAATTCTCTATAACTAGCAAACAACAATATTGAAGACACAAACAATATATAATGAACAATGTATTGTTTTGGAATAATAAGCTTTGTATTATTAATAATAATCACTATTAGAAATAACACACACAAGCTCTCAAAAGTAAAACAAAAGACTTGGAAGATTAACCTTAAACATAAAGGTTTCATCTCCTTTATATAGTGGTTAAGAGTTGGTTCGACCACCATGAGGAATTCGACCTCATGGTGGAATTCGACCACTTGGTGGAATCTGACCACTTGGTGGAATTCGACCATCAAGATAATTCGACCACCAAGCCCCTATGTCGACCAACTTTAACCTTATTTATCGCAAAAACATATCGTTTAATACACTATTAACTTAAAACTATATTTCTATAATCTGTTGTCACTAGAATATGTACCAACAAACTCCCCCGTGACATCAGCATTATAGAAATCTTCAATAGTCTTCAAAGATGTATATCATACTTCAGACATGTCTTCAAGCTCTTCAATTTTAAGTTTTAAAGTAGTTATTTTAGCATTTGCATCAACTAAATCTTTTTGAGCAATGCTCAATTCTTTAGTTTTAACTTCAAAAGTCGTTGTAGCAAGTTCAATAATTTGACCTTGCTCACAAACTTTAGCTTTCAAAACATTTCGATCTTTCTCATCTTCTTTCATCTTTAATTTTAAATCTTTTACTCTTTCTCGCAACATAGAGTTCTCTTCTTGTAAATTTTGAATAGCTTGCATTCCCAAAGCGTATTCATCATTGAGTCTAGTTAAGCCTTCAAATTTCTTAGACAAATTTAAGTACATGGCACAAATATCAGCTATAAAGTTGAAATTGAAATGTACCTTTTGGTCTTCAGGAGCAGAAACTTTAGCCATATATCCAATGGCTTCTTCAATTTTAAGTTTTAAAGTAGTTATTTTAGCATTTGCATCAACTAAATCTTTTTGAGCAATGCTCAATTCTTTAGTTTTAACTTCAAAAGTCGTTGTAGCAAGTTCAATAATTTGACCTTGCTCACAAACTTTAGCTTTCAAAACATTTCGATCTTTCTCATCTTCTTTCATCTTTAATTTTAAATCTTTTACTCTTTCTCGCAACATAGAGTTCTCTTCTTGTAAATTTTGAATAGCTTGCATTCCCAAAGCGTATTCATCATTGAGTCTAGTTAAGCCTTCAAATTTCTTAGACAAATTTAAGTACATGGCACAAATATCAGCTATAAAGTTGAAATTGAAATGTACCTTTTGGTCTTCAGGAGCAGAAACTTTAGCCATATATCCAATGGCTTCTTCAATTTTTAATCCTTCAAGGATGTTTAGCTTAAAGACGTCTCCTCCACCAATCATTTCATTAGTACTTTCAATGATCTTATCTTCAGAAGACACTTCTAATTCATTAGACTTAGGAGCCTCTTCTTCAGCTGATACTGCATGGTCCACTATCTCAGCCATGAAAGCGTTAGTTGAGTTCCCCGACTCATCCACTAAAGTACTCCAGTCAAATTTTTCAATTTTTTCTTGTGCAACCAAAGCTTTGGATCCATTAGAAATCCCAGCTTGATGACTTCCAGTAATTTGATTAGGCTTGGAGAAACTTGTGGATGTCTCTAGTTTAGGTCTATGACATTCTCTTGCAAAGTGACCAAAACCATTGCAATTATAGCATTTAACCTTAGATTTGTCATATTTTATCTTTCCCACAGTCAAATCTCTTCCAGTACGTCCCATGAATCTTCTAGCTCTACGAGCTACCATGGCTAGTTGCCATTTCAGATCCATTTCTTCAAGATCGTCTGGATCCATTTGCTCATACTCTAGATCAGCCAACTCAGGATCTATCAGATTTCCAGTTATCAATGCCTCATAAGATGTCATGAAGGCAGCCAATAAACTAACATGACTTTCAGCGGATTTGACACTTAGAGGCATAGTCTTAAGAGTCCTTTGTGACCCTCCAATAACATCTGATGAACCTTCATTCCTCTCAGTCGATGCAGCTACAAAGCAGTAACCATTCTCATCTCCCAACATCTCAGCTTGCTCAACAGAATTTGAAAGAAATGCACTTGCTCTTGACCCAGATGGTTCAGCCGTATTTGGCTTCTTTGCTCGATAAATCTCAGGATTTTGCATGACATCAGTTTGTGTTTCACGCTTTTTAATATTCAACTCAAAACCCCTCAAATGGGCTATCACCGTATCAAGAGTCATCTGAGCATACGTAGGATCACGTTTGATCAAAACCGAGTAAAAATCCCAATGAGATGGCAAAGCATCTAGAAATTTCTCATTCTTTTCAGCAGTGGTTAGAGGCACTGCATGATTTCTCATCTCTGTCATGAGATGGTAATACCTATTCACCAACTCATCAAGTGTCTCATTCTTCATCGCCTTGAAAACCAAGTGCTGAGCCTTCAAAAGATCCTTTTTCCCTTTCTTAACTACATCATCCCCTTCATACCTATTAGCTAAGGCATCCCAAAGTTCCTTTGATGTAGTATAGGATTCTTGCTCAAAAGTGTGCAATATGTCCTCAGGCAGACACATAGTAATACAACCATATGCCTTGTGTTCAGCCTCGAACATACGTTTGTCATCATCAGATAGTGCTGTCCACTTAGCTTTTTCTTTTACATCAGCAAAACTAACAGTTGCCTGACTAAAACCATCCTTTATGCAAATCAGCATACGGACATCAGTCCATCTTAGATAGTTTTCAAAACGAGTCTTCCACGAGGGATAGTCATCAATACTTAGTAGTTTTGGAGGTGATGTCGATTTGCCCACCACATGTTCCATTTCCATCAACCGGCTTAACATCTTTTGATCCATCGATTAGGTTAGAAAACTTAATTATTGCTCAAGTTTAAGTCCAAAAATTAATAGAACTCTTAACCAAAATTCAAAAGAATTTCTTTCAGGTTTAAGATTCAAACAATTTCAGACTAATTTTTTGAACAAAATTCGAAGTTCTCTAAAATTCGTATGATCTAAAGAAAATACTTTTGAATTTTCGAGTTTCAAAGTTAAAAGAATCTTTCGAATTTTCAGATTTCAAACCAAAACTCAAAAGAATTTTATGAAGTTCAAAATCAATTACGAAAGACTCAAACAAAACTCAAAAGAATTTTATGAAGTTCAAAATCAATTACGAAAGACTCAAACAAAACTCAAAACCAAAAGTAAAATTAACAGTTAAAAAATAACCAACCGATTGAATGATGAAACAAGTAGTACTTATAGACAGAAAGAAAATGTGCAATTCGACCCTATGAAGAAATCAACCTTTATGGTCGAATTTGACCTTAATAGGTCGAATATGATAACTTCTAATCCTCCAATCGAATCAAAAGGACCTCTTACCACAAACACAATCTCTTCCAAGCAAGACACTGCCGAGATTTATTTGTCAATTGTTGAAATCACTAATCCCAAACACGATCAAAGCTCTGATACCAATTGTGAGTCCCTCTAAAGCCAAACGGATCTATGAGATTAGTTAACAAATTATAGAGTGCGGAAATTCTCTATAACTAGCAAACAACAATATTGAAGACACAAACAATATATAATGAACAATGTATTGTTTTGGAATAATAAGCTTTGTATTATTAATAATAATCACTATTAGAAATAACACACACAAGCTCTCAAAAGTAAAACAAAAGACTTGGAAGATTAACCTTAAACATAAAGGTTTCATCTCCTTTATATAGTGGTTAAGAGTTGGTTCGACCACCATGAGGAATTCGACCTCATGGTGGAATTCGACCACTTGGTGGAATCTGACCACTTGGTGGAATTCGACCATCAAGATAATTCGACCACCAAGCCCCTATGTCGACCAACTTTAACCTTATTTATCGCAAAAACATATCGTTTAATACACTATTAACTTAAAACTATATTTCTATAATCTGTTGTCACTAGAATATGTACCAACAAAGGTTAGGGTTTATGTGGCTGTTAGACACTCAAGTTTGGGTTTAGAACTCCTTACATATTGTTTTTTTTTTTTTTTTTTTTTTTTTTTTTTTTTTTTTTTTTTTTTTTTTTTTTTTTTTTTTTTTTTTTTTTTTTTTTTTTTTTTTTTTTTTTTTTTTTTTTTTTTTTTTTTTTTTTTTTTTTTTTTTTTTTTTTTTTTTTTTTTTTTTTTTTTTTTTTTTTTTTTTTTTTTTTTTTTTTTTTTTTTTTTTTTTTTTTTTTTTTTTTTTTTTTTTTTTTTTTTTTTTTTTTTTTTTTTTTTTTTTTTTTTTTTTTTTTTTTTTTTTTTTTTTTTTTTTTTTTTTTTTTTTTTTTTTTTTTTTTTTTTTTTTTTTTTTTTTTTTTTTTTTTTTTTTTTTTTTTTTTTTTTTTTTTTTTTTTTTTTTTTTTTTTTTTTTTTTTTTTTTTTTTTTTTTTTTTTTTTTTTTTTTTTTTTTTTTTTTTTTTTTTTTTTTTTTTTTTTTTTTTTTTTTTTTTTTTTTTTTTTTTTTTTTTTTTTTTTTTTTTTTTTTTTTTTTTTTTTTTTTTTTTTTTTTTTTTTTTTTTTTTTTTTTTTTTTTTTTTTTTTTTTTTTTTTTTTTTTTTTTTTTTTTTTTTTTTTTTTTTTTTTTTTTTTTTTTTTTTTTTTTTTTTTTTTTTTTTTTTTTTTTTTTTTTTTTTTTTTTTTTTTTTTTTTTTTTTTTTTTTTTTTTTTTTTTTTTTTTTTTTTTTTTTTTTTTTTTTTTTTTTTTTTTTTTTTTTTTTTTTTTTTTTTTTTTTTTTTTTTTTTTTTTTTTTTTTTTTTTTTTTTTTTTTTTTTTTTTTTTTTTTTTTTTTTTTTTTTTTTTTTTTTTTTTTTTTTTTTTTTTTTTTTTTTTTTTTTTTTTTTTTTTTTTTTTTTTTTTTTTTTTTTTTTTTTTTTTTTTTTTTTTTTTTTTTTTTTTTTTTTTTTTTTTTTTTTTTTTTTTTTTTTTTTTTTTTTTTTTTTTTTTTTTTTTTTTTTTTTTTTTTTTTTTTTTTTTTTTTTTTTTTTTTTTTTTTTTTTTTTTTTTTTTTTTTTTTTTTTTTTTTTTTTTTTTTTTTTTTTTTTTTTTTTTTTTTTTTTTTTTTTTTTTTTTTTTTTTTTTTTTTTTTTTTTTTTTTTTTTTTTTTTTTTTTTTTTTTTTTTTTTTTTTTTTTTTTTTTTTTTTTTTTTTTTTTTTTTTTTTTTTTTTTTTTTTTTTTTTTTTTTTTTTTTTTTTTTTTTTTTTTTTTTTTTTTTTTTTTTTTTTTTTTTTTTTTTTTTTTTTTTTTTTTTTTTTTTTTTTTTTTTTTTTTTTTTTTTTTGAAATATTACGGAAATCATATAGCACAAGGTGAGATTAATGTAGAACATGAACTAAATGCAAATAAAGGATTCAGTGAATCCATACAATAAGATAAACAAGTATCAAAATACATAAAGAGTACATAACCATCAAAGTTAACAAAAGAACATCAAAAGATGGCCAACGGTCCTAAGTACGATGCAAAAGAAGGCAAATGGATCCTTGATCCATATAAGTCCAAGTCCGGGTTCAACAGCAAGCAAATAATCAGACTCCACGCCCTGGATTAACCTGGTTACCTGAAAAGTGTACTAAGCATAGTTAACACAAGGTTGGTGAGTTCGCAGTAATGGTCCATTAGAAACCATCGTCAATAATCATAATATACGAGTAGAGGCGAAACATGACTTACAGTGAGCCTCTATGAAAAACACAACGACATCCACAACAAGATTACACAAACAAGTAAAACGTGTAATAAACAATACACTCAAGTAATATACGTAACATCCATTCAAATCAAGTATCATATCCTCTTCAGTGGGATTTATACACGTCATATATCATATCCTCTTCAGTGGGATTTATACACTACATATGTCATATCCTCTTCAGTGGGATTTATACACTACATATGTCATATCCTCTTCAGTGGGATTTATACACTACATATGTCATATCCTCTTCAGTGGGATTTATACACTACATATGTCATATCCTCTTCAGTGGGATTTATACACTACATATGTCATATCCTCTTCAGTGGGATTTATACACTACATATGTCATATCCTCTTCAGTGGGATTTATACACTACATATGTCATATCCTCTTCAGTGGGATTTATACACTACATATGTCATATCCTCTTCAGTGGGATTTATACACTACATATGTCATATCCTCTTCAGTGGGATTTATACACTACATATGTCATATCCTCTTCAGTGGGATTTATACACTACATATGTCATATCCTCTTCAGTGGGATTTATACACTACATATGTCATATCCTCTTCAGTGGGATTTATACACTACATATGTCATATCCTCTTCAGTGGGATTTATACACTACATATGTCATATCCTCTTCAGTGGGATTTATACACTACATATGTCATATCCTCTTCAGTGGGATTTATACACTACATATGTCATATCCTCTTCAGTGGGATTTATACACTACATATGTCATATCCTCTTCAGTGGGATTTATACACTACATATGTCATATCCTCTTCAGTGGGATTTATACACTACATATGTCATATCCTCTTCAGTGGGATTTATACACTACATATGTCATATCCTCTTCAGTGGGATTTATACACTACATATGTCATATCCTCTTCAGTGGGATTTATACACTACATATGTCATATCCTCTTCAGTGGGATTTATACACTACATATGTCATATCCTCTTCAGTGGGATTTATACACTACATATGTCATATCCTCTTCAGTGGGATTTATACACTACATATGTCATATCCTCTTCAGTGGGATTTATACACTACATATGTCATATCCTCTTCAGTGGGATTTATACACTACATATGTCATATCCTCTTCAGTGGGATTTATACACTACATATGTCATATCCTCTTCAGTGGGATTTATACACTACATATGTCATATCCTCTTCAGTGGGATTTATACACTACATATGTCATATCCTCTTCAGTGGGATTTATACACTACATATGTCATATCCTCTTCAGTGGGATTTATACACTACATATGTCATATCCTCTTCAGTGGGATTTATACACTACATATGTCATATCCTCTTCAGTGGGATTTATACACTACATATGTCATATCCTCTTCAGTGGGATTTATACACTACATATGTCATATCCTCTTCAGTGGGATTTATACACTACATATGTCATATCCTCTTCAGTGGGATTTATACACTACATATGTCATATCCTCTTCAGTGGGATTTATACACTACATATGTCATATCCTCTTCAGTGGGATTTATACACTACATATGTCATATCCTCTTCAGTGGGATTTATACACTACATATGTCATATCCTCTTCAGTGGGATTTATACACTACATATGTCATATCCTCTTCAGTGGGATTTATACACTACATATGTCATATCCTCTTCAGTGGGATTTATACACTACATATGTCATATCCTCTTCAGTGGGATTTATACACTACATATGTCATATCCTCTTCAGTGGGATTTATACACTACATATGTCATATCCTCTTCGGAGGATTTACTTTCATCAAGTTCTAGATGCTTATGTATAGGGTCATCCGCAGCCTTCCCACCACATCTAAAACTCTTTGAAAGTAAAACCGACTTCCATGTACGTACTTCTATCCTAATAAATTACAATATCACAATCACATTCGTAAACCATCACACAACCAGTCAAAACTATCTATCAATCGACAATCAATTAGAAATTAACTAGACAATCAATCAAATCAACCAAACAATCCAACAAACACGTATATGTACACTTTTCAGCCCGAATCTCTATTGAGTAGGGAGCTACGAAACTCACCTGATCGGCAAAGAAGTTAAATCTGATACAAAGTTGAGTTACAGTCGTTCGATGTTCACTTCACGTCCAAAACCTAAATATCGATAATGTATATACACATTAACATACCAATACACATATACGTAGTTCATCAAATATTCGACAAAACCCTAATTAGGTTTCCAAATGGTTTTCGACATTAGGTGACTTCTAGGACTCTTAATCATTGTTAAATAAGTTAAGAAGTGATTTAGATTAAAGCTCGATGCGTTACTAGGGTTCTGGAAGTCGAACTAGGTCAAACAAGAAATCAGAAACTGGACAACTGGCGTAAGCTACGCCCCTATGGGCCGTAACTTACGCCCATACAAACTTAGCCTAGCGTAGCCTACGCCCTCCATGGCCGTAGGTTACGCCCCCTACTGGGCAGACCCACGAACAGCAGCCATTTATGCAGAAAAACTCAACCCAAAACCCTTTTTCACTTGCACCAAAACCCTAAATCGATCTACAATGCTATAGGACCCGTTTTGAAGTTACATTTGACCTTCTAACACCTAAATACACTTACCTAAACCCATATTTCATTCCATAACACCATCAAATCTTCCAAATCAAACAAAACCCTAGTTAACCCTAATTTGACCCAAACTCCATTTTGAGTCGATTTAGAACCTGTGAATGTACGAAATGACTAGAAACGAGTAAACAAACATAAATAGATGCAAATGGGATGAATTTGACTTACCAAAACTTCCTTCCCGAGCTAGAACCCGAATTATGGCAAAATGGGTAAAACCTTGAACTAAGAAATTCAATCCTTTGCTATGACGACAATGAGATGAAGATGATGTTGATTCTCGAGTTAAACCAGTTCCAAAACACCAAAAAGATGCAAGAGAAATGAAAGAAATGAGGGAAATGGAGTTCTTGCTAGAGAGAAAAGAGAAGAGATAGAGATTTGTGTGGTAAATGGAGAGATAAGGGGGGAAGGTTCACTAGTAGGCTCATGGGTCATGGGTTTAGCCCATGGGTCGACCCGTCTCCATTTACAAGCCATTTCACATATCGTTTCACATTTAATCACCGATTAAGTTATACTATCGACCCGACGAACATACCACATAGTCATTTAATCACAAAACGACCCAATTATTTCATTAACTTAAATTGTTAGTCAAATTACACGTAAAGTCAAACGGTCAAAACTCACGGATGTTACAAATTCGTCCTTGTAACTATCTATCTTTTAGAAAATTTAATTTTCCTATTAGTCTCATCTATACTTATATTCTATATATATATATATATATATATATATATATATATATATATATATATATATATATATATATATATATATATATATATATATATATATATATATATATATATATATATATATATATATATATATATATATATATATATATATATATATATATATATATATATATATATATATATATATATATATATATATATATATATATATATATATATATATATATATATATATATATATATATATATATATATATATATATATATATATATATATATATATATATATATATATATATATATATATATATATATATATATATATATATATATATATATATATATATATATATATATATATATATATATATATATATATATATATATATATATATATATATATATATATATATATATATATATATATATATATATATATATATATATATATATATATATATATATATATATATATATATATATATATATATATATATATATATATATATATATATATATATATATATATATATATATATATATATATATATATATATATATATATATATATATATATATATATATATATATATATATATATATATATATATATATATATATATATATATATATATATATATATATATATATATATATATATATATATATATATATATATATATATATATATATATATATATATATATATATATATATATATATATATATATATATATATATATATATATATATATATATATATATATATATATATATATATATATATATATATATATATATATATATATATATATATATATATATATATATATATATATATATATATATATATATATATATATATATATATATATATATATATATATATATATATATATATATATATATATATATATATATATATATATATATATATATATATATATATATATATATATATATATATATATATATATATATATATATATATATATATATATATATATATATATATATATATATATATATATATATATATATATATATATATATATATAAATATTTATATATATTTTTTTAGTATATTAATTTTATATTTATATGATAGAACGTATAATTATGATATATAATAGCTATTATTCGAATATATATTATCTATTATTCTATTGGATATGTTTTAGCTATTATTCTTTTTCTTTTATATTGGAAAAAATAGTTAAAAAGTGTAAATTTGTAATTGAAAAAAAAAAAAAAAAAAAAAAAAAAAAAAAAAAAAAAAAAAAAAAAAAAAAAAAAAAAAAAAAAAAAAAAAAAAAAAAAAAAAAAAAAAAAAAAAAAAAAAAAAAAAAAAAAAAAAAAAAAAAAAAAAAAAAAAAAAAAAAAAAAAAAAAAAAAAAAAAAAAAAAAAAAAAAAAAAAAAAAAAAAAAAAAAAAAAAAAAAAAAAAAAAAAAAAAAAAAAAAAAAAAAAAAAAAAAAAAAAAAAAAAAAAAAAAAAAAAAAAAAAAAAAAAAAAAAAAAAAAAAAAAAAAAAAAAAAAAAAAAAAAAAAAAAAAAAAAAAAAAAAAAAAAAAAAAAAAAAAAAAAAAAAAAAAAAAAAAAAAAAAAAAAAAAAAAAAAAAAAAAAAAAAAAAAAAAAAAAAAAAAAAAAAAAAAAAAAAAAAAAAAAAAAAAAAAAAAAAAAAAAAAAAAAAAAAAAAAAAAAAAAAAAAAAAAAAAAAAAAAAAAAAAAAAAAAAAAAAAAAAAAAAAAAAAAAAAAAAAAAAAAAAAAAAAAAAAAAAAAAAAAAAAAAAAAAAAAAAAAAAAAAAAAAAAAAAAAAAAAAAAAAAAAAAAAAAAAAAAAAAAAAAAAAAAAAAAAAAAAAAAAAAAAAAAAAAAAAAAAAAAAAAAAAAAAAAAAAAAAAAAAAAAAAAAAAAAAAAAAAAAAAAAAAAAAAAAAAAAAAAAAAAAAAAAAAAAAAAAAAAAAAAAAAAAAAAAAAAAAAAAAAAAAAAAAAAAAAAAAAAAAAAAAAAAAAAAAAAAAAAAAAAAAAAAAAAAAAAAAAAAAAAAAAAAAAAAAAAAAAAAAAAAAAAAAAAAAAAAAAAAAAAAAAAAAAAAAAAAAAAAAAAAAAAAAAAAAAAAAAAAAAAAAAAAAAAAAAAAAAAAAAAAAAAAAAAAAAAAAAAAAAAAAAAAAAAAAAAAAAAAAAAAAAAAAAAAAAAAAAAAAAAAAAAAAAAAAAAAAAAAAAAAAAAAAAAAAAAAAAAAAAAAAAAAAAAAAAAAAAAAAAAAAAAAAAAAAAAAAAAAAAAAAAAAAAAAAAAAAAAAAAAAAAAAAAAAAAAAAAAAAAAAAAAAAAAAAAAAAAAAAAAAAAAAAAAAAAAAAAAAAAAAAAAAAAAAAAAAAAAAAAAAAAAAAAAAAAAAAAAAAAAAAAAAAAAAAAAAAAAAAAAAAAAAAAAAAAAAAAAAAAAAAAAAAAAAAAAAAAAAAAAAAAAAAAAAAAAAAAAAAAAAAAAAAAAAAAAAAAAAAAAAAAAAAAAAAAAAAAAAAAAAAAAAAAAAAAAAAAAAAAAAAAAAAAAAAAAAAAAAAAAAAAAAAAAAAAAAAAAAAAAAAAAAAAAAAAAAAAAAAAAAAAAAAAAAAAAAAAAAAAAAAAAAAAAAAAAAAAAAAAAAAAAAAAAAAAAAAAAAAAAAAAAAAAAAAAAAAAAAAAAAAAAAAAAAAAAAAAAAAAAAAAAAAAAAAAAAAAAAAAAAAAAAAAAAAAAAAAAAAAAAAAAAAAAAAAAAAAAAAAAAAAAAAAAAAAAAAAAAAAAAAAAAAAAAAAAAAAAAAAAAAAAAAAAAAAAAAAAAAAAAAAAAAAAAAAAAAAAAAAAAAAAAAAAAAAAAAAAAAAAAAAAAAAAAAAAAAAAAAAAAAAAAAAAAAAAAAAAAAAAAAAAAAAAAAAAAAAAAAAAAAAAAAAAAAAAAAAAAAAAAAAAAAAAAAAAAAAAAAAAAAAAAAAAAAAAAAAAAAAAAAAAAAAAAAAAAAAAAAAAAAAAAAAAAAAAAAAAAAAAAAAAAAAAAAAAAAAAAAAAAAAAAAAAAAAAAAAAAAAAAAAAAAAAAAAAAAAAAAAAAAAAAAAAAAAAAAAAAAAAAAAAAAAAAAAAAAAAA
>CM067170.1:92911959-92976959 GCA_034093135.1 Erigeron breviscapus | reverse complement strand
ATATATATATATATATATATATATATATATATATATATATATATATATATATATATATATATATATATATATATATATATATATATATATATATATATATATATATATATATATATATATATATATATATATATATATATATATATATATATATATATATATATATATATATATATATATATATATATATATATATATATATATATATATATATATATATATATATATATATATATATATATATATATATATATATATATATATATATATATATATATATATATATATATATATATATATATATATATATATATATATATATATATATATATATATATATATATATATATATATATATATATATATATATATATATATATATATATATATATATATATATATATATATATATAAATTCAAACCAAAATATTTTTGAACATTCAAGGATCATTTTGAAGCTAGAAAACATGTTACAAACTTGTTTTTGACAAAACCCAACACCAAAACTCTTCCATAACATAAATCCAACACAAATCCAACCCTAAAACCCAAACCAAAACCCTAGGTTACTAAAATCCGATTTTTGACAATTTAAGAGACCAAATATGTTTAGATTCGACCAAGAAACATGTTCAACAATACATAATGATGATTTTGAGCTAAGAATCACTTACCACAACAACCCGATGCTTCAAATCCGAAATTGGGGGCTTTGAAAATGAAAACACTTGATTTAAACCAAAATTCTTGAAGTTTGAAGATAAGGAAATGATATTTAACTAGTTTCTAACAATTTGATGCTATTAAATGCTTTAGATCCGAAATTAAATGAAGTGAGATGATTTTGAGTGTGTTTGGTGTGTGTGTTCTTGAGAGGTAGAGAGAAAGGAGAGTGTGTGTGTGTGTGTAAGAAGATAAGGAAAGAAATGAATGGGAGGTGTGAAGGGTTTACACCCCTACCCACAAATCTTACACTATACCAAAAGCTAGTTACCAAATGATACCCCGTCCAAACACGTAAATGCTAAAATAACGTCAAAATACCAAAGATCACATAATCAAACTCGACTTTCATTAATCACATAAGTTCCAAAGCATCGACATTCCATTTCATTTCACAATTAATCACATAGTCAATATAGTCAACAAAAGTCAATTATCACGGGTGTTACATAGGGTTGGGTTGATGGGTTTGGGTCATGGATCTTGGGTTGACCTATGGACTATCCAACTCGCATTACCAAATAATTTAAGCCTTGATTAATTTCGAACATCGAATTGAACGATCATTCCACACACGACAAGTACCAAGAACACAATTTTAATCACACTTAAACTCGATCATTTATTATTAACTAACTTAGTCAATAAAATCATACATATAATCACATAGTCAAACAAGTCAAACTTTACAAATGTTACATTTGCCATATCTCATAGTCATAGTACGCTGTTATGGCTAAGATGATCCTAATAGCTCTAATGTCCGCAACGGGAGAGAAGGTTTCTTTATAGTCAACTCCGTAAAGCTGAGTATAGCCTTTCGCCACGAGACGATGCTTTATAGGTGTGTACATTTCCATCCATGTCGGTCTTCTTCTTGAATATCCATTTACACCCAACGGTTCTACCATTAGGTGGAAGATCAACCAAGCTCCAGACTTGATTATCTTTCATGGATTTCATTTCCATATTCGCAGCTTCAAGCCATTTGTCAGATTCTGGATCTGATAATGCAGCTTTGAAATTAGGAGGTTCATTTAAGTCTCCTAATACATGTTCTTCGGATTCAATATTAAGATTCAATCTTTCAAGAGCACATATTGTCCTTGAGCACCTACGAATTGGAATCGCATTATCTTCAACTTGAGGTTCATCACTTTGAACATTTTCCCCCCCAAGTTGATGATCGCTAGTATTTTCAAAAGGTGATACATCTTCTTCTTGAGTCTCATCAAGCTCGACAATCCTCCCACTGTTTTCTTGAGTGATGAGATTCTTTTCAAAGAACTCAGCATATCGAGAAACTTTAACAGTGTTGTCGGTAGGAAAGTAGAAGTAGTAACCCATCGTTTCCTTTGGGTATCCTACAAAGATGCACTTAACGGATCTAGGTTGATGTTTGTCAGGCATATCTCGTTTCACAAGTGCCTCACATCCCCAGACCCTTAAGTAAGACAAGTTAGGAACACTTCCATGCCACAATTCATGCGGTGTCTTGTCAACCTTCTTGGTTGGAACCATATTGAGAATACGTACAACAATCTCTAGAGCATAATCCCAAAATGAAAATGGGAGAGTCGTAAGGTTCATCTTTGATCTCACCATGTTCAACAAGGTTCGATTTCTCCTCTCAGATATACCATTATGCAGGAGTAAGCTTTTGGATAAATCCACAAGCTTTTAGATAATCCTTAAACTCTTGGCTTAAGTATTCTCCACCTCAATCCAAACAAAGAATCTTGATGGTTTTACCGAGTTGATTTTCTACTTCATTTGTAAACTCTTTGAATGTTTCGAAGACTTCATGTTTATGTTTAAGCAAGTAAACATAACCATAATGACTGAAATCATCCGTAAAAGTGATGAAGTAGCTAGCACCTTTCCTTGACACATGTCTAAATGGGCCACATACATCGGTATGTATAAGTCCAAGTAGCTCTTTAGCCTTCTTCGGTTTATGCGGAAAAGGTTTTCTTGTCATCTTGCCGGAAACACAAGACACGCATTTGTCAAATGATTCATCATTTGATTGTAAGATCCCTTCACGTTGAAGTCTTTCAATGCGTTTCTTGCCAATATGAGCAAGATGACAATGCCAAAGATAGGTAGAGTCCAAGTTAAGTTTGACTCTTTTGCTATTGAATTATCATTTGAATCACAACAACACATATAATTCAATTTTGAAGATACTTGAAGAACTGGTTAAACCAACTTGCTTCTTCTTCTTGTTCAACTCAGCTAGATACTTAGGACAATTCCTTTCCCAGTGTCCCACTTTAACACAGTGATGACTAGCCTGGTCTTTAGTCGGATGCTCCTTTTTCGCCATAGGGGTCTTTTTAGGTTTTGAGACTGAAGTACCTTGCTTTCTCTTACCAAAGTTCTTGCCCTTAGCTTTCGGTTGTTTTCCTTTCTGAACCTTTCTCCCCTTGATCATAAGAACTTGGGGTGTCTCAGATTTCTTGGGAAGGTTTTTCTCATACTCAATTAACATGGTATGAAGTTCAGCTATGGTTTTGCTCATGCTGTGCATATTGTAATTGCGCACAAAACTATCAAAAAAACCTTAAAAGAGACTTAAGAGTCATGCCAATTTCAACAGGCAGAGGATACACATAGTTTAGCCTTTCAAAGTGCCCAAAGTAACTCTTCATCTTGAGTACATGAGGACTCACCGGTTTCCCATACTCGTGTTTACAATCATGGAGTGACTCAACAAGTTCAAACAATTCAACTCCAGCTTGCTTTTCGTACATAGACTTGAGTTCTCTGATCATATCATACGGATTATAAGTCTCGAATTGCTTTTGAAGGTCGGTAGTCATGTTGCCTAGCATCAAACAAGCAATCTCAATATGTCTATCGTACTGAGTATTGTATGCTTCCAACTGCACATCAGTGGCACTCGCATCAGGATAGCGGGCATCTGATTTTCAAGGATATCGGTTTTCTTTTCAACTCTTAGAATAATCTCAGCTGACGATACCAGTCATTGAAATTGGTTCCAGAAAGTTTTTATCTTTCTAGCATCGACCTGAAAGCCGATTGGTGTATGTTTTGTGAATGATTTGTTGTCATTTACAAAACAGATTCAAGTTCAAAAATCAGTATTTTCGATAATAAATCCTTAAGAAATATAATAACCCAATGTTAAATCATTTAACGATTAATTTCTTTAAGGCTAGGATCCAATTGACATACCATCATTTCATCAGTTGATCTGCTAGAAATGACGTACTCAAAAGGTAAGTGACGAGCAGTAATTGCATTACAAGTGCAATTCCTAGGTTTATGGGACTTGCAACAACACTTTAAAGGGGTGTTAAGTGTTTTGTAAACATGTTTTGTCCCATCTTATGCCACGGGTCAAGGTCTCACCGCTTAACTCGCTTTAAGTCGTCCAATTAAGAACTTGTAAATAGTCTACCACCGTCTCACGATGAGTAGTAATTTACCTTGGAGTTACAATTCACCTACGTCTCACGTAGAGCAAAAAGCACTTGCAAGTGTTCTTAGCAAAGTGGGTGGCAAAGATTTAACTTTAATTGGGTAATGCAATTGATGTGAATCAAAAGTTTATGTATGAAGACTCATGCACATCTTCATAACATAATGTTTAATATATAGGGTAGAGGTGCAAGAAGCGGTTAACCGATTTCGGTTATTAGTTTTAATAACCGATTTCGGTTATTTTTTGAAACAGTAATAACCGGTTACGGTTAACTTGTACCGGTTAATAACCGGTTTCTAGGTTTTAAAACTGGAACCTATCTAACCGATTTCGATTAATAATAATCGGTTAACCGATACCTATTCGGTTTTTTTAACCGCCAATTATAGTATTGAGAAAGTGGTGAACAATGGGGAAAAACAATCATTTCCGACAAGTCTGAGCGACAAACCCATATTCCAAATAAGCATAATTTCCTAAACACAAAACAAAATTAATCATCCCAAATCTCAAAAACAACCAAAAATTGATGTTGGATCTGATGAAAGAAGCATTAATCTATATATATATATTGAAAGCTTACGAAATCATTTGGCACCAAAAGGGGATGTTAGTTTTTCTTCAGCTATTATTGATTTCAATTGGGCTTGTGTTGGATTGCCACCAAGAGATCTCATTAGGATTCCGAGCTCTGATGGTGCGATCTTTCCGTCGCCATCTGTGTCATCATTAAAGAAGGGTTGATCAATAAGATTATTGAAGCCATGAATGCTTGAAGTTGTCCCTGTGATCAATGGAATAACGATGCCAAATTATCATTCGGTAATTCATTTCATAGAAAGCTATATGTATATATCAGTGTATGTATATAATATGATTGATATATATATATATATATAATATGTGATTAACCGGTTATTATTTGGAATAATTAACCGGTTATAGGTTAACCGGTTAATAATCAGTTTTGGTTTTAAAACTGGAACCTATCTAACCGATTTCGATTAATAATAATCGGTTAACCGATACCTATTCGGTTTTTTTTTGCCCATTATAATATTTTTTTTTTTTTTTTTTTTTTTTTTTTTTTTTTTTTTTTTTTTTTTTTTTTTTTTTTTTTTTTTTTTTTTTTTTTTTTTTTTTTTTTTTTTTTTTTTTTTTTTTTTTTTTTTTTTTTTTTTTTTTTTTTTTTTTTTTTTTTTTTTTTTTTTTTTTTTTTTTTTTTTTTTTTTTTTTTTTTTTTTTTTTTTTTTTTTTTTTTTTTTTTTTTTTTTTTTTTTTTTTTTTTTTTTTTTTTTTTTTTTTTTTTTTTTTTTTTTTTTTTTTTTTTTTTTTTTTTTTTTTTTTTTTTTTTTTTTTTTTTTTTTTTTTTTTTTTTTTTTTTTTTTTTTTTTTTTTTTTTTTTTTTTTTTTTTTTTTTTTTTTTTTTTTTTTTTTTTTTTTTTTTTTTTTTTTTTTTTTTTTTTTTTTTTTTTTTTTTTTTTTTTTTTTTTTTTTTTTTTTTTTTTTTTTTTTTTTTTTTTTTTTTTTTTTTTTTTTTTTTTTTTTTTTTTTTTTTTTTTTTTTTTTTTTTTTTTTTTTTTTTTTTTTTTTTTTTTTTTTTTTTTTTTTTTTTTTTTTTTTTTTTTTTTTTTTTTTTTTTTTTTTTTTTTTTTTTTTTTTTTTTTTTTTTTTTTTTTTTTTTTTTTTTTTTTTTTTTTTTTTTTTTTTTTTTTTTTTTTTTTTTTTTTTTTTTTTTTTTTTTTTTTTTTTTTTTTTTTTTTTTTTTTTTTTTTTTTTTTTTTTTTTTTTTTTTTTTTTTTTTTTTTTTTTTTTTTTTTTTTTTTTTTTTTTTTTTTTTTTTTTTTTTTTTTTTTTTTTTTTTTTTTTTTTTTTTTTTTTTTTTTTTTTTTTTTTTTTTTTTTTTTTTTTTTTTTTTTTTTTTTTTTTTTTTTTTTTTTTTTTTTTTTTTTTTTTTTTTTTTTTTTTTTTTTTTTTTTTTTTTTTTTTTTTTTTTTTTTTTTTTTTTTTTTTTTTTTTTTTTTTTTTTTTTTTTTTTTTTTTTTTTTTTTTTTTTTTTTTTTTTTTTTTTTTTTTTTTTTTTTTTTTTTTTTTTTTTTTTTTTTTTTTTTTTTTTTTTTTTTTTTTTTTTTTTTTTTTTTTTTTTTTTTTTTTTTTTTTTTTTTTTTTTTTTTTTTTTTTTTTTTTTTTTTTTTTTTTTTTTTTTTTTTTTTTTTTTTTTTTTTTTTTTTTTTTTTTTTTTTTTTTTTTTTTTTTTTTTTTTTTTTTTTTTTTTTTTTTTTTTTTTTTTTTTTTTTTTTTTTTTTTTTTTTTTTTTTTTTTTTTTTTTTTTTTTTTTTTTTTTTTTTTTTTTTTTTTTTTTTTTTTTTTTTTTTTTTTTTTTTTTTTTTTTTTTTTTTTTTTTTTTTTTTTTTTTTTTTTTTTTTTTTTTTTTTTTTTTTTTTTTTTTTTTTTTTTTTTTTTTTTTTTTTTTTTTTTTTTTTTTTTTTTTTTATGATATTTTCTTCTCAATAATCCCAATCAAGCATGTTTTTATTGATTGTTTTTCCCTCTCATAACATATTGAATTTTATCTCATTTCTCAAATATAATCGAAAGGATAATTTTTTTATTGGTTTATACTCATTCGTATGATATGGTAGTTATCAGTGTTTTATGTTGCTTATATTATTATTAAATAAATTATTCGTTATCACATGGTCAGTAATATGTTGCCTTGACTATGCAGTTCTTTCGATAGTATTTGATTAGTTTTTGAATTTGATGAAATTAAATCAAAATGTATGTTATTTCTAAAACGTTATTTTTTTTGTTCTCTGTCAAGTACGTGTTAAGTAATTTATGTTTTATTATTCAATTGATTATGTCAAAGTTATCAATTAAAATGGTCAAACATACTTGCCCATTGTTTGCTAATTTGTCACCCAGGAACTTATGCCCTTTCATGTTAATTGTTTATTGTAAGAAACAAAGAAAGAAGAAAATAAGCATCAAGCTAATGAAATTATTTCTTTTATAACTTGCAGCCCTTCGATCTCTCCATACGGAAATTAAGTTAAACTAATAATGTTTACAACTCATGTTCGAAGAAAATAAAAATAAATCAACAAAGACTATATAACTCAAATCACTAATATAACTATACTTCCGACTTCAACTGGATATACAAAATAAGCAATCGAAATACATGTGATTGTCTTCCGTGATAAAAGATTTCTTTTGAATCTTACCAAATGGTTATGTATAAAATGGTGACATAAAAAAGAAAAGAACAAAACATTATCATATTTATCTAAGCTTTTATTTTCCAACCTTTTTAAACAATAATTATAACAATCCGCACATCGTGCGGGTAAAATACCTAGTTAATATATATAAGCTTCTAAAGTTATTAGTTGAAATAACCTTCCTTTTTGTTTTTCTTCATGTTTTTTAGCATTTTCAAATGCATCCATGCATGTAAGTATTACCAGACAAAAAGAAAAGAAAAAAAGGTATTTATGGGCATAAATCATTCCTACTTTTTATGTATAATTTATCTTATAACTAAAAGAGGAGTTTAGAAACACACCTTAAAGCCTTTTTGGCCTACAACTCCCTCTTAATTATTCTAGAGCTCTCTCCTTTTTTAGATTTTTTTATTTTTTATTTGCTTATTAAATAGATAATTATATTTAAAACTCTATCATAAATATTTTTCTATCAAAACAAACCTTTTTAAATTTTAAAGATATATAATATCCTTAAAACTCTCCCGATAAATTATCATATATACAACCTAAATTTTTATTAATCATTCTCATTCATATTATTCCTCACCTTCCTATCTTTAATAAACAAATCAAGTTCAGTAAATTTCTGAACAAAAAAACATACGGTTTTTTTTATATCACTTTAATTTTATTTATGGTATTTTGTTTGTGTTTGTTTATTATTTGATATTGAACTAGATTTTAGGCCCGTGTCAAATACACGGGCTTACAATTTTATCAATATTAGATTTTAGTTTATTATGATTTAAAATTTAGTTTACAATTTTTAGTAATAAAAAACTGATCTATATTATAAAAACAACCACTTGATAATTGACCATTGACCATTGACCAAATGCCATCCATCAAAACAAGTCGATAAGAGGGTAGCCAATGGACTCGTCCATTAGCTCGTTCGACATCCTCGGACGAGTCCACACCGTTGGGTGGGACTCGTCCCTGGCTCGTGCGCGGGTCTCGTCCGGGTGGTTCGTCCCTACAGGGACGAATGCAACCTTTGGTTTTTTTTGTTTTTTTTTGTTTTAATGCTATATACAAAGAAAGAAGACAAAAAAATTAGTGGGTCCAAGACTAGTCCTTGAAGGATGAGTCCATTGGGTGCATTTTGGGGGGATTAGTCCTTGGAGTGTTTTTTGCTGATGTGGCGCTGACAGGGACTAGTCTTTAGTGGATGAGTCCTCACCATTGGGTACCCTCTAACAGGGACCTCACCCACTGAATATTCATCTCAATAACCCAGCTACTATACGTACCACGTCATATACTTCATCAGCGCCTTACACAATACGGAAATTGATTATCCAAATGAGCATAGTGCCCGCACGATGCGACAGAATTTTATAACTACTTTTTTTGGATAAATACATTGTTTTGTAAAAAATATAGATTATGAGATTCGGTCGATTGTTTTAAAACCATATAGAAAGATCAATGTTAATTAAATTATAATCAATTACAAATTGATAACAAAAATAGTGAACTAATATAATAAAGCAAAAAACAAACCAATATAATATTTATACATACACTAAATAGTGTTGTAGTGTGTGGAGGACATTTTGTGAACCATAAATATCCTGAAAGGGGCATTTTGGGAACAAGAAATATGCTGAAAGTCTTAATCCAATTCTCTTTATAAGAGATTAAAGATATCATTTTTTTCCGATCATATACAGTATTATCAAACGTATTTATAAAATAATGAGTTACTGAACATGAAACTTTTTATTCTTTAACTTCATTGCCCAAACTAAAATGGACCCACGTGATTTTGAATCCCAGATCCGCCACTGAATAATAGTTGCTCAACTGGACATCCCGAGTTAGAACAAAAGAGCCTTTGTTCTATCGGCCCAACACTTTCTCAAGATCCAAACTTCAACCAAACAGCAGCGCAGAGGATCAACTCTGCAGTGTTGTTGTAGATAATACTGAAATTGATTGCGTTGATGTTTTCTTAATCAAATACTTCATCCGTCTCATATTAAGTGTCATAGTTTGACTTTTTAAGTCTTTTTCTTTCAACTTTGACCGTAAATATTTTTGTTTGTGTTATATAAAACTTGATATAACATATATGATTTGATTGAGTTTTAAATTTATTTTTTATTGATATAACTTTCATCAACTAATATAACACAAATAAAGATATTTACGGTCAAAGTAGAAAGAAAAATACGTGACAGTCAAAATAGGACAATTAAAATGGGACGGAAGGAGCATGATACTTCCTGCCTACTACTATTCGTTCAATAATCAATTTCCAGGAAGTTTTCAAAATTTGCCACCTGTAGTTTTTTGTTCCACTTGACATTCGTTTTCATATTATGTCATCCATTTTATTCATTTAAATTGATGTTCATTGAAGTTTTTTAGTTGTCTATAAAAAATATGTATCCTTATAATTTTAATTATGATTATTGACATGTTAATTATATCATTGTTATCAAGGATGCCGCTTCTCCTAGGACACAGCCGCGACAAAATGGCTGGCCGGTCTATGAGATATCGGCGATTTACTCAACATTACAGGAACTTTACAATTTTCAACTATTGTATTTCTCTTACAATTCTTCACAAATAACTACCTTGAAACATATCTAAAACAAATAAAAGAAATCAACTCAACTGATCAAATACACGAGTCATCCTGCATATATCCTTTGAAGCAAATCTTGGTCATTTGTATGAATCAATGATAATTAAATTCGGCAGCATTAAAAGTGACTCGGGTCAACTAGTTTAAGACCCCAGCTGAAGTCCTCACAATGTCTAACATGAGAAACAATTGAACCGGTGTCAATCCCAGATCTATCATCGCAACCCTTAGAAGGAGGAACATGAAAGCAAGGCTCCATGGACATGGCTCGACTACAAGGAGGATTTTGAACTGTCTCATTATCGGGCATATGCAAACTCCAAGGTGTCAATCCTCCAAGACCTTGAGCCACGTAACCAAACGTTGACCCGGGACTGGTGATCAGTTTATCACTCAAGCTTAGTAAGTACATATCAGCCCATGCTTTCATATTGTGCCACTTGTTTCCGGTTTTCTGTATCCTAACAGAACTTGGTTGAGAAACTTCAACTATACTTCCATCAACAGTTGATTGTTTCCAGTATACTTTTTTTATTTTCTCAAAATAATCAGATGTTAAAGATGTCACTATAACAGCTATAGACTTATGGTGATCTCCTTGAGGAGGGATTGAAGATTTGTTAGTACTGATTTCTGGAAGCATCTTATTTTCCAAAGCACAAGATAATATTGTATCTGGTATGGCATTGTATTCCCATCTAGTCTTGAATAAGGACGCGACATATTCACGATCAAACAGTCTGATCTGGATGCCAATTTTTTCATCTGAATTTGCTAGATGAGTTTGATAGAATTTGGTTATAAGTTCCCAGACAGGGTTTGAAGGCAAGAACAGGTACCGACCCAAGAATTGGAAAACCGTATCTTTTACTGGGAAAAGTTTGTCTAGCTCTTGTTCAAACGAAGGAATCAAGAACAAAGAAGGGATAAAGTAAAAATTCGATTTCATAATTAACCAAGAAACGTTTTTAAAAACGATTTGATCATGGTCACAAAAGAAACGTTGATCGTTATCATTATAGCCACCAGCAATATGTAGATACAAAAATGCTAACGACGAAAAATTTCCTGAAAGATCCAAATGATTTCCATAACTTTCAGGGGAATTCTGGTTCAAGGTGTTGAGCCGTTTCCAAATAGGAAATTTTCTTGGAACTAACCATGTCGTTTCAGGAAACGGCTCACAAAAAAGATCAGACATCCGAATTCTCTTATCGTGAACTAAAAGGACCCTATTCGTGAGAAGAGCATACAGAAAAGCCGAGACTAGGCTCAGCATTCTGTTTCCTAACCCATCTAGAGGTATCCGAACCAGATATTTACAATCCGAATAATGGTCATCATGGTCATCTGTCAGATGACCAGATTCTAGTTTTCTAACCTTTTGCTTATACACCTCTGTATGCGGCCCACAACGTTTGTGAAGCGCTTCGTATTCACTTAATCTAGAAATTAAATAAGGCGAAGGCTTGTGTATCGATTCTTTGCGATACCTTTCTGATTCATATCTACTTTGGCAAGATTCGTAGTTGTGATTCAAACCTTGGACTGAAAACATAAAAATTTGGAACACAAATGAGAAATATAATCCTATTATATATATATATATAATATATATATATATATATCGTAGAAAAAAAAAATCCTAAAAGTATTTCATTCATAGCAATAGCAATAGCAATAGCAATAGCAAGAAGTGTATATATATATACGTTACTACAATTCACATATATAAAACTTAAAATAAGTAAATAACAGAGATATATTAGTATAGATATAGATATGTGTGTATGTATACCTGTTGGTTGAGTTGAATATCGAAGAGTGACTAGAAAAATGAGAGAAGAAATAAGAAGAACTCCTATAAGCTTCTTCCTGATCATAATTCTTTTCCTTCCTTAATTGGAAAATTTCATTTTCACTTTTGATGATATATAGTTGAAATAGTACTAATTCACAAAATATCGAAGAGTGACTAGAAAAAAGGTTTTTGGAAATCATTTCATTTCTATAATATTTTATTCAAGCAATACTTATCATCATTATTATCTGAATATATATATAGATAGATATAGAAGATGATTAAAATGACTAGTATTTTAATATACAAGTGGTAAACGTCTTTAGTTTAATTCCGCCTTTACTCGGCCACTAGCCAAAACCCCACTGACTAAATTACCAAAATGTCGCTGTATATATATACTTGCTATTTTAATATTCACAAATACAAATATATATAGGCCCATCACATCGATGAAACTTATTATTTGTTAAGCATCTTTATTGTAACGGATACCTCAGTCGACACAAATATTAAAATTAGTAAGGTCCCCCCTTCCCTTTTTTTTTCCAATACCAAAAATCTATTTAGTTTTTAACTTCTTTTGTAAAATCCAGTCTTCGAATATTTAGGCATATTTTATGCTATGATGTAGACGGAATGACCGAGGCTTGTAGAAAACAGGATTAGAATACATGGCTACGAACCAGGGTTTTGGTTCGAACCCACAACTGCCTTCCAAAATGGACCAATTTATCAATAAACCTTTGTCAAAACAACTCTTATTGTGTTTATGTCTTGTAGGAAAAATGAGGCATGGATATATATCTATGCTTTGGATAGATAATGAAACATTGGGAAAGTTGGAAGCTGAAAAGGACAAAATGGACTTCAGAACATTGATACCTTATTACTTTGGCTAGAAGAGTGAAAAATACATAAAGAAGAGGGACCATTGTTGCAACTATTACATTTTGCGTCTCTACAGATGGCAGATGCCTACTTCTCTCACAGCCTCATGATGCCAGCCTTTGTGTGTTTCCCATTCTATGGGTTTTTGTCCTGTGGACTTTAATAGCTCTCTACAATAGTATAAGGAAAATGATTTATCCTTCTAAACATTAGCCTAAAAATCCTACTAAAACTTTATAAGTGTGACAAGTGGATTCCATTTAATCTCTTTCCTAATCTCTCCCCTTGAATTTCTACATGTCACCATCCAATAAATTAGAAAGATTTTTAAGCTAATGAATTAGGAGGATTGATCATTCCCCATAGTATAAACCAGGAAGTTCAGAGTCTCGCGACTCAGTTATTGTATTTATGTGTTTTCTTTTTGAAAATCCAAAACAACAACGTTAATGTATTTATTCTCGTATTAAAAATTTCGTAAACATAATGTTTAAAACTTACCCAAAATATAATTTAAAAAATGTTTATTTAAAATCAATACTCCAATCGTATTCAAAATATGCAACTACCTTATTTTTGGTAAAAGGTATACCTGGTTAGATAATTTGCAACTCCTTTGAAGCCTAAGTTTATTTAATACAAAAACATGTTTACACTTGCTCCAAAAAAAACCAGGTAGGAAAAAACTTTTTTTTAAAAAAACTCAAAAGTCAAAAGAAAATTAAAAAAAATGCAACAAAAAGAATTAAAAGAGTAACCGGACAAGATGTGTAAAATTAACTAGTTTTTTTACCCGCGCGTTGCCGCGGAATACGCTTTTTACACGACAATAGTTTAAACCCAAGTTTATTTCAAATATTCAAACCGAAATTTTAGAAAGGACAACTAAACATGTAGCAATAACAATAAAAAAAATGTAAAAGAATAATAAGATATATAAAAACATAAACAATAACTATATTAATGTTTTAAATGTTACATGAACGTAAGACGTAACGATGAAGTTATATATAAAAAGACGGATGAAAATAATCAAAATCAAATGTTTAAAGGTAAAGTCGTAACTGTGTAAAAGTTGTTTGATAAAAACATGAGAACCCGAAGTTAAGTGTCAAGAAAATGAAAACGAAAACTTTGATTTGGGGCAAAAGTTAAAAGATAGAAACCTTAGGGAGTTAAAATAAAAATTGGTAAAAATTATTCTGCGCTATAGGAACGCTTTAAATGTTACATGAACGTAAGACGTAACGATAATGAAAGTTATTATATATTAAAAACATTAGATATATAAAAAGACAGATGAAAATTAAAAGTAAAACTGTAATTGTGTCAAAGTTGTTTGATGAAAACATAAGAATCAAAAAGTTAAGTGTCAAGAAAATAAAAACGAAAACTTTGATGTGGGACAAAAGTGCAAAAATAAAAACTTTAGGGGGATAAAATGAAAATTGATAAAAATTATTATGTGTTATAAGAACTTGTACATTTCATGCATAAAGAACTTATACATTTACATAGGTTTTTAGTAATATATTAAAAACATTAGATATATAAAAAGACGGATGAAACTTAAAAGTAAAACCGTAACTGTGTGAAAGTTGTTTGTTGAAAACATAAGAACCCAAAAGTTAAGTGTCAAGAAAATAAAAACGAAAACTTTGATGTGGGACAAAAGTGCAAAAATAGAAACTTTAGGGGGTTAAAATGAAAATTGATAAAAATTATTATGTGCTATAAGAACTTGTACATTCACGCATAGATTTTTGTATATATATAATTTTTTGACCCCGGGAGGGCGTTACCCGGGATCGACGTTGCGTCATGCAAACTGTTGAGTCCCAATGTTAATTGTAAATTTAATGATGACAAATCTGACCTATAAACATTTAGTAATCTTTGGTTCTTGTAATCTGATCTGGGTCAGACTAAGCTGACACAGCTTACGATCTGTCTCTGACCCAGATCATGCTTCATACTTGTAATTGTAATATCTTATGGAAGCAAGTGTTTTTCAAGCTGCATCAACAATGTATTAGCATTCAGTCCAAGTCGAAGAGGAGGATTGAAGATAGAAGACCAAGATGTTAGTGGAAGACAGCTTGGGATTAGCAGTCAGCTTGGAAACACTTAGGCAGATTGGTGTCTTGACAAACGGCCCAATCTGTGTATGACAATCAAGTGAAGATAACAACCTGTAACATCCCAAAACTTTTTGACGTTGACCGTTAACTTGTCATTAGAGACCGTTAGTTACTATGTGTTTTGTATGTGCTTATGTGAATTAAATGATTAACGTGAGATATGTGTTAAAGTGATTAAAGTAATGAAAAATAAAGTTGATAATGATTAATAAAGTCATTTAGTGTTCCCGATGGGATATAAGCGTCGTTAAGTGTTTTCGAATGCGTTAAACGAACAGTTAAGTGACGAAACGGGTTATAAGGAAGTGCGAGGGCCTAGATGTAAGATTTAGAAAGTAGTTCCAGCAGATATAGGGGATATATCACGACCCTAATGCCATATAATCAGATTAATAACCCTAGAAACTTTCACACACAAAACCCTAAGAGCCTCCTTCAAGTTTAGAGCAATTTTGGGTCGATTCGGGAGTGATTTCGCATAGATTTCGATCCTTTAATCTTCCTTCTAGGTATGATATGATTTATTGATCAATTGTTGAGTCATTTGAATGGTTTTACCCAATCAATTCGGATCTTAAGGGTTAGGGTTGATTTGATTACGTTTCGTCATCGATTACTTGGGTTTTCGGGTAATCTAACGTATTGTTATTGTATCCTCTTGTCCCTGGGACATGTGATCTTGTGAAATCATTATATGAGTCATATTTTGGGTGCATATGAGATCCATAGGTCGTGATGGTTGCTATGGTCATTTGATGGTCGAAATAGTTTGAAAAAAACAAAGGGTTTATTAGATCTGAAAATCTAGTAATATTGAAAAAATCATATCTCTTTCAATTAAAAGAGTTAGGATATGAATCTTATATTATTGAAAAGGTCTATGTGTCCCCTTGAATCGATATGAATAAAGTTTCTGGTGATTTTGCCCATAGATAGGCGAAAAGTGTCGATTTCCAAAAGTGGTCGAATTTCGGACGATTTCTGCAGGCCTATATTGTAAACGTCATAAATCATTCATTATAGAACTTCAAGAGTCAAACTTTTTATTCCTGGAAAGGTCTTTGAATTCCCTACATTTCGTAAGAACTAAGTTTTGACTCATTTGGTCGTCTAGAGGTCGAAAAGTCGCCTGCAAGTGAAGGGTGTGATTCTGAAAACTGAACTCGACGAGACCACTAGTGGGCTCGACAAGATCGTGGCCAGGTCTCACTTTTGATGCATTCTGGAGCTTGAACTCGACGAGACCACCCCTGGGCTCGGCGAGATCAGC
This sequence comes from Erigeron breviscapus, assembly GCA_034093135.1. Taxonomy (NCBI): domain Eukaryota; kingdom Viridiplantae; phylum Streptophyta; class Magnoliopsida; order Asterales; family Asteraceae; genus Erigeron; species Erigeron breviscapus. The sequence continues at coordinate 92,960,811 of CM067170.1, read as the reverse complement.
CGGCAGAAAGGTTTTAAGCGCGTTTAAGTGTCTAGTTGACTTATATATCCTTCCTTCTTGTACCATAGGTTGTCGGGAACACTCGTCAAGCACGGTAAACATTTGTGATTGTTGAGTACTCCATTGAGGTAAGATACATGACTTTTCTCATGATGGAGGCACAACAAAAGTAGTTTTCTATAATTAACCTCTTAATCGGATTATCTTATATGTGTTGGGTTTTCCGGGTTATGCGGGAGGTTATGTGGGAATGTATGCATGTTGAAATGATTTATGTTGATATGATGATGTTTAAAGTAGAAGTAAATATGTGCATATGAAGTATGATGCTTATAGTTACGTTGCCATTATATGTTTAAGATATGTGTTGTTGATAATGTCGTTGATATGCCTTAATGTTGATATGTGATGGCTTGTATGTGGGACTTAAGTATGATATGTCTAGTTCACTAGATACACGTAAGAAATGTTATGAGTTGTGCACGTTAGTGGGATTAAACGTTAAAGTAGATGTGAGATTAGTTAGGTAATGAATATACCTAATGTTAAAGTAAAGTGTGAAATGTGGGAAATCGTTCTAGCCTTAGCGTTAGTGCGTAAAAGTAAGAAAGATATAAATACGTGGGAAATGTTATAGCTAAATACGTGAGATTGACGTGGGAAGTGTTAAGCTTAACCCGTGCTAGTTTATGACAAGCTAGTGCGTACGTGGTCGCTTGAGTGGCTCCTTGCGGCATAGTTACGTGGGACTAGTATTTCCGGGTGGAGTGACTAACCACCAATGCATGACGGGATACTATGGAAATGCATCGCCTTTCCTAAAAGTTAAGACGTGGGAAATCGTGCTAGTTGTAAAGCTAGTGCGTAATATGTAAATTGATTAAAGATGTAAGACGTGAGAATAAGTTGATTAAGATAATTATAAGAATATGTGAGAAAGATGTACATGTAATTTAAGACGTGGGATTACAATGTGACGTGAGATTTAAGTAAGATATGTTGATATGTGTGATATAATCATTGATAGGCACAATTAGAAGTAATTACTCTACATGTGCTAATATGAATACGTGTGACGAGTTTATGTGTGATATGCCAAGATATGATATGAAGTTACGTTTAAGTGGTAAGTCTATGTTGATATGATATAAGATATTGATTAAGATGTGAGTATAAGATGATATGATGTATATGTTGATAAGAAATGAAATGTGATGCAATGTGGGAAAAGGGAAGTATGGGTTGATCTATGATTGTTGTGGATGATATGTAATGTGATTATGTTTTGATAAGTAAAATATGACGAAGTTTTATGAAAGTAAAATGAAGAATGTTTTATCAAAATGTGTGTATCTTACTTATCTAATTTTATTAGCTAACACTTGCTTTTATGAAAATGTTGTGTCCTTCAGGATAAGCAGGTATAAGCTAGTGAAGTGCGTTGATCGTGAGATGGGTAGAAGAATAAAGGAAGATTAGCATTAGTTTCCCGATGCTTAGACTTCCCCGTTAGCCATTGTTTGGCTACTTATTGATGACTTATGTTTTATGTATTGATGTATGGCATTTATGTTGGTGCCGTAACTTGGATTTATCATTTATTGTTGTGACGATACGATTTAGTAACACCATTTTTATGAAAGGTACCATCCGGTTACGGATGGGGCATTTTTATATGTACGTTTTCCGCAAAGTTTGAACGCCGTTAGGCAAAGTTTTTGTAAATCCAGGTTTTTAAAATGACGGGTGTTACACAACCTGGATTGAAGATAAGGACAAATGACGTGAATAGGAAGATTCCTAGGATCCAGGTTGGTGGTTGTTTTACATATGCGTGTCCATACTCCTAATGGTAGATGAAGAATGTGCGTCAGTACGTGGGGGACCACAAGTACCATGAAAGGCACGATTGATTATTCCTTCATCAACCACTGAATGAAGAACACGTAGCTGCAACGGACACCTAATGAAGGAGCGCTTTCGCCTATAAAAGCCTCATTCATGGATTGCATATGGGTGGCATTTTCCTGAGAATCATTCTTCACACTAGTTTCTCTGCTCTTACACACAGCTTAGTCTGTACGAGATCAGCTTGGGCTGATTCTCTTGAGCTGAAACTTATTGATTGTTGTTTGTCATTTCATAGGGTTGTTTAGATATCTATAGGCTATCTTTATTCCGCAACAACCCTGTAATTCTTTTTATAGATTATTTCTTAATAAAGGATTACATTTGAAAATAACAATCTGTGTTCAAGAATGTTTTTAGTTCTTTACTGCTTTATTGTTTTAATGATTCCTGCTCTTTACTTACTTGCTTAATATTCATTAACTGAATCTTAAAACGTTTTGTGTTAAAAGTTTGTAAAGATTGAAGAAAGTTGTATTCACCCCCCCTACAACTGTTCTGTGTTCAATATACTTTGGTATATTGATACACCGTGGGACGTATCAATTGGTATCAGAGCGGTGGTTGAGAATTAACTTGACTTGATCCTTGCATATTTTCATTTATAGTAAAGCATAATGTCATCTTATATTGATAATGGTTCTTCAACCCGACCACCCATGTTTGACAAAGATGATTTCAGTGGGTAGAATGTCTTTGTTCCTTGAATCCATCGATAACAATATGCCTGACATCCTTGCGGATGGTCCTTATGTTCCTACACAAACCATTGTGGTAGAAGCTGTGGTCGGGGAAGGTCAACCAACCATTCCTGCCACAGTTAAATCTATTGTAAAGGACAAGGCAGATTGGGGGGATGAGGATAGGAGGTTGGCAAACTTGGATGTGAAGGCTAGAAATTTCATTGTCCAAGCTGTGCCCAAAGATCTTTATCATTCCATTAAAATGTGTTCAACAGCATAGAAAATGTGGGGTACATTGACTGTTATGTTTGAGGGTTGCTCTACCTCCATGGAATCCACAATTACTACATTGACCAGGAGGTATGAGAGATTTTTCTCTTTGAGAAATGAATCCTTGACTGACACTCATACCCGCTTTAATGCTTTGGTAAATGATTTAGCTGCTGTTAGAATTAATAAGAAAAATGAGGTTTTAAAGAGCAAATTTCTTGATTCATTACCACCTAAATGGAACAACTATATTTCTTCTGTTAAATTAAGTTTTGTTTATCATGATCTTGATCTCCCTGGACTTTTTGGTTTGCTTCATAACCAAGAATGTTCAGAGGCTGAAAAGTTAATTGCTATGGGTGATTCTTATAGTCAGCCTGCTGCTGCACTTGTTGCTTCTATGACTGAACACCCTAGTTCAATTAGTAATGAGATCATTCCTTATGTTAATGATGATATTCCTGTGATGTCAAATCCTAACTCTGTTTGTGCTGAATCTGAGTGTGATGAATCTGATGGTGATGAACTAGCAAATGAAGTTGCTATGTTGGATGAAAGGATCAGAAGGAGATCCTTTAATAAGTTTAAAGGAAAAGGAAGAGGTGGCCAAGCTGACAAGACCAAGAAGCCATTTGATATGTCCAAGGTCACTTGTTACAAGTGTGGCAAGACTGGACATATGGCTGGAGATTGCAGATCCAAAGAAACTGCTCAAGCTGTGCCAGCCAAAGGCGGAAGAGGTGAAAAATACTCTAAGCTCAAGACTAAGTACAAAGCCTTGAAAGCACAAGTAGCTGAGCTGACTGAGAAGGTGAACAAAAATGAGAAGAGTCTGGTAGCCAAAGACTGGGCTGAAAGTGCCACATCATCTGATGATGAGCTGTACAAAGATGCCAAGTGTTTCATGGCTAAAGAAGCTACTCAAAGATTTGCTGAAGATCTGGTGAAAATACAACAGCAATCTGAGTCAGCTCACCAGGCATCCACCAGTCAGACTGCTCCACCTGAGGTAACTTTTTTTTCCAATCTGTCTGATATTGAGAAGCTGTCCAGACTAAACAAACTTGGTGATGAGGTATTACTACAAAAACACTTTAATCAAGAACTCAAAAAGGAAATACATGTTTTGAAACTTGATAACAGCTCTAAGAGTCACACCATTGAAAAACTAGAATCTGAAGTTAAAGCTCAAAAGCAATTAAACTCCATTTTGATTAAAGAAGCTAAAACTGCAGAAGAAAAGTTTTTAAAGGTGAAACAGATTACTGAAACATGGTGTATAAGCTCTAAAAGAGTTGCTAAATGTGTAAATGATCAAATACCTCATCAGATCCAAGCTATCTTTGATGGTGATTATGATAGGGCCATAGCCATTGCTGAAGTATGTGCTATGGAGCCCTGTTATCAGCCTCCTTCACCACCCAAAGTCCAAACCAAAGAAACAATTTCTAAACCAATTAAGTTGGCTCAGAAATCTGGTATTGGGTTTAAAGATCCTGAAACCATTGGTCAGACCATTGCTGAAGCTGTGTCTGAAGCTGATCAGGTTGTTGAGTTAAAACCTGAAGAAAGTCTTGACTTGTCCAAACTGACCATCACCCAATCTGTGTCAGATTCAAAGACTAAAACAAACAAGAATAGTTTAAAGAGAAATAAAAGAAAGGATAGAGATCACAGTGTTCCTAAAGAGAAAATAAAGCTTTTAAAAAGTAAGAAGTCTGGTTCTCTAGGAAATGAGTCACAAGCAAAATCTGAGTCTGTTGCAAGTAACACCAAATCTGATTCTGAAAAGATGATCTTAAAATATGTTGAGTCCAGAACTGATAAGGTGTCAATGAAAACCAATTTTCTTAAGAAGGTGTCTGATCCAAAAACTGTTGATCAAAGAAAACTGAGAGCTGAATGTAAGAAAGCTGGAATAGGCAAAGGTTTTGTTCAGAAGGAAACTCTAAATGTTGCTAGAAAGAACTTTGAATCAGGTAAAGGACAGACCAAGCAACAATGGGTTTCAAAATGTGATAAGAGTCTGTGTTTAGTTACCCAATCTGAGTCAGACCAGAAGGTCAGCTCTGGTGAACCCATCCTTGGATGGGTTCCCAAAAAGAACTAATCTCTTATCATAATTGCAGGGCAGTCTTGACGATAATACCTGGCACTTGGACAGTGGATGTTCCAAGCATATGACCGGATGTAAGTCCCTGCTATGTAGCTTTAGGATTCGCGCTGGTCCTAATGTTACTTTTGGAGATGATTCTCAAGGAAAGACTGAAGGTTTTGGTGTACTTTCAAATGGTCCTCTTACTTTCAGAAGAGTCTCATATGTTAATGGTTTGAAGCACAATCTGATCAGTGTGAGTCAGTTATGTGATGCTGGTTATGAAGTGAGATTCAGGTCTGATAAGGGATATGTTCTTGATTTAGAAGGCAATGTGGTTCTCATTGCAAAGAGGGATGAGTCTTTGTATTCTTTTGACATGAGAAATCCAACTATCACTAGAGAAGTTTGTTTCATGTCAAAGTCTCAAGATGAGCTGAATTGGTTGTGGCATAAAAGGCTGTCTCATATGAATTTCAAAGACATCAACAAGCTGTGTAAGAAAGAGTTGGTGTCTGGTCTTCTAGTGATTAATTATGAGAAGGACAAGCTGTGTGGTGCTTGTGAGAAAGGCAAGCAACATAAAGCTACTTTTAAGTCTAAAACATGCTCAACCATTGATAATTGTTTGGATCTGCTTCATATGGACTTATTTGGACCAATCAGTACTCCATCATTCACTGGAATGAGGTACTTGGTAATTGTTGATGAGTATTCAAGATACACCTGGGTTTTCTTTCTGAAGCACAAGAGTGAAGCTGCTGACAGCATTATTCATTTCATCAAGCAAGCTGAAATTCTCTACAAAAGACCTGTTAGGCAATTAAGGAGTGACAATGGTACTGAATTCAAAAATATCACTCTTAATTCATTCTGCAGTGAAAAGGGAATTTTACAAGTCTACTCAGCTGCCAGAACTCCTCAACAAAATGGTGTTGCAGAAAGAAGAAACAGAACTCTTATTGAAGCTGCCAGATCCATGATGGCTCAAAACAATGTCAAGTCTCATTTCTGGGCTGAAGCAGTACACACAGCTTGCTTTACCCAGAACAGATCCCTCATTGTGAAAAGACACCAGAAGACTGCATATGAACTTCTTAGGGGGAGAAAACCTGAGATTGGTTTCCTAAGAATGTTTGGAAGTCCTTGCTATATTCTGAATCAGAAAGACCATATTGGAAAGTTTGATGAGAAATCAGATGAAGGTATCCTACTTGGATATGCAACAATGATGAAGGCCTACAGAGTTTACAACAAGAGAACTAAAACAATTGAGAACTCTGTTAATGTAAGCATTGATGAAGGTTGTTCTAAGCCAGATTTCTCTCCTCCTGAAGATGAAGACTTCAATTTTGAAGAACTGGCTGTACCTGAGAATGAGCCTCCAACTAATCCTCCAGTTGGAGCTAATAATGCTCAAACTCAGGGGGAGCAACTCATTGAAGAAGAAGAAGATGTTCCAATCTTTGAAAATGCACAAGCTGATCCTGCTCCTACTGAAGTTATTATTCAGAATCCATTAAATGACTCTCCAACTGGTTCAGACTCCTCCATTCCTGTCCAAGCTGATCAGCCTCTTCCTCAAGCTGATCATGCTGAACCATCTAATCTGAATCAGTCCATTGTCCCAGTTACTAGATGGACAAAGAGTCATCCAATTAACCAAATCATTGGTGATCCACTCTCTGGTGTGAAAACAAGAAGAAAGGCAACATGCAATTTCTGCATGTTTGTCAATTTTGTAAGCAAGATGGAACCAACTGAGGTTGATAAAGCACTGGCAGATCCTTCTTGGGTAAATGCAATGCAAGATGAGCTAACACAGTTTGAAAGAAACAAGGTTTGGGAACTTGTTCCAAGACCTCATCACAAGACTGTGATTGGAACCAAGTGGGTCTACAGAAACAAAATGGATGAAAGGGGAGTTGTGACCAGAAATAAAGCAAGATTGGTAGCTCTTGGTTACAGACAAGAGAATGGAATTGATTATGATGAGACTTTTGCACCAGTGGCAAGATTAGAGGCAATCAGAATGTTCTTGGCCTTCTCTGCTCACAAAGGTTTCAAAGTCTATCAAATGGATGTGAAGAGTGCTTTTCTCAATGGAAAATTGGAAGAAGAAGTCTATGTTGAACAGCTCCTGGTTTTGAAAACTCAAAGTTTCCTGACCATGTGTTCAAGCTTGACAAGGCTCTCTATGGGTTGAAGCAAGCTCCAAGGGCATGGTATGATACTTTGTCTAAATTCTTATTGGCTAATAACTTCAAAAGAGGTAATGTTGACAAGACTTTGTTTGTGAGAAAGTATAATGGTGATATTCTGCTTGTACAAATCTATGTTGAACAGCCTCCTGGTTTTGAAAACTCAAAGTTTCCTGACCATGTGTTCAAGCTTGACAAGGCTCTCTATGGGTTGAAGCAAGCTCCAAGGGCATGGTATGATACTTTGTCTAAATTCTTATTGGCTAATAACTTCAAAAGAGGTAATGTTGACAAGACTTTGTTTGTGAGAAAGTATAATGGTGATATTCTGCTTGTACAAATCTATGTTGATGATATAATATTTGGGTCTAGCAGTGAAAGACTTTGCAAAAAGTTTTCTGAATTAATGTCTAAAAAGTATGAAATGAGCATGATGGGAGAACTAAACTATTTTCTGGGTTTACAAGTTAAACAGACTAAAAATGGAATTTTCATAAACCAAGGAAAATATGTTAAAGATCTCTTAAACAAATTTGGTTTTAGTAATTGCTCACCTATGAAAACTCCTATGGGAACTGGTGATAAGCTGGATGAAGATAAGAATGGCAAATCTGTTGACATCACAGCTTATAGGGGTATGATAGGATCATTACTTTACTTGACTGCTAGTAGACCAGATATTATGTTTGCTACATGCCTTTGTGCAAGATATCAAGCTAGTCCTAAGGAATCTCATCTTAAGGCTGTGAAAAGAATCTTTAGATACCTTAAAGGTAGTCCCAATCTGGGTCTTTGGTATCCCAAAGACTCAGGATTTGATCTAATTGGCTATTCAGATTCTGACTTTGCAGGCTGTAAGATTGACAGAAAAAGTACTTCAGGAGCTTATCAATTGCTTGGCAATAGACTTGTAAGCTGGTCCAGCAAGAAGCAGCATTCAGTTTCTATCTCCACTGCAGAAGCTGAATATGTTGCTGCAGAAGTTGTTGCTCCCAAATTCTTTGGATGCAATATCAGCTCCAAGACTATGGTGTCACTGCAACAAAAACTCCAATCTTTTGTGACAGTACCAGTGCCATAGCAATCTCAAACAATCCAGTGCTTCATTCAAGGACCAAGCACATTGATATAAGATATCATTTCATCAGGGATCATGTAATGAAAGAAGATGTTGAACTCCACTTCATTCCAACAGACAATCAGCTTGCTCACTTGTTCACAAAGCCATTGGATGAATCAAGGTTCAACTACCTCATAAGTAAGCTAGGTATGCTTAATTTGTAAAATGTAGTGAGCTAAGTAATAGCAAATCTGACCCCTTAGAGTTCTACTAAATTTTGAGGGTAAGCTGTGTCAGACCCAGACTACCCTTTCACACTTGGTACGTTTCAAGTAAAAGAGGGTAAGCTGAGTCTGACCCAGCTTCGTGGTTATTTTTGTTATTAAATATCTCAGTGCGTTTTATTACTTTCATTATTTTATTTAGTATACTTGCTGATCCTATTGGAGTATGACACGTGTAGTGGTCACAGTCGGTTACTGAAAAAGTACCACCACTACTTGTTGATCCTCCAATCAAAATCTTTCTCTCTCCAACTTTTTCAAACGGGATATTTTAAATTTTGTATATAACATTTAGTTAACCTAAATCCCAAATCACTTGTTCATATTTTTCTTAAAATCAATTTTTTCTCTCTAATCTGATTACTGTTTTATTAAATTTAATTTCTTCTGAATTTGTTTTCAAAATGGCATCATCATCTGTGTCTATTCATACTAATAATTCTCTATCTAGTTCTGAACCTGAAAGTCGATACCCAGCTCCAATAAGCGCAAACAAGCTTTCACCTTATGTGGTGGGAAATAAGGTAGTAGTGGTTCCGGCTGATCTTGATACTGGTAAAATCAAGATTGGCAGTCTGGTTTATGCCAATATTCATCCTCCTTCATAGGCAAAAGGATACGATGAGATTGTGGCTTTCTTATGGCATCATCCATTCGGCAAGGTGATGATTGAGAAGCCAGACTGGGTGTTTCAAGATTTACTTTGTGAATTTTGGGCGAGCTGTGTTGTGAAACAGAACAAGAAAGGAGATGCTGCAATCTATGGCTCAATCCTCAACGGTAAGAAAAAGGTTTATATTTCTTATGAGAGGCTTAGGTCTGCTTTTGAGCTGTCTTATATGCCTGATGATGAATATGATAATGTTGTGTCTCATACTGAAGCCAAAAATGTTTTACAAGAAGTTGGATATACTGGTCCATTGGCTTCAGTGGTTAAAATGAAACATTTAACTGGTATTTGGAACTACTTATTGAGCACAAAATCGAAAACCTTACAAGTAAAGGCAGGCAGCTTTGATCAGCCTAATGTTCTAGAATTGCAGATTTTTCATGCAATGGTCACTATGACCAGAATAGATTTTGCTGGCTTAATCTTTAAGGACCTTGTTGATCGCGTTCATAAGAAGAGTCTTACCATACCTTATGGTAGGATTCTTGCTCTTATCATTGAAGCTATTCTTGACAATGATTACAGTCTGGCAACTGGTCAGACTGTGGAATGCAAGTCTATCAATAACAACATCTTCAATAGTCCCAAGGTATCTGTGCAGGGTCTGACCCGAGCAATGCAGATCTACCTTGATTTTTGCAGGAAAAGAGAAGAGGAACAAGAAGCACTTAGGGAAGCTGTCCCTTCTTCGACGCGATCTGAGTCTGACACTCAATCTGCTAATCAGGGGGACCCAGGTACACATGCTTCTGAACCCTCAAACTCTTCTGAATCTATTCAACATTTTACTCCTACAAAAGAGGGTGAAGGGTTGGCCAAAACATCAGCCACCCTAGCCACACCTTCGTCCACTCGTTCAAAATCTGATTCTAAAAGACCCCTTGTTGAGGACTTAGTACCTCACAAGGCCAAAAAGAAAAGATCGCAAAAGAAATCTGTGTCAGCTTCTGGGGTTGATAATGCAACATCTTCTCTTGAGATCCCCCAAGGTGCAGTGGAAGCTAAGGAACGTTCCAAAGCTGTCCCTGTCACCAAAGTTGACAAGCCAAAAACACCACTCCCATCTGCACTCTCCCAAAAGAGTGTAGACGAGTTAAAGGGAACACCTACTGCTACCCAACCCTCCAGACAGGGTGAAGGTATTGAAAGAAAGACCTCCTCCCAAGGTCATACTGTGTCTAAACCGAATTCACCATCATCAGCCTCCCAAAAGGTTGATGATATCATTAAAGGGGTAACAGAGGATCTAGCCCAGATCCAAAGTGAGTCAGAGTCAATGCACATCATTTCTGAGGATGGTCAGCCTAAGGAGAGAAGTATCGAATGCATTGGTGACACTGCTTCTCCTCCCTAAGCTGATCAGACTCCTTCTCTCTTACACTCTGAGTCTGCACAGGCTGTCAATGCCCCTTCTATGTCACAAGGAGGGGTACAGGCCTTAATTCTCCCTAAGGATACTTTGGTGCAACAACACACCTCTGTTGAAGGGCAATCTAATGCACAAAACATTACACCTGCAGAGTCTGTGTCTGCATCTGTCCTCAGACAGAGGGATTCTGCAGGTTACTTGGCTGTCTTTAAGGCAGTCATGTCAGCCCCTTGTGTAGCAAAGGGAACCATTGATGGTCCTCTCGATGTCAATGAGAATCTGATCACTATCTCCGGAAGTGATTCTTCATTCGATGATGAGTTTGCCCATCCATCCTCAAGGGATGCTCTGATGGAAGATGCCAGTGGAGGAGTTGATCAAAATCAAGATCAACACATTCCCACTGGCCCTCAGCCTGAATTAAATGTTAATCTTGCTCAGGCTGACCAACTCATCATCAGTTCTGACAGATCCACTCATGAGACTCACTCTCATGAGCAAATGTTGCAAAACTCCTTAAACCTCCACCCCCTTCTAAATATGTCCAATGACCCTGTTATTAAGGATTGCAGGCTGCTCTTTCCAGAGTCAGTGGCTTTTAAGCCAACTGCAAGTTCTTCCCAAGCTGCCACTATCTCATTTTCAGATGTGGTGGGTCAGCTCACTGAGTTCATTTCAACCTCTAAGGTTGAGAGCTCAAAGCTGACCGAATGCTTGGAAAAGATCCAAAAGGATCAGGATTTGACGGATAAGAAGGTGGATAAGCTGAGTCAAGATCAGACTGCATTGGAAGATTATGTTAAGAAAGCAGTTGATTTGATGCAGCAGAACCAGAGCAAGCTGACAGAGTCTCTTGATAATCTTACAAAGGCAGTAAATGAAGAGAATGAAAGGAACAAGAGTACTCTGGGTCAGATTGAGAATGCTGCAACCAAGTTTAAAAGGGAAGTCACCATAGAACTTCGATCTGCAAACAAGTCACAAGCTGACTTCAAGAATGATCTGATTGAAGCTTCTAAGGGTGTTAAATCCAAGATTCAACTCCTCCATGAGGATTATGTTGAACTTGGAAGAGCCTGCTGTCTCACCAATGTTAAGGTTGACTTGATTAACCAGGATCTCAAAGACTTCCTTGTTACTCCAGTGAGCTCTTTCCCTGCTGATGATGATGACAAAAAGGGGGAGAAGAATGCTACTAAGAGAAAGTGGAGTGCTATGAGTAAAGCTGAAATAGAAAGGCAAAAAGCTCAGGTTGACAAGGACATTGAAGAATACCTTGAAAGATTGAAAGAGAGACTGGATAAGGCCAGAGCTGAGGAGGCACTAAATGATAAAAGATTGGTTGTGCATGGTTCTAGGGTGGAAGCTGAGAAAGAAACAGTATAGGAGATAAAAAGACCAGAATCTGAGTCTGGTGGTGAAAATGTTGGAAAATTGAATGAAGAGACTGAAAAGGAGAGTGATACAATTAAGGGGGAGACTGTTAATGCTGAAAGGGGAGATATAAGGAAGGATGTTGGTGTTGAAAAAGATAAGAAAGTTGAAAAGAAAAGAAAGTCCTCCCAAGCTGTTCCTGTGCAAGCTGTGCCAACTCAAGCTGACCCAGCTCCCAAAGAACAAATTGATGAATCTTCATCTAGTGAAGACACAGCCACTCTGTCCCAGTTCATGATCAAGAAAAGAATAACAGAAGTTGGGTCAAGTGGTGTGAAGGTCTTAACTGATAAAAAAAAGGATTGGGAGATTGCAACTGAAACTGCTCCACAACTTGGGGTAACAGTTGAGGTGGCATATAAAATGATTAAGGAGGACAGACTAGAAAGAGAAAGAATTGCTGCAACTAAGTCTGATTCTGAAATTGCCAAGGCTGTTCAAGAACAACTAAATAAGGAAGATGAAGAAGATCTTGCAGCCATTGGTTCCAAAAGGAAAGTTGTGAGCAAAGGAAAAGGAAAAGAAGAAGGTGGTGGTCCAATCTACACCATCACAGAAGGTTAAGGATGTGAAAGAAAGTGTGAGAGCCCATAATTGGTTTGATGCTATGGAGAAAAGAAAAGTAACAGAAAAGATCAACTATAGAAGGCATCCAGAACCAATCCTCCAGGTTCAACTCAAAAGAAGAAAGGGAAAGTCCATTCCAAGCATCAGGTTCACAAGAAAAGGATTTGAGACAAGATGGGAGACTCATGATCTTGACAATCTGTATGAGCTAGGTTACACAGAATGGGTTGAATTGCATGATATCATAACTGGTATGCCTGGAATTCATAGAGAGACTGTCTTGGAAGCCATTGAGAAAAAGTTGGCTGTAATTGTAAAATACAAGATTGATATCACTGGCCTTCCAAGACCAAAAGCATATGATTTGGATGATGAAGATGAGTCAGAAGAGCCACTCAAGAAGAAGAGGAGAAGAAATGTTAAGCTCAAAGCTCCTGAAGGTGATCACACAGACTTCCTCATAAACTTGAACCCTTCAGAGTTTCTTGGGTTATTATCTCCTGATGCTCTAAACAGAATTCTAAGACATCTCAATCTGTCTCTTCCTGTTGGTGTGGCTAATGCAAGAAGTGGAATGCACATTACTGAACCTGAACATGGTATGTATTTTGTGGATGCAAGAGGGCAACTTGTATTCCAAAGGACTGCTGAGCTGAAAGAGGTACCAACTATGCACCTTTTTACCTTGTACAGATTTTGTGTTACTTTCAGTGAACAAGGTAATGGGTATGAGCAGTTCCTTATAGATGAAGGGTTAGATAGAAAAGTAGATGTGAGAATTGCTCTATCTTTTGAAGTTAAGCAAGAAACTGTAGAGTTGATTGGGGAATAAAGTATTATTGTAATACTTTGTATTTCTCAATATATACAAGTATTTGTACAAATTCAGTTGTCTTGTTAAAATTTCATATCAGATTGAAAAGAACCCAAAAGATTCAAAGGGTCACAAGCTGTTAGTCATATTTTCGTTTGATTCTTTGTAAGCTGATAGTTAGAAGTGTAGTTGGGTTTTGTCATCATCAAATAGGGGGAGATTGTTGAGTCCCAATGTTAATTGTAAATTTAATGATGACAAATCTAACCTATAAACACTTAGTAATCTTTGGTTCTTGTAATCTGATCTGGGTCAGACTAAGATGACACAGCTTACGATCTGTCTCTGACCCAGATCATGCTTCATACTTGTAATTGTAAAATCTTATGGAAGCAAGTGTTTTTCAAGCTGCATCAACAATGTATTAGCATTCAGTCCAAGTCGAAGAGGAGGATTGAAGATAGAAGACCAAGATGTTAGTGGAAGACAGCTTGGAAATACTTAGGCAGATTGGTGCCTTGACAAACGGCCCAATCTGTGTCTGACAATCAAGTGAAGATAACAACTTGGATTGAAGATAGAAGACCAAGATGTTAGTGGAAGACAGCTTGGAAACACTTAGGCAGATTGGTGCCTTGACAAACGGCCCAATCTGTGTCTGACAATCAAGTGAAGATAACAACTTGGATTGAAGATAAGGACAAATGACGTGACTAGGAAGATTCTTAGGATCCAGGTTGGTGGTTGTTTTACATATGCGTGTCCATACTCCTATTGGTAGATGAAGAATGTGCGCCAGTACGTGGGGGACCACAAGTACCATGAAAGGCACGATTGATTATTCCTTCATCAACCACTGAATGAAGAACACGTAGCTGCAACGGACACCTAATGAAGGAGCGCTTTCGCCTATAAAAGCCTCATTCATGGATTGCATATGGGTGGCATTTTCCTGAGAATCATTCTTTACACTAGTTTCTCTGCTCTTACACACAGCTTAGTTTGTACGAGATCAGCTTGGGCTGATTCTCTTGAGCTGAAACTTATTGATTGTTGTTTGTCATTTCATAGGGTTGTTTAGATATCTATAGGCTATCTTTATTCCACAACAACCCTGTAATTCTTTGTATAGATTATTTCTTAATAAAGGATTACATTTGAAAATAACAATCTGTGTTCAAGAATGTTTTTGGTTCTTTACTGCTTTACTGTTTTAATGATTTCTGCTCTTTACTTACTTGCTTAATATTCATTAACTGAATCTTAAAACGTTTTGTGTTAAAAGTTTGTAAAGATTGAAGAAAGTTGTATTCACCCCCCCTCTACAACTGTTCTGTGTTCAATATACTTTGGTATATTGATACACCGTGGGACGTATCACAAACATATATACATACAACGTTACCTAAAAGTTTGGACATTTAAAGTTTACTATAAGGGGTGGAAACTAAAAAAATTGGTGGTCAAAACCAAGAGTTTGATGGTAAAAGTTAGAAGCCTTAAAATAAGAGATAGAAAGTAAAAAAAAAAAAAAAAAAGATTTGATGATTAAAGTTAAAATCCAAAGTTAATTGATAAAAATTAAAAATTTAAAAGTAAATTATACTTGTATACAAAAAGTTAGACTAAAGTGATAAAACCTAAAAGTTAAGTGGTAAAAATAAGAAACTCTAAGATGATTAAACTTAGAACTATAATTAAGTTTGTATATAAAAAGTTGGACTAAAGTTAAAAAATCCAAAAGTTAAGTGGTAAAAATAAGTTTGAAGCGTTAAAATAAGAGATAGAAAGTAAAAAAAAAAAAAAAAAAGATTTGATGATTAAAGTTAAAATCCAAAGTTAATTGATAAAAATTAAAAATTTAAAAGTAAATTATACTTGTATACAAAAAGTTAGACTAAAGTGATAAAACCTAAAAGTTAAGTGGTAAAAATAAGTTTGAAGCGTTAAAATAAGAGATAGAAAGTAAAAAAAAAAAAAGATTTGATGATTAAAGTTAAAATCCAAAGTTAATTGATAAAAATTAAAAATTTAAAAGTAAATTATACTTGTATACAAAAAGTTAGACTAAAGTGATAAAACCTAAAAGTTAAGTGGTAAAAATAAGAAACTCTAAGATGATTAAACTTAGAACTATAATTAAGTTTGTATATAAAAAGTTGGACTAAAGTTAAAAAATCCAAAGTTAATTGATAAAAATTAAAAACTTTAAAAGTAAATTATACTTGTATACAAAAAGTTAGACTAAAGTGATAAAACCTAAAAGTTAAGTGGTAAAAATAAGTTTGAAGCGTTAAAATAAGAGATAGAAAGTAAAAAAAAAAAAAGATTTGATGATTAAAGTTAAAATCCAAAGTTAATTGATAAAAATTAAAAACTTTAAAAGTAAATTATACTTGTATACAAAAAGTTAGACTAAAGTGATAAAACCTAAAAGTTAAGTGGTAAAAATAAGTTTGAAGCGTTAAAATAAGAGATAGAAAGTAAAAAAAAAAAAAAAAGATTTGATGATTAAAGTTAAAATCCAAAGTTAATTGATAAAAATTAAAAATTTAAAAGTAAATTATACTTGTATACAAAAAGTTAGACTAAAGTGATAAAACCTAAAAGTTAAGTGGTAAAAATAAGTTTGAAGCGTTAAAATAAGAGATAGAAAGTAAAAAAAAAAAAAGATTTGATGATTAAAGTTAAAATCCAAAGTTAATTGATAAAAATTAAAAACTTTAAAAGTAAATTATACTTGTATACAAAAAGTTAGACTAAAGTGATAAAACCTAAAAGTTAAGTGGTAAAAATAAGTTTGAAGCGTTAAAATAAGAGATAGAAAGTAAAAAAAAAAAAAGATTTGATGATTAAAGTTAAAATCCAAAGTTAATTGATAAAAATTAAAAATTTAAAAGTAAATTATACTTGTATACAAAAAGTTAGACTAAAGTGATAAAACCTAAAAGTTAAGTGGTAAAAATAAGAAACTCTAAGATGATTAAACTTAGAACTATAATTAAGTTTGTATATAAAAAGTTGGACTAAAGTTAAAAAATCCAAAAGTTAATAAAACCTATGTAACTACAAAACAACCGGCTTTTATATTGCTCTTTATATTTCACGTGTCCTCGTATAAGGATTAAATTTGGCGCGTGGTGACCCGACCAGTAAAACTGGTATCTCGACCTGACTATTTGCAGCGATTATCGCTGCAAATAGTCGTGTACTTATCCGTACACTGTTGACTATGACAGTCAACAGTGTGTTTTGTCCATATCCAACTATTTGCAGCGATTATCGCCGCAAATAGTTTGATATGGACAAAACTCCTTTTTGCTTTTATGCTATATGTGTTTTGTCCATATCCAACTATTTGCAGCGATTATCGCCGCAAATAGTTTGATATGGACAAAACTCCTTTTTGCTTTTATGCTATATATGTATGATATGAATTTTGCAGTATGCTTTCATTTTCAGGATTCATTCTCGCATTTTTCTTTCATTTTCAGGAATTCTGCATTTTCCTTTCATTTTCAGGAATTCGTTATCGCTGCATTTTGCTTTCATTTTCCAGTGTATCTCTTTCATCTTCGCATTAAGTGTACGTCCTTTTTGGTTTCATTCTTTCATTTTCAGTATATGTATATATGTTTAAATATAGTTTTGCTTTCATTATTTCATTTTCGGTATATGTATATATGTTTAAATATAGTAGGTATATATATATATATATTATTAAAATTTTCAAACCGTTTATGTATATGTATATATATTTCATATATATATATATATATTATATATATATATATATATATATATATATATATATATATATATATATATATATATATATATATATATATATATATATATATATATATATATATATATATATATATATATATATATATATATATATATATATATATATATATATATATATATATATATATATATATATATATATATATATATATATATATATATATATATATATATATATATATATATATATATATATATATATATATATATATATATATATATATATATATATATATATATATATATATATATATATATATATATATATATATATATATATATATATATATATATATATATATATATATATATATATATATATATATATATATATATATATATATATATATATATATATATATATATATATATATATATATATATATATATATATATATATATATATATATATATATATATATATATATATATATATATATATATATATATATATATATATATATATATATATATATATATATATATATATATATATATATATATATATATATATATATATATATATATATATATATATATATATATATATATATATATATATATATATATATATATATATATATATATATATATATATATATATATATATATATATATATATATATATATATATATATATATATATATATATATATATATATATATATATATATATATATATATATATATATATATATATATATATATATATATATATATATATATATATATATATATATATATATATATATATATATATATATATATATATATATATATATATATATATATATATATATATATATATATATATATATATATATATATATATATATATATATATATATATATATATATATATATATATATATATATATATATATATATATATATATATATATATATATATATATATATATATATATATATATATATATATATATATATATATATATATATATATATATATATATATATATATATATATATATATATATATATATATATATATATATATATATATATATATATATATATATATATATATATATATATATATATATATATATATATATATATATATATATATATATATATATATATATATATATATATATATATATATATATATATATATATATATATATATATATATATATATATATATATATATATATATATATATATATATATATATATATATATATATATATATATATATATATATATATATATATATATATATATATATATATATATATATATATATATATATATATATATATATATATATATATATATATATATATATATATATATATATATATATATATATATATATATATATATATATATATATATATATATATATATATATATATATATATATATATATATATATATATATATATATATATATATATATATATATATATATATATATATATATATATATATATATATATATATATATATATATATATATATATATATATATATATATATATATATATATATATATATATATATATATATATATATATATATATATATATATATATATATATATATATATATATATATATATATATATATATATATATATATATATATATATATATATATATATATATATATATATATATATATATATATATATATATATATATATATATATATATATATATATATATATATATATATATATATATATATATATATATATATATATATATATATATATATATATATATATATATATATATATATATATATATAGATGACAAAGCTATCGACGATTTAGTAGAGGATGTTAAGGTCCAGTTTAAGCAACAATCGAAGGCCCAGAGGAAAAACTGGATATCAAAAATTAAAGACATCGTCTATCCGGGGAGAACCAAAATTAAGGACCCTTCCGTTATTACAAATAAACGTGGAAGACCAATCGGGTCAAAGAAAAAAATACCTCAAGTACGTCCAATCATAATTCGAAGTATAGTTAATTGATTTTGTTATGTAAGTGCACTCTATTTGTTAGTTTACTTCGAAATCTAATTAACTGATTTATTATTTGTTGCAGGTGCCCGACATTAACAAACCAGCGGCAAATACAGCACCTTCTGGTCTTCAAAAATCCAAGTCCGTTCAATTTGCCCGACCGACTTTTCAGGATACCCAGTCCATGGGTGGGTTTTCTGATCGTTTTTCGCATGCGTCATTATTTGGAGAGGGCCAGTACGGGAGACACAGTGAATACATGAGCACACAATCACGTTTATTCGACGAACCTGAAAGCCAACCACAATGGCCTGACAGTGGGAGACAGAGTGAATATGTAGGCACCAGTTCAATTTTCGCAGACACTGCTAGTTTATTCGAAGAACCTCAAAGCCAACCACAATGGCCTGACAGTGGGAGACAGAGTGAATATGTAGGCACCAGTTCAATTTTCGCAGACACTGCTAGTTTATTCGAAGAACCTCAAAGCCAACCACAATGGCCTGACAGTGGGAGACAGAGTGAATATGTAGGCACCAGTTCAATTTTCGCAGACACTGCTAGTTTATTCGAAGAACCTCAAAGCCAACCACAATGGCCTGACAGTGGGAGACAGAGTGAATATGTAGGCACCAGTTCAATTTTCGCAGACACTGCTAGTTTATTCGAAGAACCTCAAAGCCAACCACAATGGCCTGACAGTGGGAGACAGAGTGAATATGTAGGCACCAGTTCAATTTTCGCAGACACTGCTAGTTTATTCGAAGAACCTCAAAGCCAACCACAATGGCCTGACAGTGGGAGACAGAGTGAATATGTAGGCACCAGTTCAATTTTCGCAGACACTGCTAGTTTATTCGAAGAACCTCAAAGCCAACCACAATGGCCTGACAGTGGGAGACAGAGTGAATATGTAGGCACCAGTTCAATTTTCGCAGACACTGCTAGTTTATTCGAAGAACCTCAAAGCCAACCACAATGGCCTGACAGTGGGAGACAGAGTGAATATGTAGGCACCAGTTCAATTTTCGCAGACACTGCTAGTTTATTCGAAGAACCTCAAAGCCAACCACAATGGCCTGACAGTGGGAGACAGAGTGAATATGTAGGCACCAGTTCAATTTTCGCAGACACTGCTAGTTTATTCGAAGAACCTCAAAGCCAACCACAATGGCCTGACAGTGGGAGACAGAGTGAATATGTAGGCACCAGTTCAATTTTCGCAGACACTGCTAGTTTATTCGAAGAACCTCAAAGCCAACCACAATGGCCTGACAGTGGGAGACAGAGTGAATATGTAGGCACCAGTTCAATTTTCGCAGACACTGCTAGTTTATTCGAAGAACCTCAAAGCCAACCACAATGGCCTGACAGTGGGAGACAGAGTGAATATGTAGGCACCAGTTCAATTTTCGCAGACACTGCTAGTTTATTCGAAGAACCTCAAAGCCAACCACAATGGCCTGACAGTGGGAGACAGAGTGAATATGTAGGCACCAGTTCAATTTTCGCAGACACTGCTAGTTTATTCGAAGAACCTCAAAGCCAACCACAATGGCCTGACAGTGGGAGACAGAGTGAATATGTAGGCACCAGTTCAATTTTCGCAGACACTTCTAGTTTATTCGAAATCTAATTAACTGATTTATTATTTGTTGCAGGTGCCCGACATTAACAAACCAGCGGCAAATACAGCACCTTCTGGTCTTCAAAAATCCAAGTCCGTTCAATTTGCCCGACCGACTTTTCAGGATACCCAGTCCATGGGTGGGTTTTCTGATCGTTTTTCGCATGCGTCATTATTTGGAGAGGGCCAGTACGGGAGACATAGTGAATACATGAGCACACAATCACGTTTATTCGACGAACCTGAAAGCCAACCACAATGGCCTGACAGTGGGAGACAGAGTGAATATGTGGACACCGAAGCACGTATCCCAGACACTACAAATTTCTTTGACGAACCTCAAAGCCAACCACAATGGCCTGACAGTGGGAGACAGAGTGAATATGTGGACACCGAAGCACGTATCCCAGACACTACAAATTTCTTTGACGAACCTTATAACCAACCACAGTGGGGTCAGTATGGGAGACATAGTGAGTATGTGGTAAGCGAATCACGATTCCCAGACACACAAAGTTTTTTCGGAGAACCGAATAACCAAACGCAAGGAGAAACGTCCAGCTTTGTTGATCAACTATTTGGGGGATCACATACACAGAACTTCTCTGAACCGTTTACACACAACTTCTTCGACACGGAGTCAACATGGACTGACATGAGAACATACCTAAAGCAAATACCTTTTTACTTTCAGCGTTACGTTGTAGATATCAAAAATGTTAATTCTGATGGTAACTGTGGATTTCGGGCACTAGCCGTTGCTTTGGGTGAATCTGAGGAAAAGTTCGAGTGGATTCGCAAACTAATGCTAGAGGAGTATGAGTCCAAAGTAGGATACTATAAGGTTGCATTCGGTGGTGAAGCAACACATATACATACTTTGCTTCAATTGTCTTATCCCGGTGGTCGCCCATTTAAATACTGGATGATGAATCCATATTGCGCTATGCTACTGTACAATGCTCTGGGTCTTATAATTATATGTTTAAGTGTCAAAGAAAACATCACATGTTTCCCTTTTTGGAAGGGGGCAGGCCAGCTATACCGTGACGAGCCGATATGCATTGCCCTGGTATCCAGATTCACATTTTGTTACGGTTTATTTAGACAAGAACTGCCCATTGCCTTACCCCTCAGCTTGGGGATTTGATAAACCTGCATCGTGGGCCTGGGCAGAAGATGCGAAGTACAAAGACTGTTTGGCTGAGTACGACAGACACATTCAAGCGACCAAACTACCTCCGGGATTTCAGCAGATTGATTAGTTGACTTTATTATACTTGGTTTGTATTTTTTGAACGTTTGTTAGTTGATGTATTTTTTTACTTATATTTGTTATTATGATTACTAATAATAGTTGACGTATTCTTTACATTTATATTTTAATACTTAATGCATTTTACATTTTTATCTATATTAGATTACTAAATATAGTTGATTTACTTACATTTTTTTGTACTTACATTGTTTTTATTAGATTACTAAATATAGTTGATTTCTTACATTTTTTTTTACTTACATTTTTGATTACTAAATATAGTTGATGTATTTTTTACGTTTTTTTGTTAATATGAATATCATCATCAACACATCCAAAAAGATAAACACATACACACCACTAACATAAGTAAACAAAACATGATATATTGTTCATAACCACAAAATACTAATACATATCAACATCGTCCTCATCATCATCATCATCCAAGTTGACATGATACGATCCACCAGAGAAATGAGAGTCTGTGGCCGACTGCGCGCCCGGCTGAGGAGGAAGAGGAGCCTGTGCATAACTATCATAGTTAAATAAGACTTTGACCCAGGAGGATTAGCTACCTGCTGCATCGATGTTCAGGTCAAGATCTGGACGTGGCTGGCCTGTCCCATGGGCCTGATGAGGCTGGGCACCCTGTCCCTGTGTTAGATGCGTATAGTCATACGCCTGGGTACCTATCTGCCTGATGACCCGCCCTATGCCGCGGCGATGCCCCGGCCGGGATCCAAGTTCGTCCATCAAAATTTGATCCTCCGGAGTTGGATTAGGTTCCCGTTCAGCCTCCTCTTTCTTCTTCTTCAGGTTGGCCTGAATCACGTTACAATATATATAAGGTTGATTATATGGACATTTAATAATAACAAATATATTCGCTTAAAATTAAGAGACACTTACATGTATTTGTTCAGCCACGGGGTGTTCCCAAGGTCGCCCATCAGCTTTTTTCTTGTGCCTTTCTTCGTACAAATCCACCAAGTCTACGTCTCTGTTTTTATGAACCTGTAAACACATCAATTTATCATAAGAATATACTTTATTTAACCAATATTTGTAAACACAAGTATTTATATATCACACAAGTATATATTTGATAACAATAACAGACCTTTTCTTGGTGGACGTACTGAGAGTAGGATTGTCGTCCATGGGTCCCCGCAAGAACTTGCTTGCCCCTGTTCGTGTTATTTCTTGGCGATTATCGCTGCAAATACTTGAGTCAAACGGTCAGCGCAATTATGGCGGTGGTTAGTGGATTGCTGACGTGGCACAACTATTTGCAGCGATTATCGCCGCAAATAGTTTAGGTCGAGACACCACAATTAAATGGTCGGGATCCTCCGGGCGTTAAATTTAAAATGACGTAATCATCAAGATTCAAGAAAGAAAGCACGTATGTCTCACAGCCGGTTATAGATACGCGTTAGAGATACGTGTTGGAATGTTGGATGGTTACGTACAAATCTTATATTAACTTATACGAGTATATGAAAATGATAAATCCTCCTAAAAGTTAGCCTAAAAATCCTCCTAAAACTATAAGAAGATGACATGTGTTATCCACTAATTCTCTTTCTTAATTTTGCCCCCTGATTTTCCACATGTCATCATCCAATAGTTAGGAGGATTATTAGGCTATTTTGTTAGGAGGATTAATCATTTCCCTTCGACATAATATGCCTATGATAAATTCACACTCGATCCCTGAGAATTAATGTGTGTGATCTGAAGTTTTTACTGTTATATTGAAAAGGAAATACGATATATTTCTTGTATGAACTAGCATGGTACCCGCGCGTTGCAGCAGCGCGTTCGATGTCGTGATTACCGAAAACAGTATAAGTGAACAATCAATTAAGCGAGATACCACGATAATAACGTAGATTCAATATCAGCCAACATTAACAAAAGATATATGTATTAACAATATAAGTGGGCAATTAATTGAAGTGAGAGTGTGAGAGTGGTCATGCATTTGAATTGAAATAAAGGAGTGGCAATTTTGTACATTCGCATGGTTACATTTTCAACACCATGAAAGAGGGTGCTATTTTTATTGGAAAATGATTGATATGCCTAAATAATAGGCCTAAAGATGTGCCTAAAAATCTAAGGTTGACATTTGGCATGATTAAAGGTGTAGATTAAGAAAGAGAATGAATGGTATCCATGTGTCAAATATAAAATGTATTAGGCATGTTTTTAGGCATATATTTAGGCATATTTATCATTACCCATTTTTATTATAAGATAGTATAGAAGTATAGATATCCAAATATACGTAAATAAAATCTCTACTAAACATGACGCAAGACGTGTTAATTTCTCAAAAAACGTATATCTAAAATCTTTTTAGATTCAAAATCGCTAAATTTTTTTGTTATTATGAAAAGATATAGGAAAACATATAAATAGTTAAAAGATTATATTCATACACTATCTCATTAATTATATTATTTATATTTTTTTGTAAAGTTAGTTTCGATTCAGACGTGTTGGAGACAATTTTAACCAGCGATTTGCTGGACCTCCAACCCCCTCCTCATGGAAAATACCTTGAGATGAGAAACCCAAGACTCGAACCCGAGACCTTTGGAAAAACTCACCTCCGGGGCCCACATAGTGGATTTAAAAGATACCCCTGGCCAACCCATTAATTAATATTAATATTAATCTGAAGAGCAATGCTAAAAAAAGGCTAAAAAACGTATATAATAACATCATTTTGATAATTAAAAGTTGCACTTCATGTAATTGTTCACACTTCCTAA
Organism: Erigeron breviscapus; assembly: GCA_034093135.1. Classification (NCBI taxonomy): domain Eukaryota; kingdom Viridiplantae; phylum Streptophyta; class Magnoliopsida; order Asterales; family Asteraceae; genus Erigeron; species Erigeron breviscapus. The sequence goes on along the minus strand of CM067170.1, from coordinate 92,935,977 downwards.
TTATAAATTAAAATTTCCTTTTTATCTTTTAATATACTAAATCACAGTTGCTCTAATAACTTATTAACCAATCACAACTCTCGATTTCTTAAAGTTGACTTTTATTTTCAATTTTGACTTTAATTTACACTTTTTTGTTTTCCATCACAAATTTACACTTTTTAACTAATAAATCCAATATAATAAATAAAAAATAATAGCTAATATATTCCAATAGAATACTAACTAATATATACTCAATAAAATAATAACTAATATATATCTTACAAATTTAAACTTTTTAACCAATAATTTCAATATAATAAATCAAAAATAATAGGTAATATATATCTTATAGAATAATAACTAATATATATTCAATAATATCTATCTTATATATACAAAATTAATTAATTAAAATAAAATAATTATTTATAATAAATAACTTCATTGAACATATTTTTTAAAAAAATTAATATAAATTAAAAGTTTTAATATATGGATCAATTTTTTATTAATAAAAATGGTAAACTAAATTTTAAACTATAATAAATTAAAATCTAATATGAATAATATTGTAAACTCCTGTGTATTCGATACGGGCCTAAAATCTAGTTAGAGGTTAAAGATTAGAGATAGTATATTTGTTATATACAGGAGATTTTTTAGATTATTGCACTTTAAAGTGATTATTAGATAATAAACAACCATAAATTAATGTTCGACTAAAAAGTAATTTTATGTTTATATATAAGGCAAAACACACTTTTAATATAACACTTATGATATATAAACTTTCAAACATCTCATTATTTTGATTTTCAACAACTAATTTCACTTAACTAAATTATTTTTTCAAATATCCATAAGTAGTTTTAACGAAATTATGAAACGACTAGCAAAACACAAGACTGAGTCATGACCACCACTGTGAACAGAAGTACTGAACATATTTGATTCGGTTGGTGTGACGGAACTATACATAAATGAGGGTAGCTGGGGTTATTGTTAGAAATAAATTTGTGGTGTTTAATTGTAATTTGGTTAAGTATGGAGGGGTGTTTGATTGTAATGTAATTATGTATGGAGGGGTTTTATTGCAATTAGGGAAGGACCTAAGTGTAATTAGATGTGACTATAAATACCCCCCACCCCATGTATTTCCTAACCTTTTAAAAGTGAGCCTTTATAATATATTCTATACTTTCCCATATTCTCTCTACTTTCTCTCTCACACACATAACCTTTTACACGATTTAGCATTGTTTACAATTGGTATCAGAGCAAAATCACAACTTGTGAAAGATCCATGGCTTGATTTTGTTCATATTTGTGCTAAATTGTGTTTTTACAGTTTTACCGAAAGTTTCAATCTTTACCCTCTAAACTTATTAAAGTTTCTTCCTTTTTATCATTAATCTACTCTTTACCTTCCTATAATCATCCTTAAAAAGTTTCAAATCCTAATTCTAAACCAAATGGCTTAAAATTGAATTTTTGAAATTCTGTTGTAATACAGGTTTTCATTTTCTTTGAAATTCAGTTGTAATACAGGTTTTCATTTTCTTCGAAATTCAGTTGTAATACAGGTTTTCATTTTCTTCGAAATTCAGTTGTAATACAGGCTTTCCTACCGGCTTTCCTACCGGGTTTCATTTTCTTTGAAATTCAGTTGTAATACAGGCTTTCTTTTTTTCATTTTCTTCGAAATTCAGTTGTAATACAGGCTTTCCTACCGGCTTTCCTACCGGGTTTCATTTTCTTTGAAATTCAGTTGTAATACAGGTTTTCATTTTCTTCGAAATTCAGTTGTAATACAGGCTTTCCTACAGGCTTTCATTTTCTTTGAAATTCAGTTGTAATACAGGTTTTAATTTTCTTCGAAATTCAGTTGTAATACAAGTTTTCATTTTCTTTGAAATTCTGTTGTAATACAGGTTTTCATTTTCTTTGAAATTCAGTTGTAATACAGGTTTTCATTTTCTTCGAAATTCAGTTGTAATACAGGTTTTCATTTTCTTCGAAATTCAGTTGTAATACAGGCTTTCCTACCGGCTTTCGTACCGGGTTTCATTTTCTTTGAAATTCAGTTGTAATACAGGTTTTCATTTTCTTTGAAATTCAGTTGTAATACAGGTTTTCATTTTCTTCGAAATTCAGTTGTAATACAGGTTTTCATTTTCTTCGAAATTCAGTTGTAATACAGGTTTTCATTTTCTTCGAAATTCAGTTGTAATACAGGTTTTCATTTTCTTTGAAATTCAGTTGTAATACAGGCTTTCCTACCGGGTTTCATTTTCTTCGAAATTCTGTTGTAATACAGGTTTTCATTTTCTTCGAAATTCAGTTGTAATACAGGTTTTCATTTTCTTCGAAATTCAGTTGTAATACAGGTTTTCATTTTCTTCGAAATTCAGTTGTAATACAGGTTTTCATTTTCTTCGAAATTCAGTTGTAATACAGGTTTTCATTTTCTTCGAAATTCAGTTGTAATACAGGTTTTCATTTTCTTCGAAATTCAGTTGTAATACAGGTTTTCATTTTCTTCGAAATTCAGTTGTAATACAGGTTTTCATTTTCTTCGAAATTCAGTTGTAATACAGGCTTTCCTACAGGCTTTCATTTTCTTCGAAATTCAGTTGTAATACAGGCTTTCCTACAGGCTTTCATTTTCTTTGAAATTCAGTTGTAATACAGGTTTTCATTTTCTTCGAAATTCAGTTGTAATACAGGCTTTCCTACAGGCTTTCATTTTCTTTGAAATTCAGTTGTAATACAGGTTTTCATTTTCTTCGAAATTCAGTTGTAATACAAGTTTTCATTTTCTTTGAAATTCTGTTGTAATACAGGTTTTCATTTTCTTTGAAATTCAGTTGTAATACAGGTTTTCATTTTCTTCGAAATTCAGTTGTAATACAGGTTTTCATTTTCTTCGAAATTCAGTTGTAATACAGGTTTTCATTTTCTTCGAAATTCTGTTGTAATACAGGTTTTCATTTTCTTTGAAATTCAGTTGTAATACAGGTTTTCATTTTCTTCGAAATTCAGTTGTAATACAGGCTTTCCTATTTTCTTCGAAATTCTGTTGTAATACAGGTTTTCATTTTCTTTGAAATTCAGTTGTAATACAGGTTTTCATTTTCTTCGAAATTCAGTTGTAATACAGGTTTTCATTTTCTTCGAAATTCAGTTGTAATACAGGTTTTCATTTTCTTCGAAATTCAGTTGTAATACAGGTTTTCATTTTCTTCGAAATTCAGTTGTAATACAGGTTTTCATTTTCTTCGAAATTCAGTTGTAATACAGGTTTTCATTTTCTTCGAAATTCAGTTGTAATACAGGTTTTCATTTTCTTCGAAATTCAGTTGTAATACAGGCTTTCCTACAGGCTTTCATTTTCTTTGAAATTCAGTTGTAATACAGGTTTTCATTTTCTTCGAAATTCAGTTGTAATACAGGTTTTCATTTTCTTCGAAATTCTGTTGTAATACAGGTTTTCATTTTCTTTGAAATTCAGTTGTAATACAGGTTTTCATTTTCTTCGAAATTCAGTTGTAATACAGGTTTTCATTTTCTTCGAAATTCAGTTGTAATACAGGCTTTCCTACCGGTTTCATTTTCTTTGAAATTCAGTTGTAATACAGGTTTTCATTTTCTTCGAAATTCAGTTGTAATACAGGCTTTCCTACCGGCTTTCGTACCGGGTTTCATTTTCTTTGAAATTCAGTTGTAATACAGGCTTTCATTTTTTTCTTCGAAATTCTGTTGTAATACAGGTTTTCATTTTCTTCGAAATTCAGTTGTAATACAGGTTTTCATTTTCTTCGAAATTCAGTTGTAATACAGGTTTTCATTTTCTTCGAAATTCAGTTGTATTAGTTCATATTTTTCGAAACCCTGTTTTAGTACTACAATTCTGAAACCCTGTATTAGTTCATATTTTTCGAAACCCTGTTTTAGTACTACAATTCTGAAACCCTGTATTAGTTCATATTTTTCGAAACCCTGTTTTAGTACTACAATTCTGAAACCCTGTATTAGTTCATATTTTTCGAAACCCTGTTTTAGTACTACAATTCTGAAACCTGTATTAGTTCATATTTTTCGAAACCCTGTTTTAGTACTACAATTCTGAAACCTGTATTAGTTCATATTTTTCGAAACCCTGTTTTAGTACTACAATTCTGAAAACCTGTATTAGTTCATATTTTTCGAAACCCTGTTTTAGTACTACAATTCTGAAAACCTGTATTAGTTCATATTTTTCGAAACCCTGTTTTAGTACTACAATTCTGAAACCTGTATTAGTTCATATTTTTCGAAACCCTGTTTTAGTACTACAATTCTGAAAACCTGTATTAGTTCATATTTTTCGAAACCCTGTTTTAGTACTACAATTCTGAAACCCTGTATTAGTTCATATTTTTCGAAACCCTGTTTTAGTACTACAATTCTGAAAACCTGTATTAGTTCATATTTTTCGAAACCCTGTTTTAGTACTACAATTCTGAAACCCTGTATTAGTTCATATTTTTCGAAACCCTGTTTTAGTACTACAATTCTGAAACCCTGTATTAGTTCATATTTTTCGAAACCCTGTTTTAGTACTACAATTCTGAAACCTGTATTAGTTCATATTTTTCGAAACCCTGTTTTAGTACTACAATTCTGAAACCCTGTATTAGTTCATATTTTTCGAAACCCTGTTTTAGTACTACAATTCTGAAACCCTGTATTAGTTCATATTTTTCGAAACCCTGTTTTAGTACTACAATTCTGAAAACCTGTATTAGTTCATATTTTTCGAAACCCTGTTTTAGTACTACAATTCTGAAACCCTGTATTAGTTCATATTTTTCGAAACCCTGTTTTAGTACTACAATTCTGAAAACCTGTATTAGTTCATATTTTTCGAAACCCTGTTTTAGTACTACAATTCTGAAACCTGTATTAGTTCATATTTTTCGAAACCCTGTTTTAGTACTACAATTCTGAAACCCTGTATTAGTTCATATTTTTCGAAACCCTGTTTTAGTACTACAATTCTGAAAACCTGTATTAGTTCATATTTTTCGAAACCCTGTTTTAGTACTACAATTCTGAAACCCTGTATTAGTTCATATTTTTCGAAACCCTGTTTTAGTACTACAATTCTGAAACCTGTATTAGTTCATATTTTTCGAAACCCTGTTTTAGTACTACAATTCTGAAACCCTGTATTAGTTCATATTTTTCGAAACCCTGTTTTAGTACTACAATTCTGAAAACCTGTATTAGTTCATATTTTTCGAAACCCTGTTTTAGTACTACAATTCTGAAAACCTGTATTAGTTCATATTTTTCGAAACCCTGTTTTAGTACTACAATTCTGAAACCCTGTATTAGTTCATATTTTTCGAAACCCTGTTTTAGTACTACAATTCTGAAAACCTGTATTAGTTCATATTTTTCGAAACCCTGTTTTAGTACTACAATTCTGAAACCTGTATTAGTTCATATTTTTCGAAACCCTGTTTTAGTACTACAATTCTGAAACCTGTATTAGTTCATATTTTTCGAAACCCTGTTTTAGTACTACAATTCTGAAAACCTGTATTAGTTCATATTTTTCGAAACCCTGTTTTAGTACTACAATTCTGAAACCCTGTATTAGTTCATATTTTTCGAAACCCTGTTTTAGTACTACAATTCTGAAACCCTGTATTAGTTCATATTTTTCGAAACCCTGTTTTAGTACTACAATTCTGAAACCCTGTATTAGTTCATATTTTTCGAAACCCTGTTTTAGTACTACAATTCTGAAAACCTGTATTAGTTCATATTTTTCGAAACCCTGTTTTAGTACTACAATTCTGAAAACCTGTATTAGTTCATATTTTTCGAAACCCTGTTTTAGTACTACAATTCTGAAACCCTGTATTAGTTCATATTTTTCGAAACCCTGTTTTAGTACTACAATTCTGAAAACCTGTATTAGTTCATATTTTTCGAAACCCTGTTTTAGTACTACAATTCTGAAACCCTGTATTAGTTCATATTTTTCGAAACCCTGTTTTAGTACTACAATTCTGAAACCCTGTATTAGTTCATATTTTTCGAAACCCTGTTTTAGTACTACAATTCTGAAAACCTGTATTAGTTCATATTTTTCGAAACCCTGTTTTAGTACTACAATTCTGAAAACCTGTATTAGTTCATATTTTTCGAAACCCTGTTTTAGTACTACAATTCTGAAACCCTGTATTAGTTCATATTTTTCGAAACCCTGTTTTAGTACTACAATTCTGAAACCTGTATTAGTTCATATTTTTCGAAACCCTGTTTTAGTACTACAATTCTGAAAACCTGTATTAGTTCATATTTTTCGAAGCCCTGTTTTAGTACTACAATTCTGAAATCCTGCATTAGTTCTTATTTTTCGAAAGAACCTCATTCCACCAAAACAAAAACCCTTCCATCTAAACCTTATCCAACTCTCAAACAAATGAACCCATATTACACTCCTCGCAACACCGGATCTCCCCTCAAGCCTCTAAACAGCCATTGCCAGATATTCAAGGATTCCACCACCGGAATCATTCGCTATAAAGATCAATATGGCTGGTTCTCTCATAATAAACCCAACCCAAAACCTAAAAGCACTCCCATTAAGTACTCTCTCTCTGAGTTGTTTAAGTTTGCACCACGAGTCATTCACCCTCGTGTGCAAAAAGTGCTTAACTATGCACAACCTGCTACTTCTCTTTTCAAACATCCAGTTGGACCCACCCTCACATGGGTTCCAACATCTGGGTTCAAGTAGGTGGTTGTGAGATGGCTTGTACACATAACAGTGTACAACCCGTTCAAAATCTGTTTAATTGAGACGTTACTTCATAATTATACCTTTTCATTCACCTTTTGGGCTATCAATCATTGTTGCATAATGAACACGTTACACATGTTCATCATGAGGGGGAGAAACGTGTAAGAGATTGATTATCCATCTGAGGGGGAGCACTTTGCATAGTTTTATTCTTTGCTCCGAAAATTATGCCCAAGTTGAGGGGGAGCTAAAATGTTAACTCATGAATTGCTTAATTGTTAAAGATGCTCCAAAATGATTGTTTGTTTGAGGGGGAGCTAAAAGTTAACTCATGAATTGCTTAATTGTTAAAGATGCTCCAAAATGATTGTTTGTTTGAGGGGGAGCTAAAAGTTAACTCATGAATTGCTTAATTGTTAAAGATGCTCCAAAATGATTGTTTGTTTGAGGGGGAGCTAAAAGTTAACTCATGAATTGCTTAATTGTTAAAGATGCTCCAAAATGATTGTTTGTTTGAGGGGGAGCACTTTGCATAGTTTTATTCTTTGCTCCGAAAATTATGCCCAAGTTGAGGGGGAGCTAAAATGTCAAATCATTTTTGGATTAATTGTGTGTTGTTGAGAAATTTGAGTGTTTGAGGGGGAGCTAAAAGTTAACTCATGAATTGCTTAATTGTTAAAGATGCTCCAAAATGATTGTTTGTTTGAGGGGGAGCAAGAATAAGTTGATCAAAGAATCAAATGCCCCAAGATGATTGTTTATCCGAAGACAAGTTAGAATTGAAGCTTTAGAGTCAAATCAATTTTACACATTCCAAAACCAAGCTTCCGCACGCTACTCAAAGATTCAAGTTACTTCTCCAAGCAACATCAAGTTGAAATCAACATTCAAAAGTTCAAGTTGTCAAAGCTCAAAAGTTACCAAGATTTCAAAGATGCTTCCAAAATATTCAAAGTTGCAAAAGAAGATCAAGATTTAGAAAGTCATCGTCAAATATATATGATTGTTGAGAAGATTCAAAGTCAAGGTTGATACAAGACATTGAAGACAATGAGAAAGCTTCAAAGTCCACTCAACATTGAAGATTTTCAACAAATGGGCTCATCATGTTTATTTAAAGACTGAAGACGATGCAACATTTACAATTCAACACCAAGGGGGAGATTGTTAGAAATAAATTTGTGGTGTTTAATTGTAATTTGGTTAAGTATGGAGGGGTGTTTGATTGTAATGTAATTATGTATGGAGGGGTTTTATTGCAATTAGGGAAGGACCTAAGTGTAATTAGATGTGACTATAAATACCCCTCCACCCCATGTATTTCCTAACCTTTTAAAAGTGAGCCTTTATAATATATTCCATACTTTCCCATATTCTCTCTACTTTCTCTCTCACACACATAACCTTTTACACGATTTAGCATTGTTTACAGTTATAGATCGACTAAATTTTGTACTATAATTTTTCTGAAGATGATATATTATTTATTGATATTTCGGGTCAAATAAATACATGATATCGATAAATTTAAAAATTTTGAACTTTTGAAAGATTTTCTTATCAATATAACTTATAAAAATGTATTTGTGCTAATAAATATGAATTGAAAGAATATAACCAAAAGTGCCAAAAACTAACAAAAATAAACAAAAATCCTTAATAAAATGCCAAAAATTGTAACAATATAGACGTTATCGTTACTTTGCGGTGATACAAAACTAGTGAAAAAAGGTTTGTACTACGGGTATGATCCTGGTTCCGCCACTGCGGTAGTACCACATGGCAGAGCCGACCCTATAGTGATAGTGTTTAAGCCCCTAAAAGTTAAAAGTTTCTAAAGTTTTCCGGTTTCCTTCTTTACTCTTACTTTGGACCAAGTGAAAATATTGTGTTTCACGCGCTTCTTTCCTAAATCGTCTCCGGTTAAAATGAATATCTTGTATTTTAGTTAAGATAGATCAATATTTTTGCAACTTTTTCTCTTAATTTTGGTACAAAAGTTAGTGTTGTTTTTAAATTAATGGAATATTTTGAGTTTTTTCTATAATACACAAGACAATTTTTGCTAAGTAATTTTTTGCATTATTTTTTATTATACTTTTTTGCTTGTTAAATTAAGTATAATTCTAAAGAACATATGATTTAGTGAAATTTTTAAAGAAAGAGCAAAAAACAAGACTTTATGCTCATCTCAGAAAGCCTTATGTTTGTGGTAAATGGAACGGTACTTTTTGCATATATAATTTCGTATTTTAATATTTTAAATCTAAGTTTTTTTGGTGTTCGATATGGAAGCCTAATTATTTTTTGTCATATGGAGCAATAAGTAGTTGCAATTTTTACATTACTTGATGTGATCAAGATTTACTTTGTTTGAGAATTAAAAGGCTTATTTAGACGTATGAAACGGTTTTTGTTAGAAACTTTAGAGAAAAGACCATTAAATTAGTCCCGTTTGAGTTAAAGCAAACAAAAGAATCAAGCCACATGAATAAATGGAGTATACTACTACTATTCTACAACAAGTTTTTTACCCCGGGCGTTGCCTCGGGAGGGCGTTGCCCAGAATCGACGTTGCGTTATGCAAACATATATACATACAACATTACCTAAAAGTTTGAACACTTAAAGTTTACTATAAGGGGTAGAAACTAAAAAAATTGGTGGTCAAAACCAAGAGTTTGATGGTAAAAGTTAGAAGCCTTAAAATAAGAGATAGAAAGTAAAAAAAATAAAAATTGATGATTAAAGTTAGAACTATAATTAAGTTTGTATACAAAAAGTTGGACTAAAGTTAAAAAATCCAAAAGTTAAGTGGTAAAAATAAGTTTAAAGCGTTAAAATAAGAGAAAGAAAGTAAAAAAAAAAAAAAGATTTGATGATTAAAGTTAAAATCCAAAGTTAATTGATAAAAATTAAAGACTTTAAAAGTAAATTATACTTGTATACAAAAAGTTAGACTAAAGTGATAAAACCTAAAAGTTAAGTGGTAAAAATAAGAAACTCAAAAAGTATACAATCGTTAAAAAAAAAATAAAAAAAAATGGAATAAGACAAAATAGGAATAAGACAAAATTGTTGACGTCATGATGACGTTAACGCCGGGTTACTGTAGCTAAGGCCTCTATAATTGTTATATATATAATTACACTAAAAAAGTCACTATAATTTATATAGAATTTTTATTACTTTATTAAACAAATAAAATGTGTGGTGGTTCTTGCGTTTTTTTATTTATTTCTTCTAACAACCCTTCCTCTATTAATCAATATCGGTAAACTTACAACACACAAAGTAGAGTGCATCTGTGAACGATATATATGTATTTTTGCGGTTGCGTACACCATGATTTTTCAAGGTTGAACGCGATTTTCCTAATTTACTTTTCGTTTTGTATTTTTCCGCCCGGTCTAATGTTTTATTTTAAAATCTTAGGCTATATTGATCAGTGGGATGATGTTTCTACTTCAGGATGAAGAGAGACTAACACACAACACATAACATTGCTTGCAAAATGAACGTTCATGTTATGATAAAATCAAATCGTTTGTAACTTTTTATTACATTTTTCTAGTTTTTCCATCCAATAAAGCCATAAAGGTGATATGAAAACTGATTTAGGAGATTCTCATAATGATATCCCGTATTTCTTTGAGAATGCATTCTTATGCCCACATAAGTCGGTCATTATGCAATGGAACTGGTACTCGAACATCTCTTGTAACTTCTTATCTACAACCATTCCAGACTGAGCATATAACCATTCTATGTAGGGGTGTTCATGGACCGGTTTGGTCCGGTTTTGACTAAATCTCAAACCAAACCGGTATTTCCGGTTTTAAAATATATTAAACCAAATCAGACCAAGTATGTTGTCAAACCGAACCAGACCAAACCATGTGAGCCGGTCCGGTTTGGCCGGTTTAACAGTTTCAAATTCTTATTTCCCTTTCTTTTATTTCCATATAATCTTGTGTATACATGTGAAGATTTGTGACAAAAAGTCATAATGAACACTTAAGATTTGAACATTTATCACATTATTAGAACACAATATATATGTTTGAGCCAACAATCAAAAGACATTCATCGTATAATATTTTCTATATAGATCCACATAATTTAATTAACAAGAAAAAGTTAATTTTCTCCAAAAACATACAAGGTCGAAGCAAAATATTTACATAAAATATATTATATCCATTGTAGTACCAACACGTTATCGTAAAATATAAACATATATTATTCCTTTTCCTTTAAACGGCTAAATATTATCAAAAATTATATACACATATACTTTTTGGTCCGGTCCGGTTTATGACGGTTTTTTCTTTTTTTAAACCGTAACCGAACCAATGAACCCGGTTTTTGAAAACATAAACCGTCGGACCAGACTTTAACAACTTAATCCGACCAAACCAAGCCATATACCCCGGTTTGGTCCGGTTTTGACGGTTTAACGGTTTGATAAACACCCCTAATTCTATGTAATCAATCTGTCATTAGAAGACAAACATTGTGCTCATAAGTCACTATTATTGAACTTTGAAAAATATTGCACAAAGTAGTCTAAAAAGACCTTAAAGTCAATAGAATGAGGGCGGTGTTCAGGAATGCCCCTTTCTTCCATTTCTCGATAATATTGTTCTACTTCACTTAACATTTCATATTCTGATGGCAACGATACCTTCCTTGACAACACCTTTGCTATCCATCTTGACTGGCCCTCGATGAGTAGGAAAAAGAGGCTCTAAAAGTAGAAAACAACAAAGTTATGTTAGATTTAACCGGATAAATATTACATTAAGAAATAAAACCGATGATAAAACTTAATTACCCTTCGAGGTTTTCCAATAAAACTGAGGCTCGGAGCAAGTTTTGGGGGAAAAACATGTTTGTATAGAGGTCCAATACGTTTGTCTTCGATGCTTACAATGCCATTTGTTTCAAGAAACGGAACATGCACATCTTTTAATTGGTTCTAATAGTAAATAACAACTAAATGTATTGTGTGTGATAGGACAACAAGATTGGTATCAGTTAGCTGATGGGTTTTAGGCATTACAAACTAACTTAAACTTTTAAGGGAGCATGCAACCTAAAACAGGATCTATGTTTTCACAATTGAACCTATAACTATGAACATTAAATAAGAATCCTAATACCCTAGTAAATAATCAAAAATTACTAAAGAAAATAAAATAGGATTACATACCCTTTTAGTTGTTATAGTAAACAACTAAAATTATCCCTCTGGATCTCTTGGAAACAAGCACCACAAATGTCGTGCCTCTAATGGAATCACACCCGACGACTCAAAAATTTAACTAAGTGTGGATGAACTATAGAAGAGTTCTTCCAAGAGGAGAAAGAAAGAGGCGAATACTCAAGCCAAGAATGAGCAAAGAGAATGAATCCTAAGGCCCTATTTATAGCCTTGGATGTCCTCCATGGTTTTCCTATCCCACCGATGTGGGACAAATTTCCCAAAAGAAATTTTTCTTCTCCATTATCACTTCTACTTATTTTGAGTCTCGAGGGCAATCAAAAAGGACTGTGTTTCTATCAATTATAGTTATGGCTTAGACACCTAATCCAACAGTCTCCCACTTGGATAAGTCTAATAACTATTATTGCCAATATAACTTCCTAATTGATCAGCAAATTGTAGCCTCCAAAAGCCGTTGTCGAACTCTGACCTCGTCAATTACGTGTCCTAAGATAAGAGATCATATAATCCTTCGTTCTACAAGATATCATTTGAACATGAGACACGTAACATAATCAATATCATTGTCCAGTACGTTGTTTCCCGATTTCTGATTTGTAATGACATAGAACTTCTAATTGAACACATCAATTTAGTCATGGTCGGGCCCGACACTATATGTCAACATCAAATCATCGAGGGGCCCAAAGATATCGCTTTTCCCGTTAGGGCAAAAGGAACGAATAAACTTTGACTTATATGCTTGCACCATTTACTCATCAAATTATGCACAACAATACGTTTTATAACATCAAGTTACTGATGCGTTTACACATTATCAATGCACAACTGACTAGTAAACCACAACTCATATATCTCCATTTAAAGATTATAAGATATTATCGTCTCAGAATTACTCGTGATAAATTCCATGAAGTAATTCTCTGAGCGTGGGTTAATCCAATACTTAAATCTCCATTTCAAGTACTCACGAACATTGCAGCAATACCATTGCTATGTCTAAAAACTCTTTAGACAATCTACAAATCCATTCATGACAGTCTTTATTCACTACTTACTTCCAAAAGTATGATCGACTGTGGAATTCGAATAATCAAATTATTCGGGAAGTAAAACATGCAAAATGAAACACAATAATAAACAATTGACAAAAGGTAGTAAACAAACTCATAAATAATTCTCTATTATTTAATTACCAAAAGTCAATCACATTTATTTTGTTATAAGTTTCAAACTAAGTATCTAACTACTAAAACTAACATCTTCTCTCAGCCCAATGCTCCTAGCATGCTGATTGTGTTTAACCCTACTCAGACCCTTTGTGAGTGGATCTGCAGGATTCTCTTCAGATGAAACCCTCTTCACTACGAGGTGACCTTCTTCTATCTTGTGTCTGATAAAATGGTATTTTCTGTCGATATGTCTAGATCTGCCATGATCTCTTGGTTCCTTTGTCAATGCAACCGCTCCGTCATTATCATAGAAAATTTCCATTGACTCCTTGATGGTTGGCACAACTCCAAGATCTCCGATGAAGTTCTTCAACCAAATTGCCTCCTTTGATGCTTCGCTCACCGCTATGTACTCTGATTTACAAGTAGAATCAGCCACTGTGTCTTGCTTGGAACTTTTCCAAGTAACTGCTCCTCCATTTAAGGTAAAGACCCAGCCAGATTGGGAACGAAAGTTGTCTCTATCTGTTTGAAAGCTGGCGTCACTATACCCACTTACTTTCAATGTATCACAGCCACCAAGTACTAGAACCCAGTCCTTAGTCCTTCGCAGATACTTGAGAATATTCTTAACCGCTACCCAATGAGCATTACATGGATTTCCCTGATACCGACTGACCATGCTCAAAGCAAAGGACACATTAGGATGAGTACATGTCATAGCATACATGATAGAACCAACGGCGGAAGCGTACGAAATTCTACTCATTTCTGCTATCTCTTTATCTGTACTCGGACTATGAGTCTTACTCATTTTGGTATTACTCTGGATGGGCAGTTCTCCTTTCTTGGAATTCTCTATATCGAAACGTTTCAGTACTTTACTCTGATTAAGTCCAATTAGCCTTTTACTCATGTCTCTTAAAATTCTTATTCCCAGAATATAGGCAGCCTCTCCTAGATCCTTCATAGCGAAACACTTTCCACGCCAAGACTTAACATCTTGCAAAGTTGGAATGTCATTTCCTATAAGAAGTATGTCATCAACATACAATACCAGGAAGGTGACTATGCTCCCACTAGCTTTGACATATACACATGACTCATCCTCACTTCTAGAAAAACCAAACTCTTTGACTTTCTCATTGAAGCGAAGATTCCATCTACAAGACGCTTGTTTTAACCCATATATGGATTTCTCAAGCTTGCAAACTCCATTAGGAAACTTTGCATCCACAAAACCTTCTGGTTGACTCATGTAAACATCCTCAGCCAACTTTCCGTTTAGGAAAGCAGTTTTGACATCCATCTGCCAAATTTCATAGTCATGAAACGCAGCTATGGCTAGCATTATCCTAATAGATTTTATCTTAGCCACTGGTGAGAAGGTCTCATCATAGTCAATCCCTGGGGTTTGAGTAAAGCCCTTCGCCACCAGTCATGCTTTGAATGTGCTTACATTACCATCCATGTCGATCTTCTTCTTGAAGATCCATTTACAACCAACTGTCTTCCGACCAGGTTGTTGATCAACCAAGTTCCAAACTTGGTTGTCATACATGGACTTGATCTCGCTGTCCATTGCCTCTTTCCATTTGGCTGCCTCAGGGCACGCCATGGCTTCCTTGTAGTTAGTCGGCTCATCCAAATTTACCAGTGTATTGTCACTGATAAACGTGTCTTCATCTGCAGTTATATGGAAACCATAGAACTCAGTTGGCTTGCTAACTCTACTAGAACGCCTAAGAGGTAATGAAGTGTCAATGGGTTCAACTGGAATCTCTTCCTCTGGTTGAACCCTAGCGGTTTCAGAGGTTCCTTCATCGGCTGACTCTTGAATTTCTTCAAGGTCAATGGTGCTCCCACTGTCCTCTTTGTATATGAGCTCTCTCTCGCGAAAGACTACTCTCCGTGCTACAAAGACCACGTTCTCACTAGGTTTGTAGAACAGATATCCAAATGACTTCCGTGGATAGCCGATGAAAACACATCGCTCACTGCGAGGTTCAAGCTTGTCGTGAGTTTCTCGTCTAACGAAAACTTCACAACCCCAAACCTTAATATGTGCTAACGAGGGAACTTTTCCTGTCCACATTTCGTGAGGTGATTTGGCAACCTTCTTTGTTGGAACAAGATTAAGAATGTGGGCGGCAGTTTCTAAGGCATACCCCCAGAATGAGATTGGAAGTGAAGCCGGACTCATCATGGAATGTACCATGTCTAACAAGGTTCGATTGCGTCTCTCAGCCACACCATTAAGTTGTGGTGTCCTAGGAGGTGTCAATTGTGAAACTATTCCACATTCCTTGAGATAGTCATGGAACTCGGTACTAAGATACTCTCCGCCTCTATCTGATCAGAGCATCTTTATCTTCCTGCCTAATTGATTCTCGACTTTTTGCTTAAACTCGTTGATCTTTTCAAAGGTTTTTGACTTATGCTTTATTAAGTAGATATAACCATATCTGCTATAATCATGACTAAAAGTCACATAGAATCAGTTAGCATCCCTTGTGGCTGATCTGAATGGTCCACACACGTCTGTGTGTATGAGATCCAACAAACCTTAACCTCTTTCACAAAATCCAGTGAAAGGTGATTTTGTCATCTTACCCAAAAGACAAATTCACATGTATCATCTGACCTTAGGTAAAATGATTCCAACACCCCATCCTTTTGGAGTTGAGCCATGCGTTTCTTGTTAATGTGTCTAAGACGACAATGCCACAAGCACGCTTTGTCTATACCATTAGACGAATCAATTTGAAATACACTATTGCCTAAGTTGTCTACACACATCACAGTTTCATACACACCATCACAAGGTAAAGCTTCGAAATAAAAAATGCCATTCTTATAAGCAGAAATAGAACCATTCTCATCATTAAAAGAAAATCTAAAACCTTGTTTGAACAATGCATGAAAAGAGATAATGTTTTGTGTCATTTCTGACGAGTAGCGACAATTCAATAAATCTAAATTAACACCATTACTAAGCACTAGACTATAAACTCCAATCTTGGTGACAGGTGAAGATTGCCTATTCCCCATGATCAAGTTCATTCTACCATGCTCCACATCCTCACTTTTTCTTAGTCCCTGCAAAACAAAGCAAATGTGGAACCCACATCCTGTATCAAGGACCCAAGAATTAGAAGATGATGGGTTAATAGATGAAATAGTGTATATACCTGCAGTAGATGGCTTCACTTTGCCATCCTTTAAATCTTGCAGATACTTTGGGCAGCTTCGTTTCCAATGTCCTTTGGGATCAGAGACAGGGGTAACATCAGAACTGGTTTTTACATGAGACTTTCCCTTCCATTTTTGCTTGGGAGGACCTTTCCTCTTCTTCCCCTTTCCTTGACCAATGGCTAGAACGGTAGTATTAGCAGGAGCGGGGGGATCACTCTTTCCTTCATCCCTGTTTCAGCTGTTCTCAGGAGGTTGTGCAACTGAGACAATGTGGTCTCATTGTTGTTCAAATGATAGGTCAAGATGAACTGATCATAACAACTTGGTAAGGAGTTCAAGACTATGTCAATTGCCAACTCCTCATCAATATGCACATTTAGCCTCACAAGTCGATCCACGTATCGTTGCATTCTTTGCACGTGGCCGCTGACAGACTCTCCGTCTTCATCTTGCTTGATATGAGGGACTTTACTATCTCGTACTTTTCTTGACGAGCTCGCTTATGGTACTTTTCCATAAGGTCCTTGTTCATCTCGTACGACCAGTAATCCTCATAGAATTTTTGCAGTTCAGGAGTCATGGTAGCCACCATGATGTGAAACGACAAAACTCGATTTAGGAAAAATAAGATTTTTTTTTATTATATAAATTCCCCGATATGCGCCGCATGGATATTCCATGCGCCGCATAAACTCAACTTATGCAAGTACGTGCCGCATAGAAAATCTATGCGCCGCACAAAACCATCCAAAATCAAACAGAAACTTTCAGAAAATCTCATACGGATACTCATGCGCCGCATAGAAACTCTATGCGCCGCATGAAACTTGAAATTGACATCTATGCGCCGCACGACAGGTCTATGCGGCGCATAAACCCACCTGACAGAAACCAAAACTATTTTTTGACATTTAAAACAACTTGTAACTCATCCAATTCAATACCAAACTTCCAAAGATCACAAACCTGGACTCAAACAAGTATATAGAACATAGACAAGCATAATTTCCACATCCAAAAGCAACCACCTTTTCAAACACACTAAACGGGTTGCTTACCCGTTTTGACGCATTTCATGTCAATATTACAAGTTCAAACACCAAAAGACCATACATGACTAAAATTTACAGAAATGTAACATGACTAGTTTTACCAAAAGAACCAAATGGACCAAGAGCCACAAGAGGAGGGATATCTAAGTGTCTACCAAAAACACCATTCTTCTAAGAATGGCAATACCTTTAAGTCCTTCAAAGGCAATCTTCTTCTAATCAACTTTCAATCAACAAGATCTTAGTTCCTTCTTCCGGAACCGCCTATAAGAAAAGTGAAACAACTAAAACGTAAGCAAAGGCTTAGTGAATATACTTGCATACATTTATCTACACGAAGGAGGGCAACGCACAAAAGACTATTACATGTAAACTATGTCACCGTCGTGCCATAGCTACGTGCTCACCTTTGCACTTTAACGCTATACATGGATCCATATAAGCCAAACAACATAATCAATATCACATATCGGGGTTCTTAGGCCTCATACACAAGGGGTTCTTAGGCCCCGTAAATCACATCAAGAGGTTCTTAGGCCTCATACAAGGGTTCTTAGGCCTCAATCACATCAAGAGGTTCTTAGGCCTCATACACAAGGATTCTTAGGCCTCGTAAATCACATCAAGAGGTTCTTAGGCCTCATACACAAGGATTCTTAGGCCCCAAATCACATATCAAGAGGTTCTTAGGCCTCATACACAAGGATTCTTAGGCCCAAATCACATATCAAGAGGTTCTTAGGCCTCATACACAAGGATTCTTAGGCCTCGTAAATCACATCAAGAGGTTCTTAGGCCTCATACACAAGGATTCTTAGGCCCCAAATCACATCAAGAGGTTCTTAGGCCTCATACACAAGGATTCTTAGGCCTCAAATCACATCAAGAGGTTCTTAGGCCTCATACACAAGGATTCTTAGGCCCTCGTAAATCACATCAAGAGGTTCTTAGGCCTCATACACAAGGATTCTTAGGCCCAAAAATCACATATCAAGAGGTTCTTAGGCCTCATACACAAGGATTCTTAGGCCTCTAAATCACATCAAGAGGTTCTTAGGCCTCATACACAAGGATTCTTAGGCCCCGTAAATCACATCAAGAGGTTCTTAGGCCTCATACACAAGGATTCTTAGGCCCAAAAATCACATATCAAGAGGTTCTTAGGCCTCATACACAAGGATTCTTAGGCCTCTAAATCACATCAAGAGGTTCTTAGGCCTCATACACAAGGATTCTTAGGCCCCGTAAATCACATCAAGAGGTTCTTAGGCCTCATACACAAGGATTCTTAGGCCCAAAAATCACATATCAAGAGGTTCTTAGGCCTCATACACAAGGATTCTTAGGCCTCTAAATCACATCAAGAGGTTCTTAGGCCTCATACACAAGGATTCTTAGGCCCCGTAAATCACATCAAGAGGTTCTTAGGCCTCATACACAAGGATTCTTAGGCCCATAATCACATCAAGAGGTTCTTAGGCCTCATACACAAGGATTCTTAGGCCTCGTAAATCACATCAAGAGGTTCTTAGGCCTCATACACAAGGTTCTTAGGCCTCATACACAAAGGGATTCTTAGGCCCCAAATCACATCAAGAGGTTCTTAGGCCTCATACACAAGGAATTCTTACTCGTAATCATCAAGGATCTTGGCGTTATGTACACACTGGTTTTATCAAAATTATCATAGAACCTTTTCCTATAATCATCTTGCAACTTTCTACTCCAGTAAGTTGCATAACCATTGCCACTCGGATTAACAAGCCTTTTCCTTCCTAAATCCATTAAATCGGATTCACCAAGGCTTTTAAAATATTTCTTCATAGGCTTTAAGTACTGACAACCATCATCTCTTTTAATAATAAACAATTTCAGCTCATCATCAAAAAACCAACTCAAAATAGTAGTAACATACTTATGAGCATCTCTATCACTAACAAAATCCCAAAAGATAGATGGTTTCATACTTTCTCCTACCAATCCTCTTGCCGGTATTCTTCTATCAATTTGATGTAGATGATCTTCATCCCTACTTGGCACTGGATACTCTGTCACATCAAATTCCTTAGAATCTTCAATATTCCAGCTTAGAGTAATTCCATCTTCATCATCTCCAACTTTGGCAAAAACCGTAAAGTGTAGAGTTCTTGAACTTGGAATAAAAACTCGTTCAGCTTGAACCTCTTGTTGATCATCTGGAACTTGTTGATCTTGAGCTTGTGCTTGTTGTTGCACAAAATCATCATCTTGAAAAACATTAGTCCAGTCCAAATCAGGAATCATTTCACCTTCTTCCAAACTTTCATCATCTTCAGAATCATCAGATTGAACCTTAGATGTACCTGTACCTATCTTTTGAAGCTTATCTGAAATTTAAAAGTTCAAATATGCAAAGACAAACAACATCAAGACATAAAAGATAGCATAAATACAATAAACTATATCATAAATATAATGTAACAATTAAGTACACCAATATTTATCTTATAATTTTTATCTTATTTACATCTAAAGTACACAAATCATTAAGCTCTTAAGGTTCAAAATCCGAATCTGAATCCGAATCCGACTCTGACTCTGAAGACTTATTGGTAGTAGGATCAGAATTGGAGTTACCTGAATTGGAATCACTATCATCATCATCAGTAAGAACTACATCTGGAGCAACCATCACAGCTTTTCCTGAATCTTTCTGAGTCCCAGACGTACTAGCACCAGCTGTACCAGCAATCTCTGACTCTCTTTGTCTTGGTGTCTCCCCCTGAGTCGTTGCTTCTGCTTGAGCTTCAGTTCTTGGCTCACCATCAGCATTTGCATCATCATCATGATCTTCATCCCTACTTGGCACTGGATACTCTGTCACATCAAATTCCTTAGAATCTTCAATACTCCAGCTTAGAGTAATTCCATCTTCATCATCTCCAACTTTGGCAAAAACCGTAAAGTGTAGAGTTCTTGAACTTGGAATAAAAACTCGTTCAGCTTGAACCTCTTGTTGATCATCTGGAACTTGTTGATCTTGAGCTTGTGCTTGTTGTTGCACAAAATCATCATCTTGAAAAACATTAGTCCAGTCCAAATCAGGAATCATTTCACCTTCTTCCAAACTTTCATCATCAGCAACTAACGTCCCTACTAACCCTTGCATTGCCTTCATTTGAGCTTCCAATGTCATAACTTTTGTCTCCAAACGATTAATCTTGAATTGAGGCAACATAATCTGCGCAGGTTCAGAAGTAGACGCAACTGTTGGTCTAAAGTGTGCAACTCCAGAAGGTCTGGTAGGAGGTCTTGGAGGAAATTGAGAACTGCCGATCAACGGCGATTGAAGTGGACGAAGAAGTGTCGTAAACGCAGTGCTTACAGGAACAACAGATCTAATCAAAGCACTCTGCGTATGTTGAGGAATTGACACTTGACTTGATTCAGCTTGAGTAACTGCAACTGAAGGTCGACGAAATTTTTTTCTTCTATAAAGCAGAGTACCCTGTGTAGATGACGCAGACACAGTAGCAACAACAGGTACCTCTGATTGTACAGATTCATCAGCAATTGAACTTTCCGTCACCTCAGTTCTCTCAGACTCCTCTTGCTGTCTGTGTTTCTCAAACGCTTCAGCCAAATGAGCAGGTAAAACCTTTCCCGACCTAGGCGCTTTCTTTCGTCTTTGCAAAGGAATCTCCTCTTCCTGAGGTTCATAAGTAGGATCACTCTCATCTTCAGTGCGAAACCTCTTCAAAGCTCTTTCAACAGGAGAAGTATCACTTGCACGACCCGTTATATCAACATCTGAATCACTCTCTGTAGCATCTGGGTCAACAGCCTTTCCTCTTGAACTTTCTGCAGCAGCACTAGCAACATCAGCCCTAGCAGAGTTCAGAGGATCATCTACATCCTCCAATAATCTATCCAACTCTTGATCTCTTTCAGCATTTGATTCTACAAACAACTCTAAGTTATCCAACGCTCGAAAATTATCCACTTGCGCAATCACATCATTCGGATTTAACGCAGCATTCACAAAAGCTTCACCAATATCAGGATTAGCACACACAGCCTGATCTAACAAATCTTCCATTGCTTCATTATCTGCCCGAACGTCTTCAGCAGCAGCTTGTACTGGCTGAACTTCAGGTTGAGCCTGCGGTTGGACTCGAGGTCGAACTCGTCGTTGTCGTTGAGCCTGAATTTGAACTTGAACTTGAGGTCCTGGTGGTGGTGGAGGTGGTGCATCATTATTTCCACCTCCTGCGACTTCATCTTCATCTTCCCATCCAACTGCTGGAGCTCTATAGTTTGGATTTATCAAGTGTCCAAACAGTGGCACAATCTGCGGATTTGGATAACTATCCTTAACTTTCAGCATCATCGACCAAATTCTATTCGGTGGAGAAACAATCACATACACATCCTCCAATAATCTATCCAACTCTTGATCTCTTTCAGCATTTGATTCTACAAACAACTCTAAGTTATCCAACGCTCGAAAATTATCCACTTGCGCAATCACATCATTCGGATTTAACGCAGCATTCACAAAAGCTTCACCAATATCAGGATTAGCACACACAGCCTGATCTAACAAATCTTCCATTGCTTCATTATCTGCCCGAACGTCTTCAGCAGCAGCTTGTACTGGCTGAACTTCAGGTTGAGCCTGCGGTTGGACTCGAGGTCGAACTCGTCGTTGTCGTTGAGCCTGAATTTGAACTTGAACTTGAGGTCCTGGTGGTGGTGGAGGTGGTGCATCATTATTTCCACCTCCTGCGACTTCATCTTCATCTTCCCATCCAACTGCTGGAGCTCTATAGTTTGGATTTATCAAGTGTCCAAACAGTGGCACAATCTGCGGATTTGGATAACTATCCTTAACTTTCAGCATCATCGACCAAATTCTATTCGGTGGAGAAACAATCACATACACATCCTCCAATAATCTATCCAACTCTTGATCTCTTTCAGCATTTGATTCTACAAACAACTCTAAGTTATCCAACGCTCGAAAATTATCCACTTGCGCAATCACATCATTCGGATTTAACGCAGCATTCACAAAAGCTTCACCAATATCAGGATTAGCACACACAGCCTGATCTAACAAATCTTCCATTGCTTCATTATCTGCCCGAACGTCTTCAGCAGCAGCTTGTACTGGCTG
Source organism: Erigeron breviscapus (assembly GCA_034093135.1). Taxonomy (NCBI): domain Eukaryota; kingdom Viridiplantae; phylum Streptophyta; class Magnoliopsida; order Asterales; family Asteraceae; genus Erigeron; species Erigeron breviscapus. The sequence continues at coordinate 92,913,386 of CM067170.1, read as the reverse complement.
AACTTCAGGTTGAGCCTGCGGTTGGACTCGAGGTCGAACTCGTCGTTGTCGTTGAGCCTGAATTTGAACTTGAACTTGAGGTCCTGGTGGTGGTGGAGGTGGTGCATCATTATTTCCACCTCCTGCGACTTCATCTTCATCTTCCCATCCAACTGCTGGAGCTCTATAGTTTGGATTTATCAAGTGTCCAAACAGTGGCACAATCTGCGGATTTGGATAACTATCCTTAACTTTCAGCATCATCGACCAAATTCTATTCGGTGGAGAAACAATCACATACACATCCTCCAATAATCTATCCAACTCTTGATCTCTTTCAGCATTTGATTCTACAAACAACTCTAAGTTATCCAACGCTCGAAAATTATCCACTTGCGCAATCACATCATTCGGATTTAACGCAGCATTCACAAAAGCTTCACCAATATCAGGATTAGCACACGCAGCCCGATCTAACAAGTCTTCCATTGCTTCATTATCTGCCCGAACGTCTTCAGCAGCAGCTTGTACTGGCTGAACTTCAGGTTGAGCCTGCGGTTGGACTCGAGGTCGAACTCGTCGTTGTCGTTGAGCCTGAATTTGAACTTGAACTTGAGGTCCTGGTGGTGGTGGAGGTGGTGCATCATTATTTCCACCTCCTGCGACTTCATCTTCATCTTCCCATCCAACTGCTGGAGCTCTATAGTTTGGATTTATCAAGTGTCCAAACAGTGGCACAATCTGCGGATTTGGATAACTATCCTTAACTTTCAGCATCATCGACCAAATTCTATTCGGTGGAGAAACAATCACATACACATCCTCCAATAATCTATCCAACTCTTGATCTCTTTCAGCATTTGATTCTACAAACAACTCTAAGTTATCCAACGCTCGAAAATTATCCACTTGCGCAATCACATCATTCGGATTTAACGCAGCATTCACAAAAGCTTCACCAATATCAGGATTAGCACACGCAGCCCGATCTAACAAGTCTTCCATTGCTTCATTATCTGCCCGAACGTCTTCAGCAGCAGCTTGTACTGGCTGAACTTCAGGTTGAGCCTGCGGTTGGACTCGAGGTCGAACTCGTCGTTGTCGTTGAGCCTGAATTTGAACTTGAACTTGAGGTCCTGGTGGTGGTGGAGGTGGTGCATCATTATTTCCACCTCCTGCGACTTCATCTTCATCTTCCCATCCAACTGCTGGAGCTCTATAGTTTGGATTTATCAAGTGTCCAAACAGTGGCACAATCTGCGAACCGACTTGTTTATTCAGCTGATCAAACCCTGCATGACGATTACTAATCGCCACAATCAAAACATGAGCCAGAAACCTCCAATTGCCATAGAATCCTGCCTTAGCAATCGGCCACTTTGCATGTGGCATAGCATGTCCCATACGTCCAAAACAGCCTCTAACCAACGTTTCATCAAGCTCTATCG
>CM067170.1:92879459-92906959 GCA_034093135.1 Erigeron breviscapus | reverse complement strand
TTTTTTTTTTTTTTTTTTTTTTTTTTTTTTTTTTTTTTTTTTTTTTTTTTTTTTTTTTTTTTTTTTTTTTTTTTTTTTTTTTTTTTTTTTTTTTTTTTTTTTTTTTTTTTTTTTTTTTTTTTTTTTTTTTTTTTTTTTTTTTTTTTTTTTTTTTTTTTTTTTTTTTTTTTTTTTTTTTTTTTTTTTTTTTTTTTTTTTTTTTTTTTTTTTTTTTTTTTTTTTTTTTTTTTTTTTTTTTTTTTTTTTTTTTTTTTTTTTTTTTTTTTTTTTTTTTTTTTTTTTTTTTTTTTTTTTTTTTTTTTTTTTTTTTTTTTTTTTTTTTTTTTTTTTTTTTTTTTTTTTTTTTTTTTTTTTTTTTTTTTTTTTTTTTTTTTTTTTTTTTTTTTTTTTTTTTTTTTTTTTTTTTTTTTTTTTTTTTTTTTTTTTTTTTTTTTTTTTTTTTTTTTTTTTTTTTTTTTTTTTTTTTTTTTTTTTTTTTTTTTTTTTTTTTTTTTTTTTTTTTTTTTTTTTTTTTTTTTTTTTTTTTTTTTTTTTTTTTTTTTTTTTTTTTTTTTTTTTTTTTTTTTTTTTTTTTTTTTTTTTTTTTTTTTTTTTTTTTTTTTTTTTTTTTTTTTTTTTTTTTTTTTTTTTTTTTTTTTTTTTTTTTTTTTTTTTTTTTTTTTTTTTTTTTTTTTTTTTTTTTTTTTTTTTTTTTTTTTTTTTTTTTTTTTTTTTTTTTTTTTTTTTTTTTTTTTTTTTTTTTTTTTTTTTTTTTTTTTTTTTTTTTTTTTTTTTTTTTTTTTTTTTTTTTTTTTTTTTTTTTTTTTTTTTTTTTTTTTTTTTTTTTTTTTTTTTTTTTTTTTTTTTTTTTTTTTTTTTTTTTTTTTTTTTTTTTTTTTTTTTTTTTTTTTTTTTTTTTTTTTTTTTTTTTTTTTTTTTTTTTTTTTTTTTTTTTTTTTTTTTTTTTTTTTTTTTTTTTTTTTTTTTTTTTTTTTTTTTTTTTTTTTTTTTATTAGTTATATCTATAGCTGACTTATTATCAATCTTAATAGGAGTATCAAGAAAATCCATACCGTAGTCTCGAAGTTGTTGCTGAATCCATAATACCTGGGAACAGCAGCTTCCAGCAGCCATGTACTCTGCCTCACAAGTAGACTGAGCTACCGATGTCTGCTTCTTACATTGCCACGATACAAGTCTCCCTCCTAAGAATTGACATCCGCCAGTTGTAGACTTCCTATCATTGTTACAACCTCCATAATCCGAATCAGTGTAAGCAACAAACTCAAACGTTCCTCCCAACGGATACCATAGACCAAGTCCTTGGTTTCCCTTTAAATATCTGAGGATCCGTTTTGCAGCCGTTAAATGTGACTCTTTCGGATTAGCTTGAAATCTAGCACACAGACAAACAGCAAACATGATATCTGGACGCGAAGCAGTTAAATACATCAATGAGCCGATGATCGCCCGATAATAAGTAGCATCCACAAGTGTATCTTTAGAATTAGGAACTCCTAAACCATGATTCAACTGAATAGGAGTACCATAAGTCTTGGATTCTAACATTTGAAACCTTTCCAAGATGTCATTGACATACTTAGTCTGGTGAATGAAAAAACCATCTTTTCGTTGATCAACTTGCAGTCCAAGGAAAAATTTTAATTCCCCCATAGCACTCATTTCAAATTCCTTCTTCATACTCATTTCAAAATCCTTGCACATCTTAATGTCAGATGAACCAAAAATGATATCATCCACATAAACTTGCACAATTATATAATCTTGCTTCTGCCATTTGATAAACAACGTGCTGTCTATCGATCCTCTTGTAAATCCATTTGTCAACAAATGTGTTGACAACTTCTCATACCACACTCTTGGTGCTTGATGTAATCCATAAAGAGCCTTATCCAGTCGATATGCCCTTCTTGGATAATTTGGATCTTCAAACCCCGGTGGTTGACGAACGTACACTTCTTCCTTAACTTCTCCATACAAGAAGGCACTCTTCACATCCAACTGATACACCTTTATTCCTTTGAAACTAGCATAAGCTAAAAATAGTCTTATAGCTTCAATCCGAGCAACTGGTGCAAAAGTTTCATTGTAGTCATAACCTTCTCGCTGTGCAAAACCCTGAACAACTAGACGTGCCTTATTTCTTGTAACAATCCCTTTGTCATCTCGTTTGCATTTAAATACCCAACGAGTTCCAATTGGTTCGATACCTTTAGGCACATCAACTAATTCCCATACTCCAAGTTTTTCAAATTGAGCCAATTCTTCTTGCATAGCCTCAACCCAAAACGGATCTTGAAGTGCTATCTTAACATTCTTGGGTTCTTCTTGTGAAATAAAACATGAGTATAAACACTCAGTTATTAAACCTGTATCCTTCACTTCACAGAATAAACTAGTCATCTCCTTATTTAACTGATTTCTAGTTCGGACAGTTGCTGAAGCTTCACCAAGAATATTTTCAACTGGATGATCTTTAGTTGCTCTATGTTGAGGAGTTTTGTGACTTGGAAAATCATCACCCATATTCGGAACAATTTGGGTGGGAGACTCTCCATCAGGTTCAGAAGATGAAGAAGAAGATGAGTCAAGCGGGTCATCATCTGGTAGTGGAATATTAGTTGGATCACTTGAAGCACTGGATTGACCCACCTCAGTTGTAGAAACAACTCTGGTTGGAGGTACATCAGCAGTAATAGGTGCAACAGGAGCAACCTCAGAATCATAATTCAAGTGATCTCTAACAATAACAACATTTTCATCAATAGGAGTACCAGGAAAAGAAATTGGACCCTTAAGTGAAGTAAACACACTATCATAAGCAAAACTTGACTCAGAACCAGCATGAGCAGCAGGTTTATAACTTACAATCACGACATTAGTACCAAGATCGACTCTACCTGTCTGCGAATTGAAAACCCGACGAATGGGGGTTCCCGGTTTATATCCAAGAAAGAAACCTTCTTCAACTTTAGAATTAAACTTTGGTTGAGGAGAAGTTTTCAGAAAAGTACAAGGAACACCAAACGGTTCCAATCCAGACAAATCAGGTTTTCGTTTGTTTAGAAGTTCAGTGAAAAAGTTAATTAGAATCTCCATAGTCTCATCTTTGGTAGCTAAGAAGAAAACCCATGAAAACCTTGAATAATCATCAGTGACAACCAAGCAGTAGTACATTCCCCCTCTACTCCTAACATTTACTGGACCAAAGAGATCCATATGAAGTAACTCAAAAGGAGCGGCAATTGAATTTTGTGTCTTGGGCTTGTGAGGCTTTTTCTGTTGTTTGCCTTTCAAGCATGGAACACATCTATCTTCCAATTCAAACTTCTTTTTAGGAACACCTTGAACCAGATCATTCTTCACAATGTAATTCATCTTTCGGAAATGTAGATGTCCCATTCTTCTATGCCATAAGAGAGAATCACTTTCGCTTGCCTTAGACAACAAACAAACTTCCTTCTGTACATTCTTGGTTCCTAACATTAAACCATAAATATCTCTTTTACGAGGAGCAGTCAACAATATCCAATCATCTGGAATAACAAAACCCGGTTTCAAGACGAATGCTGCTTTGTCGTTGAAGAAAACTGAATTTCCTCGGTCACAAATTTGTGATACACTCATCAGATTATGAGTAAGTTCTTCCACGTAATTGACATTCTTTAAAGTAAGTTTTCCATCGACGACATCACCTTGTCCAGTGATTTGTCCGCCCTTGGAACCAGCAAAATTTACATGTGATCCTTTAATATTTACAAAATCAGACAGAAGTCTTCTGTCCCCTGTCATGTGCCTGGAGCAACCGCTATCAAGATACCAAATACTAATAGGAATTGGTGGTAGCCCCTGCACATGAAACAAAAACGGATCAGTTATCAAGGACAACCCAAGCCTTTATAGACTTGGGTTTACCATTCTCGTCCTTAACAAGCATTTCAGTCCAATATCCATTGCTCCCAATAGGTGCCTTGGATGTTTGCTGAGCATGCTGTAAAGGTATATTCTCAACCCTTGATTGAGACCTTTTAGGGGAAAATGGTCTATTAAAGAATGGTCTATTCACTTGTGGAACACGAGATGTGTTACGGTCATAGTAGTTCTGTCGATGATGCCCTGAATTTGCATTTTGTGATGACTGACCAGATCTATTTCTAGGGGAAACATATCTTGGTGAATCATTTCTTTTAGCCACAGGTGGAACAAATTTACCATAAGCTTGATTACCCATCCCATTAGAACTACTTGACACATTCTGTTGTTTACCATTCCCTCGCTCAAAAGACACATGAGAATTAGGGGATGATCCTCTACTTTGATTTGACTTAGCAGGAGAAACTGACTGTATAGAGGACTTCCTAACTCGGTTGGGACAACAACTATACACATGTCCCTTTTCAAAACAAGCAAAACAAGATCGTTGTGCTGACTTTCTAGAAGATTGTTGAGCTAATGGTTTAGATGGAGGGGTATTCAAGATATTCTTAATCTCCTGAGTCGCTATCTCTTCCACAGTAGGAGCCTTAGTCTCAGAAGTTGAGAATGATTTGGTAACACTAGGTTCAGGTTCAGTAACATACTTAACCTCAGTTGAATTAGTCTGAATTCCTTTCTTGACAAACTTCTTACTTAGCTGTGGTATATCATGGTTTTTGGTCCTCAGTTGTCTAGGAATGAATTTAAGTTGCTTAGGTTCAGTGGAGACGGATGACTTAGGATAGTCAGTAAGCACTGGTTTAGCAGAATCAGACTCAGCCAAATCTGGATAAACAGGGTCTAAGTTGTTGTTAAAAGGAGGTCTTACATCAGCGTAATCAGCTCCTAGTCCTGTTTTATCCTTAGGATGTCTAGGTTTACCTAAAGAAGCTACCAGATCACTTCCTCTCCATTTAGCTAAAGTAGTCTCATGTTTAGTAATGGTAACCCTAGCATCAGCCAAATCCTTCTCTTTCTTACCGATTTCACTAGAAAGAAAAACTATCTTTTCATTTGCTAGATTTTCTCTAAAAATTGATTCTTTCAGTTTGTCTTTTAAGGCAGCATTATCATTGTCAAGTGACTTAATCCTACTCTTAAATTGACGTTCTTGATCAAGTAAAGCACTATTCTTAGAGAAAAATGAACTACGTTCCTTGCTGATAGTTTCATAGCTAGCGGCTAACTCTAAAGTCTTGGATGAGGCAATACTATGTTGTTGCATCAAATCTTTAACAAACATGCAAATACGATGAACAGTCAAATAAGAAAAAGTTACCTGTTTCTCTCGATCATCGCAGTCAGCCATATATGCAACAAAGTCTGATATTGTCATACCTTCAGGAATAGTAAAATCATCAGCTTCTGTAGAAATAGCCTTATCCAATTTTGCATTTGGGCTCATCGATTGATTATCACTCTGGCTGCTTGTCTTATCAGTAGATTCATCGATCTTCTTATCAGCCTTTTTAAGCTTCACTGCTTCATCTGCATCCTTTTCATCATCAGAAACTTTTAATGCAGCATCAGTAGCAGCAGCCTCTTCACTTGTATAAAGAGCATAATCAAACGCAGCACCTCCGTCATCAATCACATTAGCTACTTCATCATAAATCTCAGCTAGCAAAGCATTTTCAGGTTCATTCTCCTTTGTCCAAAGGTAAGTACCATCTTCCTGTCTTGCCACCATGGCATTTTCAGGATTTTGAACTTGATTTTCTGTAGGAAGTTCCTGAATGATCATTCCATCATGCTCTGTAGCTTTGGTTGATTTGATTTGATTTCCAGCTTGCACACCTCCCTGATTGTAATTCTGACGATTAGCTGTAGAATTATCAAAACGCTTTGGTCTTTGACATTCCTTAGCAAAATGACCAAAACCATCACAATTATAACACTTAACCTTCGACTTGTCAAATCCTCTATTCTTGTCAGATGCAAGATTTCTTCCAGTTCGTTGCATAAAACGACGAGCTTTTATAGTGAGCATAGCCATTTGCCACTTCAAGTCCATTTCCTCTAAATCATCAGGATCAACTTGTTCATAATCTTTATCAATCAAACTTGGATCTGAAATTTTGCCATTGATAAATGCCTCATGAGCAGAACACATTGCAGCATATACTTGCATACGTCCTTCAGCAGATTGCATACTCATTGGCATCGAGCGAACAGTTGTATTTCCACTGTTTCTTGATCCACTGCTATTCTTAGTTGTAGACGAATTGTCATAAACCATGTATCCAGCAATTCCATCAGGATCCATAACAGGATGAATGGTTTCAGTGGATAAAAGAGCAGTAGTTCCACTTCCAGAAGTAGAGGAAGATGAAGACAATAGATTATCAGTATTAGCATGATAAAGACTCGGATTTTGTTGAAAAACAGAAAGCTCATCTTTTGCTTTACGCTTCATTTCCCTGTTCTTTACTTTTGAGACAATCTCTGCCAAGGTATAAGATTCATAATTTTTCTCTTCTTGAAGACTATGCACAAAATCATTCCATTTGTTCGGCAGAGAATCCAAAAATTTATCTACTAGTTTATTTTGTGTAAATGTAACTCCAAAATATCCCAGTTCAGTAATCAGATGATTAAAACGAGTTATTAAATCATCTAAACTTTCAGATTTCAAACCATTAAAGACTTCATATTGTCTGTTCAGCAGTTTAATTCTTCCCTTTTTCATCAACTCATCACCTTCACAGTATGCGTTTAAAGCATCCCACAAACCTTTAGAGGTCTTATGTTCTCCGAGAAGATGAATTGCATCCCGAGGTAAACACATTTCTAAGTTCGACAAGGCCTTTCCTTCAACGGCATATTCTTTCTTCAACACTTCAGTCATATCCCCAAGCCTGTATTGGACCTCATTTCCATTAACATCTTCATGAGTTGGCCACTCATATCCTTCAGTAATCATCACCCATTGGTTGAAATCAGTAAGGCGAATATAGGATTCAAAGCGTTTTTTCCAACTCCAGAAATTCTCAAGTTTTATCAATTTAGGGGGTGAATTGGTACGACCGACTTCATGATCGTGAAGAATTAATGCATTAATGTATTGGGCCTCTTTTGATGAAACTGTAGGTATTCCAGACATCATCGAAATACGACAAAAGAAAAAATTAAAATAAATGAACAGGTGCACGTGTTTGAGATAAACACGTGTTTAGAACAAAAAGAGAACACCACGAGTTTGACACTGGAGCACGAGTTTAAAAGTCAAACACGTGTTAAGGTAGGGCTAAACACGAGTTTAAAAGTCAAACACGTGTTAAGGTAGGGCTAAACACGAGTTTAAAAGTCAAACACGTGTTAAGGTAGGGCTAAACACGAGTTTAAAAGTCAAACACGTGTTAAGGTAGGGCTAAACACGAGTTTAAAAGTCAAACACGTGTTAAGGTAGGGCTAAACACGAGTTTAAAAGTCAAACACGTGTTAAGGTAGGGCTAAACACGAGTTTAAAAGTCAAACACGTGTTAAGGTAGGGCTAAACACGAGTTTAAAAGTCAAACACGTGTTAAGGTAGGGCTAAACACGAGTTTAAAAGTCAAACACGTGTTAAGGTAGGGCTAAACACGAGTTTAAAAACACACCACGGCTTTAAATAGCAAACACGTGTTAAGGTAGGGCTAAACACGAGTTTAAAAGTCAAACACGTGTTAAGGTAGGGCTAAACACGAGTTTAAAAGTCAAACACGTGTTAAGGTAGGGCTAAACACGAGTTTAAAAGTCAAACACGTGTTAAGGTAGGGCTAAACACGAGTTTAAAAGTCAAACACGTGTTAAGGTAGGGCTAAACACGAGTTTAAAAGTCAAACACGTGTTAAGGTAGGGCTAAACACGAGTTTAAAAGTCAAACACGTGTTAAGGTAGGGCTAAACACGAGTTTAAAAGTCAAACACGTGTTAAGGTAGGGCTAAACACGAGTTTAAAAGTCAAACACGTGTTAAGGTAGGGCTAAACACGAGTTTAAAAGTCAAACACGTGTTAAGGTAGGGCTAAACACGAGTTTAAAAGTCAAACACGTGTTAAGGTAGGGCTAAACACGAGTTTAAAAGACAAACTCGTGTTACTGTAGCACGAGTTTGTACACACTTCCTTTTGTCATCTTTTAAGTATACTTTAATTACTCAAAACGTGACAAGTTTATCACTTGTATCTGTATGTTATTTATAATCACATTCATACAAGTCGTAAACATTAAACATACCAAAACTCTGATCAATATGTAATCATTCACATTACTTAAGTCCAAATAACAAGTTTAAACATAACATAAGTCTATGATTACATATTACAAAACATGAACATATACTGATCAAATCGCTGTTGCTGTTGTCAACAGAATCATGCACTTACATCAAGAACAAGCAAAAACTAGGTTAATGGAAATCAATACCTCAAGAATGGAAGACAAGAGATTAAGGTTTTCAAATCACAATCTCCTTCCTTTTCTTCCTCCTATAATTCGACCACCACCACCACTTCACCAACCCTAATCTTTCAATTTTTCTATTATGATTGGAGAAAATTATTATTATTATTATTCTTGGATTATTATTATTATTATTATTATTATTATTATTATTATTATTATTATTATATATATAATTCGTATTATTATTATTTTATTCATTATTATTATTATTATTATTATTATTATTATTATTATTATTATTATTATTATTATTATTATTATTATTATTATTATTATTATTATTATTATTATTATTATTATTATTATTATTATTATTATTATTATTATTATTATTATTATTATTATTATTATTATTATTATTATTATTATTATTATTATTATTATTATTATTATTATTATTATTATTATTATTATTATTATTATTATTATTATTATTATTATTATTATTATTATTATTATTATTATTATTATTATTATTATTATTATTATTATTATTATTATTATTATTATTATTATTATTATTATTATTATTATTATTATTATTATTATTATTATTATTATTATTATTATTATTATTATTATTATTATTATTATTATTATTATTATTATTATTATTATTATTATTATTATTATTATTATTATTATTATTATTATTATTATTATTATTATTATTATTATTATTATTATTATTATTATTATTAGTTATTATTATTATTATTATTATTATTATTATTATTATTATTATTATTATTATTATTATTATTATTATTATTATTATTATTATTATTATTGTCCTCGAAACGAAGAGCCATTTTGATGTTGCGCATCCAGTCATTGTAGTTGGTGCCATATAATGTCACCTTTGAGCAGATGTTCAACAAAGAAAAGTTGTGGTTGGAGGAGGAGGAGCCAGAAGCATCGTTAGGGGTAGACATTTCTAAAAGAAAGGTAGTTTGAGTTAGATAAAAATAACCCTTAATATAACAACTCAAAATTGAAATATCGAGGCTAGGATCCAACTATGAAATTCACAACTTATAAAAGGGATGCCGTAATCTAATTGCAAATTTCATATAGGTAGGTCTTTTGAGACTCATTGAAACTATTCAATGGCATGTTTAATCTCAGATTATGCTCTTCCATTTGTGACTGGGATACCGAGGATCACAAACAAGATGTGAATAACCATGCAAATGTGCTTGGTAACCTCAATGTCATTTATCATCTCAATTGATGTGTTGGTAAACCACACACGCTCCATCAACAATGACAATTTATGAGATACCCATTACAACTCTTTATTAGTCCCTATTAGTGTGCTGGTTAACCACACACGCTCCATCAACAATGACAATTTATGAGATACCCATTACAACTCTTTATTAGTCCCTATTAGTGTGCTGGTTAACCACACACGCTCCATCAACAATGACAATTTATGAGATACCCATTACAACTCTTTATTAGTCCCTATTAGTGTGCTGGTTAACCACACACGCTCCATCAACAATGACAATTTATGAGATACCCATTACAACTCTTTATTAGTCCCTATTAGTGTGCTGGTTAACCACACACGCTCCATCAACAATGACAATTTATGAGATACCCATTACAACTCTTTATTAGTCCCTATTAGTGTGCTGGTTAACCACACACGCTCCATCAACAATGACAATTTATGAGATACCCATTACAACTCTTTATTAGTCCCTATTAGTGTGCTGGTTAACCACACACGCTCCATCAACAATGACAATTTATGAGATACCCATTACAACTCTTTATTAGTCCCTATTAGTGTGCTGGTTAACCACACACGCTCCATCAACAATGACAATTTATGAGATACCCATTACAACTCTTTATTAGTCCCTATTAGTGTGCTGGTTAACCACACACGCTCCACTAATGACTTATAAAGTGTAATGTGCAATTTCATGGGTTAGCATACAATTTCACATTTTCCTAAAGTAACTAAGATTGGGATTTAAATAAAAGGTTTAGTTACTTTTATTATCATTATACTTTTAATGAGAATTAATATAATCCTATCAAACCCGTTCGGCTAACGACCCTCCACTAATCAAGGAAGCGGTGGGTGAGAGTGGACACCCATTCAACTACCATTTTATAGGCAGTTTCCTTATACCCCCTTATAGACTAGCTTCGTGAATGAGGCCTACTATTGATTTGACTGACTTTATTCTTATACATATAGTAATAATTAAGCTTTTAATTTTACATATAGTATAAGGTGTATTTTAAAGCTTTTCAAAATACGATGATTATTAAATCATTAAGTTAATCAATTCAACAATTATAGCAAATTCAATTGAAAACAAGCCTAACGCTCTGATACCACTGATGGGTTTTAGGCATTACAAACTAACTTAAACTTTTAAGGGAGCATGCAACCTAAAACAGGATCTATGTTTTCACAATTGAACCTATAACTATGAACATTAAATAAGAATCCTAATACCCTAGTAAATAATCAAAAATTACTAAAGAAAATAAAATAGGATTACATAACTTTTTTTAGTTGTTATAGTAAACAAAAAAAAAAAAAAAAAAAAAAAAAAAAAAAAAAAAAAAAAAAAAAAAAAAAAAAAAAAAAAAAAAAAAAAAAAAAAAAAAAAAAAAAAAAAAAAAAAAAAAAAAAAAAAAAAAAAAAAAAAAAAAAAAAAAAAAAAAAAAAAAAAAAAAAAAAAAAAAAAAAAAAAAAAAAAAAAAAAAAAAAAAAAAAAAAAAAAAAAAAAAAAAAAAAAAAAAAAAAAAAAAAAAAAAAAAAAAAAAAAAAAAAAAAAAAAAAAAAAAAAAAAAAAAAAAAAAAAAAAAAAAAAAAAAAAAAAAAAAAAAAAAAAAAAAAAAAAAAAAAAAAAAAAAAAAAAAAAAAAAAAAAAAAAAAAAAAAAAAAAAAAAAAAAAAAAAAAAAAAAAAAAAAAAAAAAAAAAAAAAAAAAAAAAAAAAAAAAAAAAAAAAAAAAAAAAAAAAAAAAAAAAAAAAAAAAAAAAAAAAAAAAAAAAAAAAAAAAAAAAAAAAAAAAAAAAAAAAAAAAAAAAAAAAAAAAAAAAAAAAAAAAAAAAAAAAAAAAAAAAAAAAAAAAAAAAAAAAAAAAAAAAAAAAAAAAAAAAAAAAAAAAAAAAAAAAAAAAAAAAAAAAAAAAAAAAAAAAAAAAAAAAAAAAAAAAAAAAAAAAAAAAAAAAAAAAAAAAAAAAAAAAAAAAAAAAAAAAAAAAAAAAAAAAAAAAAAAAAAAAAAAAAAAAAAAAAAAAAAAAAAAAAAAAAAAAAAAAAAAAAAAAAAAAAAAAAAAAAAAAAAAAAAAAAAAAAAAAAAAAAAAAAAAAAAAAAAAAAAAAAAAAAAAAAAAAAAAAAAAAAAAAAAAAAAAAAAAAAAAAAAAAAAAAAAAAAAAAAAAAAAAAAAAAAAAAAAAAAAAAAAAAAAAAAAAAAAAAAAAAAAAAAAAAAAAAAAAAAAAAAAAAAAAAAAAAAAAAAAAAAAAAAAAAAAAAAAAAAAAAAAAAAAAAAAAAAAAAAAAAAAAAAAAAAAAAAAAAAAAAAAAAAAAAAAAAAAAAAAAAAAAAAAAAAAAAAAAAAAAAAAAAAAAAAAAAAAAAAAAAAAAAAAAAAAAAAAAAAAAAAAAAAAAAAAAAAAAAAAAAAAAAAAAAAAAAAAAAAAAAAAAAAAAAAAAAAAAAAAAAAAAAAAAAAAAAAAAAAAAAAAAAAAAAAAAAAAAAAAAAAAAAAAAAAAAAAAAAAAAAAAAAAAAAAAAAAAAAAAAAAAAAAAAAAAAAAAAAAAAAAAAAAAAAAAAAAAAAAAAAAAAAAAAAAAAAAAAAAAAAAAAAAAAAAAAAAAAAAAAAAAAAAAAAAAAAAAAAAAAAAAAAAAAAAAAAAAAAAAAAAAAAAAAAAAAAAAAAAAAAAAAAAAAAAAAAAAAAAAAAAAAAAAAAAAAAAAAAAAAAAAAAAAAAAAAAAAAAAAAAAAAAAAAAAAAAAAAAAAAAAAAAAAAAAAAAAAAAAAAAAAAAAAAAAAAAAAAAAAAAAAAAAAAAAAAAAAAAAAAAAAAAAAAAAAAAAAAAAAAAAAAAAAAAAAAAAAAAAAAAAAAAAAAAAAAAAAAAAAAAAAAAAAAAAAAAAAAAAAAAAAAAAAAAAAAAAAAAAAAAAAAAAAAAAAAAAAAAAAAAAAAAAAAAAAAAAAAAAAAAAAAAAAAAAAAAAAAAAAAAAAAAAAAAAAAAAAAAAAAAAAAAAAAAAAAAAAAAAAAAAAAAAAAAAAAAAAAAAAAAAAAAAAAAAAAAAAAAAAAAAAAAAAAAAAAAAAAAAAAAAAAAAAAAAAAAAAAAAAAAAAAAAAAAAAAAAAAAAAAAAAAAAAAAAAAAAAAAAAAAAAAAAAAAAAAAAAAAAAAAAAAAAAAAAAAAAAAAAAAAAAAAAAAAAAAAAAAAAAAAAAAAAAAAAAAAAAAAAAAAAAAAAAAAAAAAAAAAAAAAAAAAAAAAAAAAAAAAAAAAAAAAAAAAAAAAAAAAAAAAAAAAAAAAAAAAAAAAAAAAAAAAAAAAAAAAAAAAAAAAAAAAAAAAAAAAAAAAAAAAAAAAAAAAAAAAAAAAAAAAAAAAAAAAAAAAAAAAAAAAAAAAAAAAAAAAAAAAAAAAAAAAAAAAAAAAAAAAAAAAAAAAAAAAAAAAAAAAAAAAAAAAAAAAAAAAAAAAAAAAAAAAAAAAAAAAAAAAAAAAAAAAAAAAAAAAAAAAAAAAAAAAAAAAAAAAAAAAAAAAAAAAAAAAAAAAAAAAAAAAAAAAAAAAAAAAAAAAAAAAAAAAAAAAAAAAAAAAAAAAAAAAAAAAAAAAAAAAAAAAAAAAAAAAAAAAAAAAAAAAAAAAAAAAAAAAAAAAAAAAAAAAAAAAAAAAAAAAAAAAAAAAAAAAAAAAAAAAAAAAAAAAAAAAAAAAAAAAAAAAAAAAAAAAAAAAAAAAAAAAAAAAAAAAAAAAAAAAAAAAAAAAAAAAAAAAAAAAAAAAAAAAAAAAAAAAAAAAAAAAAAAAAAAAAAAAAAAAAAAAAAAAAAAAAAAAAAAAAAAAAAAAAAAAAAAAAAAAAAAAAAAAAAAAAAAAAAAAAAAAAAAAAAAAAAAAAAAAAAAAAAAAAAAAAAAAAAAAAAAAAAAAAAAAAAAAAAAAAAAAAAAAAAAAAAAAAAAAAAAAAAAAAAAAAAAAAAAAAAAAAAAAAAAAAAAAAAAAAAAAAAAAAAAAAAAAAAAAAAAAAAAAAAAAAAAAAAAAAAAAAAAAAAAATCTAGACCTTACAAGTTTGAACACTGATATCGAGGATTTGACTTTAAGCCTTTACACACTTTCCAAAGAACAACCCACTTGTTCTTTACCAAAGTATACGTGTGTTAAGGTGGTTGGATAAAAGGATACACTTGCACTTGATGTGACTTTATCCTTATTCCTTATCCAATACATTTAATGTTCTTGTCGGATCATTAAATGTATGCAACCATATTTGTACGGCACAAAATTCACTGGTGAATTTTGTTGCCTATAAATACAAAGTCATTTCTTTGAGAAAATCACTTTTTAGCAAATTGGTGAACTTGTTTAAATACTCTCGATCTAAACAGTTATACTTCACAACTCTAAGTATATCGATCAAAGGAGTTTATTTAGCAAGTATAGATCACTTGTAATTCAAAGATTGTTTAGATACTTACATACGTGTAATATCTAGGTTCCGCAACGATCTTGTATTTTGTTTATACATCAATAAAGAAAATACACTTGAAAACTACATTTGTGTTCCACCATTTATTTACTTGTTTAAATATTGCTTAAGTCATTTATTACTTTGTTTATATTCTTGCATATTTATATTGAAGTAATACTAGTCCGATTCTAGTTCATACTTGTCTTGTATTTTACACTCATAGGGTTAAACCATCGTGTGAGGGACTTTACAATTGGTATCAGAGCAGAAGGTTAATATACTTACCTAGATCTGTTTCGCGATGGCAATCCCAGAAAATCAACAAGAAACTCATGAAACTATTTTTAATGAACCACCCACTGGAAATAACAATCCACCACCTCCTTCTCCTGCTTCTCCACGTGTGCATGTGCATTACTCGAATAATCCTGTTCCTAAATTCAATGGGAGCAGTGATGAATTTGGTACGTGGAAAGCTAGGATAATATTGCATGTTACTGGTATTGAAAGGAATATGATGAAAATTTTAAACGAAGGACCCTATGTGCCAAGACTTCCTATCAATGCACTCCTTGACCCTACAGGATCAAGAAGTGGGAGAGAAAAGAGAGAGGAACACTGGTCCGAAGAGGAGAAAAGATTAGTAAATCTTGATACACTTCTTAAAAATATGATCCTCGGGGCTGTTCCAGAAACTCTTATTCCCACACTAGTTCTCTATCCCAGTGCCAAAAGCATGTGGGATGAACTGGTGAACCAGCATGAGGGAGGTGATGATACTGTTGTTACCAGAAAAGTCTCCTTAAACAAAAAGTATGAGTCATTTTTTGCTCTCCCCAATGAGTCCCTTACTGGTACTTACACCAGATTTATGAGCATCATAAACCAGTTAAGAGGACTAGGGGTAGAAAAAGACAAGGATATACTTTTGGAGAAATTTTGTGATATTCTTCCAACAAAATGGTCTCACATGATTCTGGTCTTGAGGCAAGGTAAAACCTTGCATTCCCATACTTTGTCAACATTGTATGGAGCCTTCAGATTCACTGAAGAAAATCAAGCCCAGAGGATTGAGGCAGAAAAAGATTCTTTTAATCATGCTTCCAGTAGTTCCACAGTGGTCACTAATACACCACCTTGTGCGGCATTAATATCTTCTGAGAATGTATTTTCTATGAAGAAGATGATGTCTGAACTAATGGATTCTGGAGTCTGTAATGATATCTCTCCAGACTGTGATGAAACTGACAGTGATGACCTGGTTGCAATGATGGCCAAAACGTTTAACCATTTTAAGGCCAGAGCAAATAGGCCCACTGGACAACATGCACCCAGTTCTTCCACTGACAAGACCAATCTGACATGCTTTAAGTGTGGCAGAAAAGGTCATTTCATGAAAGAGTGCAGGTCCAGTCAGTTTGTCTCTCAGTCTGGTCCAACTGCTTCTTATAACAAGCCTGATGATAGCTATAAGTTGAAATACAAAAAGCTTAAGGCTCAGATTGCTCTCTTGTCTAAACAGATGGAAGACAATAACAAATGCATGATAGCAACTACTGAAGAAGCATGGGTTCCCTCTGATGATTCATCAGTTGATGAAGAAGAGGAAAGAGATTGTTGTTTTATGGCTCTGGCAGATCAAGAGCATCTGGTGAGGGATGATGTCACATCTGGTCATTGGGTCGACATTGTTATTAAAAAGGTTAGTGAGTATGATCTTGAAACTAATCCTGAACTTAAATTGGACATCGCTGAAGCTCTAAATTCTGATTTAATTTTTGTGGAAACTGTAGATTTGACAGTCTAAATGGTCTAGAAACAGATTCTTCTGAAATAAATGCTTTAAAATCAAAATTAAAAGAACTTCAAGACATTGAACTGGCATTTCAAGCCCAGGTTCTGGTAACTGAACAATTGATTCAAGAAAAACAAGATCTTGAAATCATTTTAGAGAAAGAAAAACTGGTAATAAAATCATGGCTAGAAACCAAAAAGCCATATGATGCTTGTGTAAAACAATTTCCTGCTCAAAAACGCGCATATTTGGATGGAAATACTCATGTAGCATCATTAATACCAGTAATCGATCGATTACCAGAGGGATTCAGGCCCACCACTGTTTATGATGAGCCTGTAACTCCCAAGGCCAATACTTTCCCAGTTCTTTGCCCAGAGGTTAAGACTGAAGCTGTCCAGATGACTGCTCCAGTTAAAAAGGTTAAGCAGAATAGACCTTTGCCTCAAAACAATCCCCTACCTAAGCTCAGGTATCATTTGATGAAAATATTTTGTCCAGGTTAGAGAACCAGATTCAAACACTGACTCATCAATTTCAAAGTTTTAATGCAAGATTAAACTTTATTGAGGGTACTTCATCTGGCCCTAGACAAAATACTAAACCTTTTGCAAAGAAGACAAATTTATTTCTCCAGTTGAGAAAAAGAAAAAGGTTTCTAAACTATCAACTCCAGTAGTGTTTTCAACAAAAACTACTGTTGAAGAAAGTGAACTCAACCAGATACCCCCAGGGATCCATAAGGGAGGATCCAGTGAACCCATCAGTCGATGGGTTCCCAAATCTAATTGATATATCTGGTGTATGTGCAGGGCGATCGAAAGAAGCATACCTGGTATCTTGACAGTGCAGCTGGCAGGACTATGACCGGATGTAAGACCCTACTGGAGGAGTTCACCATTTCTGATGGACCCTCCATCACTTTTGGAAATGATGGTTGTGGAAAGACTGAGGGATATGGTGTTCTGAACAATGGACAAGTCAAGTTTACACGTGTTGCATTTGTGAATGGTTTGAAATATAACTTGATCAGTGTAAGCCAACTGTGTGATGATGGCTATCAAGTCTTATTCAATATTGCTCAGGGTATCGTATTCAACAAGGACTGGAAGGTAGTGTTGATTGCTCCCAGAAAAGGGAACGTGTATGTGATGGATATGGAAAGCTCTTCTTCAGAGCAATGTTTCTACACTCAAACTGATGAAGACACAAACTGGTTATGGCATAAAAGGTTATCCCATTTAAATTTCAAAAATATTAACAAGTTGTCCAGAAAACAACTTGCAGATGGGATACCTTCAGTTTCCTTCAAAAAGGAAAGACCATGTCCAGGATGTGAGATGGGAAAGCAGAAACGTGCCAGTTTCAAGACCAGACAGAATTTCAGCATTACTGAACCACTTCACATGCTTCATATGGACCTCTTTGGTCCAGTGAATGTTCAGACTCGTGCTGGTAAAAGATACACCCTGGTGATCGTAGATGAATTCTCCAGATATTGTTGGGTTATCTTTCTTAGGTCTAAAAATGAAGCTGCTGCTGAAATCATCTCTCTTATCAAGCAGATTGAATTGAAGCATAAGCAAAAAGTGTGTCAGTTAAGAAGCGACAATGGAACAGAATTCCAGAACGCAACTCTGGAGAAATTCTGTACTGATACTGGCGTCTCCCAGAACTTCTCATCAGCACGCACTCCAGAGCAGAATGGAGTGGTAGAAAGGAAAAATCGAACGCTGATAGAAGCTGCTAGGAGTATGCTAGCTGAATCTAGTCTTCCTACCAGTTTCTGGGCTGAAGCAATTGCAACTGCTTGCCACACCCAGAATCGATCAGTGTACGTGAAGCGACACAAGAAGACTTCCTATGAAATATTGAGAAATAGAAAACCAAATATTGGTTATTTTCACGTTTTTGGATGTCCAGTTTACATCCTGAACGACTCCAGTCAGTTAGGCAAATTTGATGCCAAAGCTGATGAAGGATATTTCTTAGGATATTCAGCCATTCGCAAAGCCTTCAGAGTTTATGTGAGTCCCAAATATAGATGAATAACAAACCCGACTGGCAAGTACAACTGATCTTGATGGACAAGTTCAGTTTACGATCCAGATATGGATAACAAGAAACAATTGACTGGATACAAAATGTAAGAACAAGTGGCAGAAACTATATAAGGATATATATAAATATAATCAAGTATGTAGCATTGAGACACGTTGTTTTCTTTCAATGTATTTGATTTATTGATATATAAACAAATACAAGGATTGTTGCGGAACAAAGATAAACACCCAAGTGTAAGTATCTAAATAATCCTGAAATACAAGTGATCTAATTAACTTGGAAATACTCGTAAGTTTACTTAGAGTATATCTCACAAGTTGCAATGCTAAAGTTTCAAGCTTTTTGCAAGTTGTGAGAAGACTTTGTATTTATAGACCAAGTCCATGATGATGTGGACAAGATCGTACAAATGTGGTTGTAAGCATTTAAGGAATTAAACCTAATTCCTTACATGCTTATAAAAGAAAGAGTATATAAGTCAGTTGATGTGACTTATAGTACTATGTTCCAAACCTATACTTTTAACTTGTACCTTTTATTAATAGATAAATCTATTAACTGGGTAAAGGTATGTAAAGTATAAAGTCTTCCTCGTAATCAGTGTAAAGTGTTGTTAATACTTTATACTGAGATGCTTCAGTCTTCGATCTGGTAGAATCACTCTTTGCTCGCTTCTGAGATGATTCCCTTCTTCATACTTCAGTCTTTGACTTCAGAATGAATGCTTCAGATTTATCTCGATCTGAACTGAAGTGAAGCTTCAGTGAAGGAATTCTGAGACATCTCAGAATTCTGTACAGACGTCTTCACTAAACTTCAAGCTATTTCTGAACAAATTATACTTGGTCGATTTCTGACCTAACAAATTCCCCCTATTTGTTCTGAAATAGTGCATGCATCTCAGACTTCTATCTATACATGTTTGTAAGTCTGAAATGCAAGTTTTTGTTTAAGTTGTAAAAGTTTTCTAAGTACATCTTATAGATCATTGATGTCTCAGAATTTTACTTGTTGTTTTTCTAACTTAAACTTATCATCTACTTATTGATTACAACATGCAACATATATATACAAACTGAAATGAATGTTACAAATGTAAATTCTTTACAAGTATATGATAGTCTGAAGAGAAACTACTTCTTGGCAGGCCTTGAACCAGAAGGTGCCTCAGTAGGTTTTCTCTTCAGTGGAGAGTGATCCTTTTTGCCAAACAGCCTTCCTTCAATCTCTACCTTGGCTTGCATCTTTTGTTGTATTCTTGCTAACCATGCACCAGTCAAGGCAGATTTTGGTTTCCCTTTCAGAACCTGGATCATCTCCCTGTGCTCAGAAATCCCAAACTCGTGCACTGAAACCTGATGGTATTCTTCAGCTGCCCTTCCTTCTCTTTTAACAACCAAGTCAAAAAGCTTCAATCCATCAGCTTTTGTTACTTCCATATCAACTATCTTGGCTGGATGAGATCGATGCTTCATATAATGCTCATATTGATCCCTTTCATGTTTTCTTTGAATTTCAACAGCATCATCAGACATTGGTTTGAAGGTAGAAAGATCAGCATCACGAACACTCTTTCTTGATGATATAGGTCCAGTCACTTTGGGTTTAGAGGTTGGTATGAGCAACTCTTTCTCAACTTTCTGAACTTCGGCCAGAATTTCCTTCCTTTTTATCGCCATTTCTTTTTCTCTATTTTTCTTTAAGTCTTCAATGGACAACTTAAAGGTCAGACTTTCTAACTTTTGTTCCAAAGGAGAGTAGTTCATCCCACATTCATATTCCAGCATATCCACCAAAGCCTTTTGCACTCTTGGATCATTTTTGATTTTTAAGTACCTTTCCAATGATAACCCAAGAGCTGCAGCATCTATGTGATCAAGGGTTCCCATCTTCAGATGTTGTTCCCTTTCTCTTTCTTTGTTCTCCCTCCACATAATAAATTGGTTGGAAACCTGCTTTTGCAATGTTTCCAACTTCTTGCTATCAGCTTCAAGATTGTGCAGGGGATAGCCGTGCTCGTCTACATTTTCACCAACAATGATTCCAGAACCCTTAGAACCTTGCTTTGGTTCTTCTCCTTCTAGAGCCTTTCCTTTTCCCTTATCTTTCTTCTGAACATGTTCCCCCTGAACTGAGGCACTACCAGAAGGTCCCTCAGCTTGCTTCTTGGTTGCTTCAATTATCTCTTGAGTACTAGCAAGCAAACCAATAGGCACACCACTTCCCCCTTTGGGAATCTCTAAAGGCATTTTAGCATAAAGCTCAACAGCAGATTTAATTGCCTTTAGTGGTTCCCAACTTTGTTGTTCAAGGCAATCACACATACCCTTTGCCATTGTAGCAAACTGAGCCCTTAATTTGAATGAAGAATTAAGGTTCAGTGCTTCTTGATCTTTTAAGTCCTTCAACATCTTTCTATCTTCTTCAGTGAAAGAAGCAGGGGGAGGAGGAGCAGTAACAGTTTCTTTCTTTAGAAGAGTTAGAATTTCTTCTAACTATTTTGACTGATTCTGAACTGAACCTTCAAGCTTGGAAACTGTATCTTTTACTTCATTTACAGCCTTTTCCACCTTGTCATTTGTGTCTTTGGTCAGTTCAGCAATCATCATTCTAACCTCTTCACCAACTTTCTGACAGACAGAATCTGAAATCTGAGCAGCTAGATTCTGAGATAGCTCAGACTTCAGATCTTTCACAATACCAGCACTAATAGAAGTCCCAAGTTCTTTCTCATTGACACTTGGCTTCTGAACCAACTCATGAACTTCATTTCCAACTGCCATAAACTCTTGCTTCAACAACTCAACACTAGATGTCAAGTTCGCAACCACCGAAGCTTGCACATCTCTCTTTGTCAACCTGAAGGCTTATCTGATTGCAGAGCTCACCTTGTTGCAAGTCATCACCAGCTCATTCAGCTTCCCAACCACTAGTCCTTCATTACCAGCGACTTTGGTCAACTCAGTTCCAAGGAACATCTGAGCACCTTTCATATCAGCCAAGGAACTAGTGTTGGCAGTTAGAGATTTGGTTAAGTCCTCCACCCTTAAAATAAGGCCTTGGACTTCGGTTTGTGTTTTCTCTAACTGTGCTTCTATATTTAAAGGAGGTGGGGGTTGTGTAGAAGCAGGAGCCACAAATGGTAAACTACCAAGCCCTTTAAGTACTTTGTTCATTTGAATGTCAGTTGGACTCTCAGATTCTATCTCAGAATCCAAGTCCTTCTCTGAGGGGGCATCATAGTTGATTGGAGGTGGTATGTTGTGAATTTGGGGGTGAAGAAATTGAAGTGATGGAGTGAAAGATGGATCGGTTACATATGCGGGAGTGGTACCTGGTGGAAAGATTGGATTTTGGTGAGATGGTGGTGGTGGAACATAAGGCTCATTGTCTTGTTCTGGTTGGATTTCTGGGGGAGGAGGAGGGGCGTTTGCGAGGATGGGGGCTGGCTCAGAATCAGATTGATTCGCCTCCAATAGTTCCTCGTCAAACTCAAAGTCAGCAAGAGAATCAAGATTCTCCTGAGGTAGCTCATCGTCATCCCAGAAAGCATTCACTTTTGCAATCTGGTCAGATATGCCCTGGTTTGGGTCACTAGTACCCTCACCAGATTCTGGTTCAACAGCTGCAGAAGCAGTTGCATCATCACCAGATTCAATGATTGTCAACATCTCTTTAGGTCGACTAACGGGTCCTACATTCTTTTGTAGCCCACTTAGTGACCTTTCTGAACCAGCTAGTGTGGCTGAGACAGTTTTAGTAAATACCTGAAGCATAGCAGAGGAGAGTTCAGGCTCATCTTCAGTAATGGTTGCCTTTGAGAAATCTCTGCCATATTCAGGTACAGAAGCTTCAGGTCCAGCTTGATTATAAGCTTCTCCAAGGATATCCATAAAACACAAGCTTAAAAATCTTGGGAAAGCAATATGCAGACTTCTCTTTCCTTTTAACTTTGTAATCAACTGAGCAAAGAGAATCTCAGCAAAATCTGCTTACATCCCATTCCAAATGTAATACCCCATCTCAACTTGGGGTAATGAAAGTTGGTCCAACCCTCCATGGTTGCCACCAAGACTCTCCACAATCTGGGTCCAGAAGAACCTCCAGCAATTGCCAAAACCAGACATGAAAATGTGTCCAGAGGTCTTCAAATTACCATCAGCATCCTCCATATCACCATGACCAGTGGCGACTAGAACCTCCCTGAAATTGACTCCTTTGAGTCTTTTAGCAAACACCTGGGGAGGTTCGAGGTAGTTCAGATGAAGGGAATTTCTGAACCCCTCAAGAGTGATGACACACTTCTTGGTGCCCTCATTGAGAGTGAAGGAGATGGATTGTTCATCCTTATTCACCACAGCAGTGTACCAGAATTCAAGCAAGTATCGATGATACAATGCTTGAGGATTTGCGGTCAACGCATAATGGAAAGGGGACTGCTCCCAAAAATTGTTGATTCTTCCCATTAAGGTTTCGGACTTCACATTCAATTGAGCCAAAAAGTTGCTCATGTTGAATCGGATTTGAGAAGGTGTGAAGTTCTTTGGCCATGTGGCAGATGTTTTCACATCACTCGATGGAGTATATTCAAAATTTATGAGTGATTTGTGTGAAGAAGATGATGATGATTTAGACATTTTAAGAATTGAAAAATGAAAGTGAAAGGAATATGAAGAGTTAAGGAATTTTGAGAGTAAATATGAGAGAGATTGATGATTGGGAAGTAAATGAGAAACTGAAGTAAATGAAAGAATGAGAAGGAATTGTGAATTTAAGATGGAATACAAAGTGATTTTCCAACTAAAAACAATTAAAAATAATTTTTTGAATTTCGAAACCCAAGACTCATAAAATATTTTATATTCGAAAATGATTTTGATTGGGTTTGAGATCCTAAAATGATTTCTGGGGTCAAATCAGCATTAAATGCAAAGCCGTTTGAGTGACCCCACCCTTCAACACTTTTTCAGAAAAAGTACTCATTTCTTTTCCTTTTACGGCGCAACTTGTGTGACACATAAGCATGACCAACGTAAGTTAAAAACATAGTATGCAGTAGGTCACGTGTACACACAATTGACCAAGTATCAAAAAAAAAAAATATCTTGAAAGGATTGTTGTATTTCAGTGATAACACAATAAATTCTGAGCATGGTTAGTTCCAAAGAGATCTGAACCATCTCAGTTAATAAAATTCAACTGAAATATTTTGATTTTCTGAAGAGCTTCAGTTAAATACATTTTTCTGAGCAAAAAGTTCCTCCTTAAAAATGAAGGTTTATTTTAAAGTTTGAAAAATATTTAACATTCCCCCTGAAGTGATGATCCATGAATTAATAAGTGTCAAGATAGTATCACAAAGGCGTTCGATAGCTAGGCGAGCAAAAATTACATGGATCGCTCAGACTGGTGAACCAGATCAGTGTCACTGAGGCGTTCATAACAAGATTACCAGTCTAAGGATTTAACATACCCAACTCACTGACTAGATGTTTAAAGGTTTTGACATCTAAAGGTTTTGTGAAAACATCAGCGAGTTTCTTATCAGTGGGAATAAAGTGCAATTCAATATCTCCTTTCAGAATATGATCACGAATGAAATGATACCTGAGGTCGATGTGCTTGGTTTTCGAGTGCATAACAGGATTGTGAGATATGGCAATGGCACTAGTGTTATCACAAAAGATTGGAGTCTTTGTGTAAGTAACACCATAATCAGTCAGCTGGTTTTTCATCCATAGAATCTGAGCACAACAACTTGCTGCAGAAATGTACTCAGCTTCTGCAGTGGATAGAGATACTGCAGTCTGTTTCTTACTAGTCCAGCTTACTAATTTGCCACCAAGGAAATGACACCCACCAGTGGTACTTTTCCTGTCTATCTTGCAACCTGCATGATCAGAATCTGAATAACCTATTAGATCTAGACTAGAGCCTTTGGGATACCAAAGACCCAGTCTGGGGACACCTTTAAGGTATCTGAAGATCCTTTTAACAGCATTTGCATGTGCTTCTCTGGGATCAGACTGAAATCTAGCACAGAGGCATGTTGCAAACATTATGACTGGTCTACTTGCAGTTAAATACATCAGTGAACCAACCATACCACGATATTTTGTATGGTCCACTGGTTTTCCATGTGGATCAGAATCCAAAGTTAATGGAGCAGAAATAGGAGTATCTTTTGATGAGACTGAATCAAATTGATATTTCTTTAGTAAATCTCTGACATATTTTTCTTGGTTTATGAAAATACCATCTTCAGTTTGTTTTACTTGAAGTCCCAGAAAATATGTCAGTTCACCCATCATACTCATTTCATACTCAGAAGACATGATTTTAGAAAAATTTTCACATATCTTCTCATTTGTAGAACCAAACACAATATCATCAACATAAATTTGTACTAAAAGGATATCACTTTTATCATGCAATATAAACAAAGTGTTATCGATTGCACCACGTTTAAAACCATTTTTAAGAAGATGTTTAGTAAGAGTATCATACCAGGCTCTGGGTGCTTGTCTCAGACCATATAAGACTTTGTTCAGTCTGTACACCCAATGTGGTTTTTCTTCATTGATGAACCCTGGTGGTTGATACACATAAACGACTTCTTCTAGTTCTCCATTTAGGAATGCACTTTTGACATCCATTTGATAGACTTTAAATTGATGATGAACTGCAAAAGCTAAGAAAATTCTGATAGCTTCAAGTCTAGCAACTGGTGCAAAAGTTTCATCAAAATCTATTCCTCTTCTTGTGCATATCCTTTTGCAACAAGTCTTGCTTTGTTTCTGATGATATGACCATCTTCATCCATCTTGTTTCTGAAGACCCATCTTGTCCCAATTGGTTCCTTCTTCAGGTTACTGGGACAAGGAACGAGTTCCCATACATCGTTTCTTTTAAACTGGTTGAGCTCATCTTGCATGGCTTCAACCCAGCTTGGGTCTTTCATAGCCTCGTCAATCTTCTTGGGTTCAATAAGAGATAAGAAACTGACGTTTAAGCATTGATCGCTTGTGGCTCTTCTGGTCTGAACCCCACTAGTGGAATTCCAATGATTTGCTCGATAGGATGTGCTTTAGTCCACTTAGTGTATTGACCAGGATGAATAATGATATCAGTGCAAGAACTTATCTGAGTAACTTCAGGAGGAGCTTCAGAAAATACATCTGCAGCTCCTTCTTCTTCCTGCAGATCATGACTTGCATCATGAAATTCTTCAGATTGAGGTTGCTCAGTGGAGCCTGATATCAGAGGAGAAGCAGCATGTACATCTGATCCAATAGTCAGTTCAGAAGGCAGTTTGAAACTGACTGGAGGATAAAATGGAATGTTGCTAGGCCTTTTTATTGTTGGTTCTGAACGGAGATGTTCAGAAGCAGGTTCAGGTGACTGATCAGTTTCAGTAATAGGATCAGAATCACCAAAACTCATTGGACTTTCTGAGGGTGGTGCAGGAATGGAATTTTTAAAGATTGCAGAATTGGATTCATCAAAGGTAACATGAATTGACTCATCAACCTTTTCAAGTCTCTTGTTAAAGACTCTAAAGGCTTTGCGATTTGATGAATATCCTAGGAAGTATCCTTCATCAGCTTTTGCATCAAATTTTCCAAGCTGACTAGAATCATTCAGAATGTATACTGGACACCCAAATACATGGAAGTATCCAATATTAGGCTTTCTATTTCTGAGTACTTCATAGGAGGTCTTCTTGTGTCTTTTGACATAAACAGATCTGTTCTGAGTGTAGCAGGCAGTTGCAACAGCTTCAGCCCAGAAATTCTTGGAAGACCAGATTCATTCAACATACTTCTAGCAGCTTCAATCAGCGTACGATTCTTTCTTTCTACAACACCATTCTGCTCTGGTGTGTGAGCTGAGGAGAAGTTCTGAGATATGCCAGTTTCAGTGCAGAAGGACTCCAGAGTGGCATTTCTGAATTCAGTGCCATTGTCACTTCTGAGCTGACAAACTTTTCGCTTGTGTTTGAGCTCAATTTGTTTGATGAGAGCAATGATTTCAGCAGCAGCTTCACTTTTGGACCTGAGGAAAATCACCCAACAATATCTTGAATATTCATCTACGATGACAAGGGTGTATTTCTTTCCTGCTCTGGTCTAAACATTCACTGGTCCAAAAAGGTCCATGTGAAGCATGTGAAAAGGTTCAGTTATACTAAAGCTTTGCTTGGTCTTGAATGAAGCTCTTTTCTGCTTACCCATTTCACAACCTGGACATGGCTTGTCTTGTTGAAGGACATAGAGGGTATCCCATCAACAAGTTGTTTTCTAGACAACTTATTAATGTTTTTGAAATTTAGATGGGATAATCTCTTGTGCCACAGCCAGTTTGTGTCTTCATCTGCCTTTGAGTAAAAACATTGTTCAGAGGTAGAGGGATTCATATCAATGACATAAATGTTTCCCTTTCTTGGTGCAATCAGTACCACCTTTCCATCTCTGTTGAATATGGTGCCTTGTGAAATATCAAATAGAACCTTGAAGCCATCATCACACAGTTGACTGACACTGATTAGGTTATATTTCAAACCGTTCACATATGCAACACGTGTGAATTTGACTTGACCATTATTCACCACACCATATCCCTCAGTTTTTCCATTTCCATCATTTCCAAAAACTATTGAGGGCCCCTCTTGCACCCTATATTCCTCTAGCAGGGTCTGATAACCAGTCATGGTTCGGCCAGCAGCACTGTCCAGAAATCATATGTTCTTCTTTCGGTCTCCCTGCACACAATCAAAGATTAGTTCTTTTTGGGAACCCATCTTTGGATGGGTTCACTAGACTCTCCCTTAGCAGTCTCAGATTTCTTTGGTTCATAAGGAACAGAAGGATCAAAGGGGATTTCAGTCATTATTTTAGATGACAGAAAAATAGTTGGTTTGATGGGGTTTTCAACCTTTTTCTTTTCAGATTTCTTCTTGGTTTGCTTAGAAAAAGGCTTTGTGTTTTGTTTAGGTTGAAGAGGAGGAGTTTCAACATTTTTTAAACGTGCATTACAACTCTGCACTTGTCTAGCCAATAGTTGAAATTGACTTTCTAACCTTAACAAAATAGATTCTTCATTAGACACCTGAGCCTTACCAAAATCTGAGGTAGAAGGCTCAGTGGGGGAGATATTTTTCTTCTTCTTTTGGCCTTTAGAGACCTTAGATGAAGTCTGAGGGGAAGGCTTTTTGGTTTTAGCCTTTCTTTCTGAACCAGTTGTCTGAGCTGTTTCAGATTTACCCTTAGATTGTTCCTGGACTCTATCAGTCACAGTTTTCTGTTTGCCAACTTTAGGAAAAATAATTTCAGTTTCATTTCCTTTGGAAGTGCATCTAAATCAGTGATTATAGATGCCATGTGAAGATCACCAGATTCATATGCTGTTTTTTTATTTGCAAAAGTATTTTTAATTGCAGCATCTGGTTTTGGTGCACTCATCCAAGACTTAATTATTTTCTGCTCTTTTTCAAGGATGGTTTTTAACTCTTCTTTTTCCAACTCTAAAGTGGCAACCA
>CM067170.1:92809439-92878459 GCA_034093135.1 Erigeron breviscapus | reverse complement strand
GTTTGACCCATAAGTCCAAGAACCCTAAATTTGACCTAGTTGCTCTTTGACCCGAATTTTGACTCATGGATGCTTATGTTTGACTAGAAATGTGTCCAACAATATAAAATGATGAATTTAAGACTAGTTTAACTTACCAAAATCACCACCAAAGATCCAAACCCGAAATTGAGCTATAGATGAGGTTTTCTTGAACTTTTGACTTCCAAATTGAGATATGATGGAGATACAATGATGATGATGATGATTCTTGTATTAATTCAACTCAAACAACATTAAATGAGCAAGAAATTTTTTTTTTTTTTTGAGAGAGAATGGTCTTGCAATGAATGAGAGAAAGAAAGAGAGATAAGTGTGAGTGGTGGGTGGTGGATAAGGGTGTAAGAATTTGGGGTGGATAGGGTTGGGTCAAGTTGGTGGGTTGTGGGTCATGGGTCACATCCATGGGTTGACCCGGTTTCATTTACAAGTTAGTCTAATCGATAACTCGCATTGTCTAATATTATATCACCAAGTAAGTGGTCAATCGACCCGTTAAACGTAAAACTAGGCATTAAATCAAATTTGTCATTAAATTATATCACCAACTAGAATTTATTAGTCAAAATGCATAATTAGTCAAACGGTCAAAACCGCGGATGTTACATTTTATTAATCTAGAAAACCAACCAGGGGAGCAAAGGAACACTGAGAGTTTGTGTGCAAAATGGCGGAAGATGCGCAAATCAATTCACTCGTTCAACCAATCTTATACTCGTATGAACAACGGAGCAAACGAGACGCCAATCGAAGATGCTTTAAACGAGTATAGAAATACGTATGGTGATTTTCACTACATCACGGAGTGGGAATTGCTACGAACAAGTCCAAGATTTATGATGTGATTTTATCGAAGATGTTTTAGTTATTTATCTATGTTCCAGTTATTTATATATTTCGGTTATTTATCTATGTTTTACTTATTTTATGTATGTTTTAGTCATTTTATCAATGTTTTACTTATTTTATCTAATATATCTATGTTTTACTTATTTGAAAACATGAATTCAAAACATTACATTTATTTTTAAAACGTTACAGAAAATAAAACATTACATGAAATTAAAACAATACATAACACTTAAACATTACATAAAACTTAAACAGTAAGACGAATTAACCACTTAACGCCAACCATAAAAGAATCGGTCGATGAAATGTCACTGTCACCGTCATTACGGCGCTGGTATTCATAGTGATAATCTTCCTCTTCCGATTGAAAATCGTTTACGTATTCTTCACCAGGGTCGGTCTCGTATCCTTCAGGTCTCCCGTCATCGTGAATTCGGTTCTGACCTGGAGCACATGGCCTAAGTTGTCCGCTTTCGATTTGAGCCATGGTAGAATCCCATACCTCGTTCAATTCTTCGTCAGTGAAGTCGTCTGTTGATTGCAAGTTTGGGCGAACTGAAAATTCCGCCGTCAGGGTGAATTCAAGACGTCGTGGATGCAATGGTTGAGGTTCAGGTTGGGGCTGAATGGGTGACTGAATGGGGGAACGACTTGCTTCGCCTCGTGCTCTTCCTTGCCCGGGTTGCGACTGAATGGGGGAACGACTTGCTTGCCCTCGTGCTCTACCTCGTCCTCTGCCTCGTGCGGGTAGCGGTTGTCCGATAGGACGGGTTGGTTGATTGCGTGCTCTTCCTCGTCCAGAATTCATTGTTAAAATTGTGTGTGTGTTTTCTCGATTTTTGGAGATTTTGTAGTGTTTTTGGAATGAGAGAGTGAGAGTATTTATAGGTGAAAAAGGAAAAATTTGAAAACTAGCCGTTACTGATTCAAAATATCCGTTAATATTCAAATTATGTATTTATTTTATGTTTATTTAGATTATTTAAATATAATAATTAAAAAAAAAGAATGCCCTACTCCAAGAAAATGCCCTCCAATGATGGGAATGCCCCTCATAATTAGTAAGTGCCACATGTCAGCACATGAATGGAGAGGGGCATTCCCATAACCTTCTAGTCTCACCCACTAGTCTTATGTTGTTATAATTCTAATTTCAAATAATAATAACTGTTAAATATTATATTATAGAACATAAGATTAATCTAGCGATATATAATTTCAATTATTTTATTATTTATATTATTATTTTTATAAAGCGCTTGACTAATAGAATAGGGGGCTGAGAAGCTCTTGCTTGCTGTCTACTTCGCGAGCCTTCACTGCCCCGTTCTGTAACTTACCTTCTTTCGTCCGTCCACGAGGCTGTAAAAAGAGAGAAAGGGGCGGCTATCTAGCGGGAGTCGTTTCGGTTGTATGCCACGAGGTCCCTATGGACAAGGGGACAAGTGAATCATCGCTTTTGGGCGCAGGCAGCCCTCTACCATCTATCCCATTGCATTCCATTGTCTCGTATTGTACTGTACCGTATCAGACCAGATACATCTATTGAGTGAGAGAAAGGTAATATATTTCATTCTATTTTCTTCATTTTGATATTGATAGGGATCCCCATTCATTCCTAGATTCCCGGATTGATTGTCCCTACCTAACTACATGGTAGTGGTCTAGGGAGCGCAATTTTCATGCCTCTCCTATGATGACGGTGTTGCCTAGGCATGAGATATGCCTAGTGCATGCCTACTCATTTTCCTTTGTTTGGCCATTCAAAATAAATTTTTCTTCTATAAGGTGAGTTAGACTCATTAGATAGTTTACCAAACCACGACCACCCACATTCAACTAAAATCCAAACCCAACCCACTCATCTTCTAGATCCTTCCATAAGCCTGTACCCCCAAATATTTAAACTTTCCATAACAGATCTAGGGTTTCCATATTCCCATCTCTCGAATCTTCTCCCACTCTTTCAAAACCTCTATATACACATACATACACGCACATATACATATATCCCTCTATATCTCTCACCCACAAATTCACAATCTTGCACTAGACCCACATGGCCAAATACGGCGAAGGTGACAAACGATGGATTGTAGAAGACAGACCAGATGGGGCCAACGTACACAATTGGCACTGGGCTGAAACTGACTGTATGCAATGGTCTAAAGATTTGTTATCAAAGCTGCTTTCTGATCACACAATTCTTGAAGGTGAAGGTAATTTGTTTATAAAGACTAAAAAGATTGATAAAATTGAAGGGGAAGCTTATGTTAATGTAAGAAAAGGGAAAATAATACCTGGGTATGAATTAAGTTTGAAACTTGATTGGATTGGTGAAGTTAAAGATAGTAATAATGATAAATCTTTGTTAATTGTTGATGGGGTTGTTGACTTATATGGGGGGAGGGGGAGAAGAGACGAGGAGATAGGGAGGGAAACAGAATAGGAAGTGGGGGTGGGAGGTGGGCGGGGGGAAGGGAAGGCGGGTGGAATGGGGGGGAGGAAGAATGATGGCGGTGGGGGTGGGTAGCAGGGGGGTATGTTTGGAGGATGGGGGACGGGGGAGGAAGGTGGAGCGGTGGGCGCTGTGCGGACAGGAGGGGGCGGTGGGGAAGGGAGCGACGGAAAAGAGCGCGTGGGTAGTGAGGTGGGGTAGGGGGGGAGTGGGAAGAGCAGTGGAGAGTTAGGGAGGAGGGAGCTTAGGAGGGGGGGTGAAAAGGACGAGCGGGGAAAAAGGGGGTTGGGGAGGAGGAAGGGGGAGCAGCGATAAGGAAGGGGCAAGGCATAGAAGGGTAGGGCGGATTGAGAAAGCAGAATGGGATTAGTGGCCGGGGAGGGGAGATGACAGGAGTGAGTGGGCGGCAAGTGGGAAGGTGGAGGGGCAGTGCGGAGGTGATCGGGGGGAGGGTGGAGTGGGGGAGGATGGGTGAGTGGCGGCGAGACTGGGGAAAGGAGGGGAAACAGGATGGGGTGGAAGAGGACAGGGTTAGTAGGGCCGAGGGTAACAGTGGGGGGGGGACACAGGAGTAGGGGTGCGTCGGGCGGATTTGTAGAATATAAGAGGGTGCGGTTGTGTGGGGGTCTTGGGGTAGGAGGTTGGGGGGCGAGGAAAAGGATCGTTATTGGGGGTGCAGTCAAGGGGGGGGAAAGGGTGGTGAGGCGTGGGACTCGACGACGTAATCCGCGGTTTGATCTTATGGGTGGGGGGGTAGGGTGGATAGGAGAGAGTGCGGATAAGGAGAGGTGGGGGGTGGAGTGGGGGGTAGAGGGGTGGAATGCAAAGAGAGCAGGGCAAAGGGAGGGGGGAGAGTGGGGGAGCGTGCAGACGGAAAGAAGGGTTAGGGTAAAGGGGTAAAGAGGTGGAGGGAGGCTGTGGTGTGGAGGGGGAAAAGAGAATAGGGGCTGAAGGGGTTGGGAGAGCAGTTGTATGATTAAAATGCAGAGGGGGGGGGACGAGCAGAGGATATGAAAGGAAGGAGTGGGTGTGGGTGTTGGAGGGGAAGAAGGGATAGAGGTTTGGAGGGGTGCGGTAGTGAGGGAAAGGAAATATGTAAGGGACGTATAGCTGATGGACGGGAGGGTTGCGGAGTAAGAAAGGGGGAGAGGTGGTAACAGAATGCTAAGGGAAGAGAGGAAGTAAAAAGGAGAAGAAGAAGAGAAACAAAAGGGAAATAGGGTTTAACTAAACGAGAGAGTAGGTGAGGGAAGGGGGTGGAGGATCTAAAGTGGGAGGGTTGGGTAGGTCAAAAAGGAGAGTAGACACAATGGGGGGGAGGATTGGTGGGGTGGGCAGTCGGGGGGGAAAGTCGAGTGGGCACAGGAGAAGGCTAGGCGAGGGGCATGAAGCGGAAAAATTCCAAAGGGGGGAGGGGGGGGAGTGGGGGGGGCCGGGGGAAGGATGGGAAAAAGAAGAGGGAGAAGATGGAGGGGGTGTCGGGGGGGGGGGGGGGGGGGGGGGGGGGGGGGGGGGGGGGGGGGGGGGGGGGGGGGGGGGGGGGGGGGGGGGGGGGGGGGGGGGGGGGGGGGGGGGGGGGGGGGGGGGGGGGGGGGGGGGGGGGGGGGGGGGGGGGGGGGGGGGGGGGGGGGGGGGGGGGGGGGGGGGGGGGGGGGGGGGGGGGGGGGGGGGGGGGGGGGGGGGGGGGGGGGGGGGGGGGGGGGGGGGGGGGGGGGGGGGGGGGGGGGGGGGGGGGGGGGGGGGGGGGGGGGGGGGGGGGGGGGGGGGGGGGGGGGGGGGGGGGGGGGGGGGGGGGGGGGGGGGGGGGTATATTTTTATTTATTTATCTCTTAAATTTTAAAAGATCTTATTTTACTTTTTAGTTATTAAATAAAAATTCAATCTCTTACTCAAATTCAATAAATTATTCATTTTTAAAATTAGCTTTTCAGTTTTTGCTTTATGCATTGAAATTAAACTTATGTTGATGATTTATTTATGAAGTATTTTTTATATACTTCATTATTTGATTTCATTTGTTGTTACATGATTGCATGATTTAAATATTATTAAAAAAATAAGTCCATTGATTAGTATTGAAATATATTTATTTATTTATTTATCTCTTAAATTTTAAAAGATCTTATTTTACTTTTTAGTTATTAAATAAAAATTCAATCTCTTACTCAAATTCAATAAATTATTCATTTTTAAAATTAACTTTTCAGTTTTTGCTTTATGCATTGAAATTAAACTTATGTTGATGATTTATTTATGAAGTATTTTTTATATACTTCATTATTTGATTTCATTTGTTGTTACATGATTGCATGATTTAAATATTATTAAAAAAATAAGTCCATTGATTAGTATTGAAATATATTTATTTATGATGTAACTATCTATAAAAAATAAGTTTACATTTAAAAATATTATTGCTACAATATTGTAGTCTTATAATTTTAAGTTTAGAAGATGCATTATTTATTTTTAACATGCTTTTACAACAACAATTATTTACCATGCAACGCATGAGTATAATCTAGTATATTAATATTTCGTTATCAAAATTAATATAGATTAGATGAGTGTTACTATATTATAAATGACTATATGTTAAAGTATTATGTATTTAAAGGAATGTAACATTGTTATATCATTATTTATTTAACTTAGTTGTTAAATTTTACTATTTTATATGCTTACGGTAAATAAAAATAATTGTATTAAATATTTAAAAATAATTCATACATATTTAATATTTTCAATTTATATACTTGTTTAAAATGTAAGTTAATATATAGATTTTATAATTTATGAAAGGAAAAAATTTAATAAATAATATGTTGAAAATTATTTAATTAATTTAAATAATTCATACTTCTCAAATATTAAAATTTCAGGTTTCTCATGACATACAATATTTGTATAATATCGTAACTTACCAAACATAAATAAAAGATGTTAAAAATGATGATGTTGTCATTTTCACAATTGTTTATTTCTTTGATTATTCTAAACACCATATAAATATTAATATCTTTTATTTATATATCATAAGATACTAAAGATGTAAACTAAACACTTATGATCAACTTATGATCAACATTTATTACGATTGATGATAAAAAAAACTATATAAAGTGATAATTTGATAACAACGTTACATAACAAAATGTTATAAATTAAACAAATAATAAAATAATTTTAAAAAAGATAATATAAATTTTTTAAAATTATTTTTCATAATTACATCACTAAAATAATGACTTTTATCATTAAAGAATTATTTTTGTTGTTTTGTTCGACAATATTAATAAGGGGAGTCATGAAAGAAAACGACACACCAACTTTATCTTCATTATTTACATTAACATTGTTGATATAATATTGTAGTTTTATACTTTTAATTTGAACGATACATTATTTTTATTATAACATATTTTTACAATAACAATTATTCATCGCATGAATCTAGTATAGTATTTTGATAATTAAAAATTAAAGTGTCATATATGTTGAGGAACGTAATTTTGAGGTATCATGATATGTGTTAGACTCTTCAGAGCAATACATAACTCTTTTATTTATTTTTTTAATTTAACTTGGTTTTTTTTTTCCTTGTAAATCTGATGTTTGTTGATAGAAGACAAAAGCTTAATTTCAATACGCTTATCACAAATCCATTAATTGACTGAGTTTCTTAAATACGCCCTCTTTACTTTTTCAAATATATGTTTTTGGCTTTAACTAATTTCAAGATTTTTGTTAATTCTTTGGAACGGTTTTATAAAAGGTGTTCCAAAAGCGTTCCAAAGCTAAAATTTTAGAACGGTTTTGGAACGCTTTATCAAATAACCGTTACAAAGTTAAAAATTAGGAACGGTTTTGGAACGGTTTATAGAAAAACCGTTCTAAAAGCAAATTTTTTTAATATTGGAACGATTTTTTATCAAAACCGTTCCAAATAGGCGTTCCAAAAAATGGTTTTTGTAGTAGTGTAAAGCTTTGCACAACTAGCTTATTCATACCCCGTGCAATGAAATATGATATCGGCTTCAATTGTGAATCCATCTTTGAAAATAACAATACCATCTTCATTGACACAATCTATCTGTCATAGATGTACAAAGAAACATTATTCATCATTTTGGTTCATCTCAAATTCCATAAAACTAGATACATTCCAAAATTTAATCTATGCAGCCTTCCAAGTTATTAGACACTATCTCAATCTATGACTATATAGTTATAAACAAATACTATGTATAATATACGAAGAAATATACAAATTATGACAAACAATTAAGCTCTCGATTGGACAATCTCCTTTTATTTGGGCGTCATATGTATGATAAACAAAATACTAGTAAAATGGACCAAAGAAATACAAATTTATTACCTCATCATGCTGCCA
Organism: Erigeron breviscapus; assembly: GCA_034093135.1. Classification (NCBI taxonomy): domain Eukaryota; kingdom Viridiplantae; phylum Streptophyta; class Magnoliopsida; order Asterales; family Asteraceae; genus Erigeron; species Erigeron breviscapus. Next base: position 92,870,714 of record CM067170.1, on the reverse strand, counting down.
TAGATTGTTGTATTTCTCCAAATTTTCCACTTGAAGACGCGGAGCTCTTGAGGAAATATGAACTTCTTTGGCAACCGTGGCTATTTCTCCGGACAAGTCCATCCCACTCGGTCCGCACCCAATTACGACTACTACCTGTTCATTAAATTTGATTAACTATGGATTATGAGTTTACTAATTACCGATTCATACATACTTATTATCCCGAATAAGATGATGTATGGTTAATGTGACAATACGATATGAAATCTTGATAGCTAATATGTATGTTGTTATCACTAACCTGATCACGAAATTGTTCAGGAACACGATAATTGTGACTATGGATTTGCTTCTTAGGCCATGTCTCAATGCCTGCAGCATTTATGTTTAAAAGGACGCACTATTAAAATTGACATGGAATTTTATCCAATGATTTTAATCCGCATTATTTTTCAATATTGATTATAATTATGATTAAGGATTTTGTTAATAATAGCGTTTTTTTTTTCATTCTTAACATGTGAGCTACGTAGTCATGTTCAGTTTGAGTTATATATATTTTTTACAATACGCAATAAAATATTATTATTAAAATATGGAACTAGCAAGAAAGTTACACGGTCCAAACTAAATAAAAACTCTAAGGTCTTACAACCAATAGGGTTGGTGACCATTGGTAAGGTCTTTGACCTTGAGGTATTTCACCAGGGTTCGAATCTCATTTTCTATAAACCTTTAAAAAAACTCAAGGTCTAACATAACTATTACAGAGACAAACACGTAAAATAACGTTACCAACTAGGATATCTCAGTTAAACGTAAAAAAATGACCTTTCATGGACAAATCCGAACACTCGTTGCAAGAGTTAGATGAGGTAATTTTTGCACCACAGGATTTGGGCTAGACTTGATCTAACGGAAAAGATGGACGTTGTACCAGTTTCATTAATAATTCGAACTTTAGTGGCACAGAGCTTTCACTCCTTTGAATAAGCCATTTTTTTATATATTGACTATATTTAAAAAATTGATAAACTGAGTAGTTGTTGATAAATACGTAATAAGCCAATAATTAATTAACTTTATGCAATAAGTTGTACATATATATTTCATGTATAGTTGACCTCGCACATTTTCGAAAAAATGTTCTTTGGATCATAGGAAAGCATGAAGGACAATCTGAAAAAGTTTCAATTGGATAAGCAAACATTGTCAAATTGAAAATGTTCTTGTGATAAGTTGTAACTTTATAATTGTTCTATCTCTATCAAGTTTACATATAGGGTAATGATATTCGTATCATAGACTTTAATAAATCTACCACAGTACAATATTCTGAACACACTATACAAGTTACTAAAACACATGTGTGGTAGATTCATAACCCGTGGTACGAATATCACTCCCCTCGCATATAAAGAGAAGTATTAAAAAAGAATGCATTTCTACGTACATACCTGGAATATCATTTGGCAGGGAAGGTTGAGTGTTATTACCGTTACAAATAACTACCGCGTCAAACAATCAACCGAATTCACCCCGTCCGTCTTCGTCTCAACCTCAAACTTGATGACATTTGAGTCAACGACCTCTACTCGGGTTACCACAGTATTGAACCGAATCAACTCATTGAGTTCAAAATGAATTGCAAAATCTTCCAAATATTTTAAAACCTCTTCGTTCCCCGGGAATAACCGTGGATCACCATACGCTTTCTCATCAAATTTAAAGTCAGTAAAGCTCATGAGTTGACGTGGCGAAACTGTTGTCAAGGATTTGTAGAGAGATCCATGAACAATATCTCTATTTGGGTCGAGTCCTAATGGATCTGACTCAACTCGTGGGTCATAGACCCATGTTCCACCAAGTTGATGTGATTTTTCAAATACCACGACTTGGTGGACTTCTCTTTGAAGCTCACGGGCCGTGGTTAGTCCGGATACACCGGCACCTATGACAGCCACCTTTAATGAATTTGCCATGACAGATGCTTAACTGTGTGTTTATTATATATCTTCCAGTCATCCAGTGGATATATATACCATATTGGATCAATGTAAAGGCTTTGTGGTCAATATTGAAATAGTTTTCTAATGCTTATATATAAGGGTTAAGTGCACGGAAATGTAATCAACTAAGGCCGAAAAGTTATTGTGTACATGAACTTACAAAAGGTTTATTGTATACATGAACCCTGCTATTTTTCTATTGTATAACGAAACCGGCTAAAGTCTTGATGTGGGCCGGTTAAGTGCATGAAAATGTAATAAACTATGCCCAAAAAGTTATTGTGTGCATGAACTTACAAAAAGTTATTGTGTGCATGAACTTACAAAACTTCTATTATTGTGTGCGGTGGTTTGACATCGTTTTTCATCAGTGATTGTGTTTGTTATTCATTTATTTGACATCATCATCATCATCAAGATATGGAGATCCGATTTTATTTTTTTTAAATTCTTATGGTTCTAAATTCTGATGAATGTGTGTAGTTAGAACTAGTTTTTTGACCCCAGGGGGACGTTGTCCGGGATCGACACTGCGTCATGCAAGCATTTATACATACAACGGTACCTAAAAGTTTGGACACTTAAAATTTACTATAGTTTAGTTAGAAACCTTAAAATAAGAGATAGAGAGTAAAGAAAAAAAAAGATTTGATGATTAAAGTTAGAAACCCAAAGTTAATTGATAAAAATTAAAAACTTTAAAACTAAACTATAATTAAGTTTGTATACAAAAAGTTAGACTAAAGTTAAAAAACTAATAAGTTAAGTGGTACAAATAAGTTAAAAGCGTTAAATTAAGAGATAGAAAGTAGAAAAAAAAAATAAAAAAATTGATGATTAAAGTTAAAATCCAAAGTTAATTGATAAAAATTAAAAACTTTAAAAGTAAGTTAAGTGGTAAAAATAAGAAACTATAAAAATATACAATCGTAAAAAAAAAAAAAAAAAAAAAAAAAAAAAAAAAAAAAAAAAAAAAAAAAAAAAAAAAAAAAAAAAAAAAAAAAAAAAAAAAAAAACAAAAAAACAAAAAAACAAAAAAAAAAAAACAAAAAAGAAAAAAACAAAAAAAAGAAAAAGATGGTAAATAAAAGATAAAATGAAAAAACAAAAAAACAAAAAAACAAAAAAAAAAAAAAAAAAAAAGAATAAAAAAAAAAGTAGAAAAAAAAAATGATGATTAAAGTTAAAATCCAAAGTTAATTGATAAAAATTAAAAACTTTAAAAGTAAGTTAAGTGGTAAAAATAAGAAACTATAAAAATATACAATCGTAAAAAAAAAAAAAAAAAAAAAAAAAAAAAAAAAAAAAAAAAAAAAAAAATAAAAAATTGATGATTAAAGTTAAAATCCAAAGTTAATTGATAAAAATTAAAAACTTTAAAAGTAAGTTAAGTGGTAAAAATAAGAAACTATAAAAATATACAATCGTAAAAAAAAAAAAAAAAAAAAAAAAAAAAAAAAAAAAAAAAAAAACAAAAAAAAAAAAACAAAAAAGAAGGAAAAACAAAAAAAAAAAAAAAAAAACAAAAAAAAAAAAAAACAAATAAAATAAGAAATAGAAAGTAGAAAAATAAAAAATAAAAAATTGATGATTAAAGTTAAAATCCAAAGTTAATTGATAAAAATTAAAAACTTTAAAAGTAAGAATTTGTGATAAATATATAACTATTTTATCTTGTCCGATATCTCGACCCTTTTACCTAGATAAAGATCATGAACCACCAGTACATAAACACACTCCCAATAGGTTCTATCGTGCCTAACCTAGACCATCACTAGCCACTAGACGATAGTCACGAAACAACCCCCAAGTTTGTCAGCACACAGCATGCATGATTTAAACTTGGTACATTCATTCCAGTATTGGTTTGGCATGAGCCCACTGCCTCGTCACATTTGTTAACTTAAACACGAAATTACAAAGACAATAAACGATTACAGTTTGCATCGATTAATTTAAAAGAAATAGAATTAGTTGTTCTTCTACTACATAAAGCATAAACAGCGAAAGAAACGAGGCATCTTTACAAAGCACCAGATAAAGTTTGTTTTCTAATCAGTCAGCTATTAGAGTGAGGTATACACCAAAACCCTTCAGTTTGAATCAACAATCAGTTTCTTGGCCACTAATCGGATTCCAGCGTTCTGTTGATAGTCATATGGGTCTAAAGAAAAGTAAGCATCCACAAATGAACCTGGACGGATCAAAGCTTCAAGATCTCCCAAATCATACCTACTGAACACAACACGTTGCATGGATCGCGATGGGGATGTCGACAGTGACTCTTTCTGGTATATCTCTGTGATCCATTTAGCACCGTCTCCTTCAGCTACAGTAGGTAATCTGTGAAATATAGATAATATTCAGCATTTACAATTGATAAATTTTCAACCCATTACTGAAATATGCTATAATCTTTGAAATCATATTTGAAACTAGACAATTATACACAGAGAAAATTTGGACAAAAGGAGCTTCTTGTCAAGCAGGAATGACCCATTTAGCCATACAAAGAAGTTAGATCATTTTGACCCGTAACCTAAACCACCCCACCCTACCCTATCATGTCCCTGAGAGGCTATGTGCAACTGATATATAGAGACTTACTGCAATTTAATGGTGGGTGAGTCGTAAAACCCAGGCTTTCTGATCACAACAGGTCTCCACTCAGAGCTGCTATGAGAATCCACAAACCTCTTAGCGATGTTATCACATGCATCAAGAACACCACAAAGTTTTGGAGATGCATCAACAACAAAACTTAGTCTTGGCCTTCCAGCATGATCGGCAAATCTCGAGCTTATTCCAAACCGTACTTTCAGCGCGTTACATCTGATCTGCAACGGGGCGTCTCTGTGAAGTAATTGTATTTTTTGGAGTCCACGGAAAAAGGGGACAGCAGCTACATTGACAGAAGGTATGTAGACTTCATCTGGATCAAGAAATTCGGTGCTTTCACTTGTGGCAGTGGATACAGTAGCCGTGGATGATTCTTCATCCATGGCTTCATTTGATGGAATAGGTTCGTTTATTATATTATCTACAAGCGGAGCCATGTTAAAAGGGTCAGATTGAGCATGAACCGACTCAACTTGTTCTGGAATTTGTTCCCCCGCACCAGAAGCCACCAGCGAAAAAATTGGATGTTGTGGAGGAGAATTCTGATTCTCAGCATTTCTACTAGATGAGGGTGGGCTAGTGCCCGTTCCGTCTAGAGCAGCTTTCGCATTACTGCGATTTCTGGTGGTAGCGTTTGGAGAAACCCAACTGTTTTCGGTAAATATATCTGGAAGGCTAGATTCCTACATGAAGGTAAATTGGTCATTTTACAGCTTGTTTAATAGAAATGAAGCTCTGAGAGTGGAGGAAACAGAAAATAGTATTCTTTTTTAATTTCAAATACTTCTTCTATTAAAAACCAAGTTATCAATGAATACAGATATTGGAGAAAGAACATATGAATAATTGAATAGTCTCCAGATTTTAAATATTTGACAACTTGCATATTGATAATCATAAGATCACAACTGTCTCAAAAGATGATGAAAATGTAACTTATTAGACGAAACAAGAGATTTACCAAGAAAAGAACAGTTGCACAATACTTAAGAACTTCAAGATTCATTCGAACATCGTCCAAACTCCTGGAAATAATAGAAAGTCAGTCAGTCAGACCCGGATGGCAATACTAATGTTTTCTCATGTCATCTAGCCCAAAGAAATGAGAATCAATCATATACATACATAATGATATGCAAATGTGATGTGATCCCTTTTAAATATCCAAATTTATTAGAACAAAGAAAGCCAGAATACCTTGATGTAACTTGTCATAGATTAGTCAAAATGGGCAAGTTGGGTAACTGCTCAAAACCTCTTTGAGCCAAAAGGGTACTTTTTGTTTTGGTTGAACCAAGACATTTGTTGCCCAAATGTTTTTAGTATTTTTTATAATAACTTGTTTCTTTTAGTTGATTACAAAAACATGCAATTCAGCAGGTCAAATGCATAAATATACAACATGGGAGATAAGCTAAAGGTATAACCCATTCAACGTTTTCCTTTATACCTATTTTGTTTAGCCATTTGAACCTATTAAAGATAAAGAATAACTTGAATTGACCAGAATCTAAGTAGATGACCAAAAATTGTCACAATAAAGCAGAGCAATTATGCTTATACCCTCAGATTACAACTCTCCTCCCCACCCATGACCCAACAACATCACCAACACAACTCACAAGTGGACCTGACCATACAGAAAGTAATGCAACAAAATAAAATTGTAGAAAGGATTTTGGTGCTGACACGTGTCTCGTGCAGTTTTTTAATACCATCACGCATCAATATTTTGGTGTAGCAATGTGAATCAAGGTATTAAAAAGTGTATCGCGCCATATTCATTCCTACACTAGCTCTCTACGACTAGGATACTTTTCTTGGATAAAACACATTTTTGTATTTGTAAGTAACGCTTACCGGTGTGATTGCTTTCCAAGCCCAAAATAAGATGCCAAACTAGCCATCTAAACAAAGATAACAACTATAATCAGCAAAACAACATTGATCATTAAATGATCTAATAACAGCACCTTAAGCCAAGCAAATTGTATCAATACATTCATATGACATCACATATAACAAAAATACAAATTATACCTTCATATCACCAGCTCTCCTTCCAAACCTTTGTGTCAACAAAGCCAATGAATCAATAGTCCCTTTCGGCTTGGGTGGAGCCCGGTTAATATTCGCAAATGCCTCTCTTAAACGTACACAATCGAACCGAATTATATTATGCCCAGCCCATATCCTTCCTACAAACAATATAAAAAACACCCTAAATTCATCACAACCCAATAACTCCAAAAAAAAATAACACAAACACAAACAACAAAACATTAAAACATTAAACCTTAATAATTACCATGTAAGATATCATAAACCTTATCTGCAATGTCAGTAAAAGATGGAGCTGAAACGACAGCGTCTGCTGTAATACCATTAGCCCGAACAGATAATGTAGAAATGAGTGAAAGATCATGGGGTTTGACCAAAGTTTCATAGCTTTCAAGTTCAACTAGCTTTCTCGGGCAAACTAGAATTGACCCGAATTCCAAGATTGCAAACCCTTGTCCGGGTCGGGTCGGGACAGTTGTTTCTAAGTCAAAGAAAGCTATCTCTGATCTATTATCTTGTGGGTTTGAACCCATTTTGAAAAGGGTGTCTGAAAGTTGGAACTTGGGTCGAAATGGGTTGTGAGTTTTTCAGGGCGCTAAATTGGTTGTGTGTGTGTTTTTGGTGTGTGTTGTGGGGTTTGTTTATATATATAAAGAAAAGAAGATAGCTTTGGAGAGAAGTTATGTGAAGAAGAAACGTGTGGTGTTACTTTTTTACCCTTGAACAAGACAATGGTGTTTTAATTATCAACCAATTGCTTGATTCTTGTTCATGATTATTTGTTGAAAGTTAAGCAATTTTGACCTATATTTGAAGGTCAACTAAATATAGCTGCAATATCTTTGAGTAGAGGTGTTCATTCGGTCGGGTTTTGGGGGAATAAAGTTATTCGGTTTGGATTATTCGGTTTTTTAAGAATTAGTAAACCACCCAATACCCAATCCATATATATGACCACCCAATCCAAACCACCCAAATAAAGTTCGGGTTATTTGGTCGGTTCTTGGATTACCCAAATAAAAAACGCTTTCAAATTTTTATTTAGTATATTTGATAATTGTCATGCAATCCGAATGTCAATTTACATCATTTTATTTATTCATACAAGGTTATTCAAATTACTCGGTACATTTAGATTATTAGGATTAACATATTGAAATAATTAAAGTTGTATTTATGTCATTTAGATTAGGTTATTATAGTTTTTATTAAACATTAAATGCTTAATCGGGTTTCGGTTGGGCCCCAATTGAAATTTTTCTAAACCAAAACCAAACCATTTAACGACTTCCTTATTCGGTTTCACCCAAACACCAAACCAAATCCGAATAACCCAATCCAAATAATACAAATGTCAAATGGATTGGGTGGGTTATTCGGTTAATCCGAGTAATGAACACCCCTATCTTTGAGGTTCGCGTTGGTGTAATTAGACTCGAGTGTGACCCTTTTAGCAAGTTCTTAGTTAAACATGAACAAAACAAAGTTTTTTTCCTATTCAAATTATTTGGAAATGACAAGTCAACTTAAATGTACGCAACCTAACTTAGGTAGTGTAAATCATCTCTAATCATTTCCCTAATCACTTCAAGATGTTTACGCGGGAAGATTTTAACCTTAATTGTTTCGACTAAACAAGACGCCCAACCAAGTCACTTTGATTTACTTTCTTTTAGCTAGTTCTTGTCTCTTTTTTTTTTTTTTTTTTTTTTATGTTCTATATGAATTGAAGGATATGGATTAACGATCAACTCATCTATTAAAAGAACTTAGCATCTAAATCAGTTGGGTTAACAAGAACCTGTTTAGGCAAAACTTATTTTTGTGAGGTGTCGAGAATTTCCACCATAGTTAAAGACACATGATAATATGTGTATTGGTTCATTATATACACTAATAGAAGGAATGGTTTATGCGTTCAAAAGATATATATGAAAAAGAAATAGGAAAACCAAAATTAAGGCAAGAAGAAATCCATTTGGGAGAAAGGACTCCACAAAGTTACCCTAAGCAAGAAGTAAAATGCAACATGGAAATATACTTTATCTATTCATGCTGGGAATGCATCCTTTCTCCAAACAATCAAGCATTCACATAAACCATAACCACAAGCAAACATCATCTTTCATATCTTTCCAGCTCTAAAAATTACCAACTTTTCCCATAGTTCATGAACATGGTTTTACCCAGTTAGCACTAGGACTATGCTCAAGAGACTAATATAAAACGAAGTCGATGTACATACACTCCAAAGTAAAATGTGCTAATACACTTCAAAACACATGTAAACTTATATGATCGGTTAAATCTCAATCATAGAAAATATAAATCTTTGACACGAGTATGCAGAATCACCTAAAAAATTAATCTAGCTACTACACTAGGTCAAATTGATGAATCAATGCTCGTCTGATGAGTGACATAAGGTTGAGTTGCCTCATAAAGATCAGGCTTGTATCCATTAAACCCTGCTTCAACTGTCAGTAAAAGAAGCGTATCATAGATCAAAGGTGCAAGCTTATGAGTCCTATCCCCTGCCAAGAACTCATGAACCAATTCACCTATTTGTACCCAACTTCTACCAGCAGGCTTTTTAAGTGCCAATCGAACCATCTTTTCTCTCACATTCTCAACGTCTTTCCACCTCTTCGCAGTAGCATACACATTTGACAATAGTACTAAATAGGCAGAAACTTTATCATCATCAATATGTAAATTAGCCAACTTTTTAGCAATTTGGGAAGCAAGATTTACATTCTTGTAGATTCTACAACCACCAAGTAATGCACCCCAGATTGCGTCGTTTGGCTTCATGGGCATAGTCTCCACAAGCTTAAGTGCTTCATCTAATAGTCCAGCACGACTCAAAAGATCAACCATGCAACCATAATGCTCGATTTGGGGCTCAATCCCCCAAATCCTATTCATAGTACTGAAGATCTGTCGTCCCTTTTTAACAAAACCAGAGTGGTTGCAAGCATACAAGACAGCTAGCATGGTTACCGCATCAGGTTTTGAGCTATCATCTTCTGCACGTTCCTGTTCCTGTTCCATCGATTGGAACACACTGAAGGCGTCTCTGCCACGACCTTGTTTTGCAAAACCCAAAATCATACTCGTCCACGAGACAGTACTTTTCACAGACATTCGCTTAAATAACTCATACGCATCATCAATAACACCACAACCTGCATACATATGCAAGAGTGCATTATTCAAACGAACGCTGCACTCTTTCTTCTTGATATCCCAACTCCTGTCAATATAAGAATGTATCCACCTCCCCATCTTTAAATCACCAATCTCCGCACAAGCAGACAACGCAGCCACCAAAGTCACGTGGTCCAACTCCATACGTCCCCTCAACATTTCACGAAACAAACGCAACGCTTCGTTACATTCCCCACTATCCACACATCCAGAAACCAACGTCGTCCAAGAAACAACATTCCTCTCCGGCATTTCCTTAAAAACTCTTTTCGCCCCATCAATATCACCACACTTAACATACCCACCAAGAAACGTATTCCACGTCACCACATTCCTCACACTCATCCCATCAAACACCTTACGCAAATCCACCCCCTTCCCAAACCCCGCATAAAAATTCACTAAATTCGTTCCCACAAACACATTTCCACAAAACCCACTAACCAAAACCCTTCCATGAACAGCCTCCCCAAACCGCAACACCTTCCCACGAGCACACGCACTGATCACATAACAATAACTATACTCATCAGGGATAGTTCCTCTTTGCAGCATTTCATCAAACAGTTGGAGTGCATCCTCAGACGAACCCGAACCAGCATACCCTCTAATGATTTGATTCCAGGAAGTTGTACTTGGGTTTTGGATTTGATTGAAAGTTTTGCGGGCTTGTTGGAAATGGCCTATAGATATATAAGATTGAAGGAGTTTGACAATGATGAAGTTTTTATGGGTCAGATTGTTGATGATGAGTTGGGTGTGGATTTGGGTTGTTTTTGAAATGGGGTTTTGATTTGGGTTTTGTAAAAGATTGAAGAGGTGTTGTTGGAGAAATCTTGATGGGTGTTTTATTATGGTTTTGGAGGGGAAAGCTTGTTCAACTAACATATACATATACATACAACATATACATACAGGAATCCAACAGTTCAACTCCTATATCTAGCATCTACTATAATTTGGAAGGGTTTAAGGTTTAAAATAGTTGATAAATCCTTTGATTTGAAATGTTGGGTGAATTTTCAAATTGTGTACATGAGTAAGTAGTATTTGTGTTATCTTTATGCGATTTTTTCGATAATTTTTTATTTTTATCAAGTAGTAATTTATTAACAAAAAATCTTGTTTTTTTAAGGTTTCTTAAATTATGAATTTTGAATGAAAAAATCATCTTTTTTAATTATAGATTTTTACCTTGAAACTTCACCTTAAAAAAACAAGATATATTGTTAGGGTTGAGTTATTTTGAGAACTACTAAAAAAAAACGCGAGAACCAATCTCATCCCTCCATTCATCAAGATCAGGAAGGGCATGTTTGTCATTATTAAAAAAATTGTTCAGCTCTCTCTTACTCTCTCCTCTTATTAAATCAAAAAAATATCTAAATCATTAAAAAAAAATTATCTCACAAACCGTACATCGTTAGACGGAAAAAAAAGCATGGGTAGTCTTGAAATTTCGTCCTCTTTCATTAGAGATGCGATTCGATATACTTTTGACGACTTTTTAAATTTCGTTTTTTTTCCATCACGTTCATCCTACACATGTGTAGGACAAGTAGAAACCACTAAAAGGTTCATCCTACACATGTGTAGGACAAGTGAAAACCACAAAAAGGTTCATCCTACAAATGTGTGGGACAAGTGGAAACCACTAAAAGGTTCAGGGGTAAGTTACTTATAAAGTTTATAACTTACCCGTTCAGGGGGGCTTCGCCCTTCTCGGTAGGCTACCTCGAACTGGTAAGCTTATAACTTACACATGGGTAAGTACAATCTACACATGTGTAGGAAAGACCTGGAACTGGTGAGTTGTATAACCTGCCCATGGTTAAGTATAACCCTACACATGGGTAAGTACAAACTACACATGGGTAAGTTACTTATAAAGTTCAAAAATGATGAGGACGCATTGTAAAACCCTAAATACTAAACCCTAAATTCTAAACCCTAGGGCGGGATGTATTAGGGGGACGGATGTATACGGTACGCTTTAGGGTTTAGGGTTTGAAGTTGTAGGGTTAGTCTAACAGCTAACCCTACAACTTCAAACCCTAAACCCTAAAGCTTAATTGCTAATCCGAGGGGGAAGCTACATTCTAAAAACCCTGGAAAATCTAAACCCTAAAAACCTAAAAAGGACGAGGGTTCCCACTCTAGGGTTTAAGGTTTGAATCCCGAGGGTTAGCCGCCTCGACCTTCAAACCCTAAACCCTAAAGCTTAATTGCTAATCCGAGGGGGAAGCTACATTCTAAAAACCCTGGAAAATCTAAACCCTAGAGCGGGATGTATTAGGAGGGACGGACGTATACGGTACTCTTTAGGGTTTAGGGTTTGAAGTTGTAGGGCTTCGCCCGTGTAGGACAAGTGGAAACCACTAAAAGGTTCATCCTACACATGTGTAGGACAAGTGGAAACCACTAAAAGGTTCATCCTACACATGTGTAGGACAAGTGGAAACCACTAAAAGGTTCATCCTATACATGTGTAGGGCAAGTGGAAACCACTAAAAGGTTCATCCTACACATGTGTAGGTCATCAAAGAATAATAACTACACATCCTACACATGTGTAAGATAAGTGAAAACCACTAAAAGGATCATCCTACACATGTGTAGGTCATCAAAGAATAATAACTACACACTAAAAGGTTCATTCTACACATGTGTAGGACAAGTGGAAACCACTAAAAGGTTCATCCTACACATGTGTAGGACAAGTGGAAACCACTAAAAGGTTCATCCTACACATGTGTAGGACAAGTGGAAACCACTAAAAGGTTCATCCTACACATGTGTAGGTCATCAAAGAATAATAACTACACAGTAAAAGGTTCATTCTACACATGTGTAGGACAAGTGGAAACCACTAAAAGGTTCATCCTACACATGTGTAGGACAAGTGGAAACCACTAAAAGGTTCATCCTACACATGTGTAGGACAAGTGGAAACCACTAAAAGGTTCATCCTACACATGTGTAGGACAAGTGGAAACCACTAAAAGGTTCATCCTACACATGTGTAGGACAAGTGGAAACCACTAAAAGGTTCATCCTACACATGTGTAGGACAAGTGGAAACCACTAAAAGGTTCATCCTACACATGTGTAGGTCATCAAAGAATAATAACTTACACATGTGTAGGACAAGTGGAAACCACTAAAAGGTTCATCCTACACATGTGTAGGACAAGTGGAAACCACTAAAAGGTTCATCCTACACATGTGTAGGACAAGTGGAAACCACTAAAAGGTTCATCCTACACATGTGTAGGACAAGTGGAAACCACTAAAAGGTTCATCCTACACATGTGTAGGACAAGTGGAAACCACTAAAAGGTTCATCCTACACATGTGTAGGACAAGTGGAAACCACTAAAAGGTTCATCCTACACATGTGTAGGACAAGTGGAAACCACTAAAAGGTTCATCCTACACATGTGTAGGACAAGTGGAAACCACTAAAAGGTTCATCCTACACATGTGTAGGACAAGTGGAAACCACTAAAAGGTTCATCCTACACATGTGTAGGACAAGTGGAAACCACTAAAAGGTTCATCCTACACATGTGTAGGACAAGTGGAAACCACTAAAAGGTTCATCCTACACATGTGTAGGACAAGTGGAAACCACTAAAAGGTTCATCCTACACATGTGTAGGACAAGTGGAAACCACTAAAAGGTTCATCCTACACATGTGTAGGACAAGTGGAAACCACTAAAAGGTTCATCCTACACATGTGTAGGACAAGTGGAAACCACTAAAAGGTTCATCCTACACATGTGTAGGACAAGTGGAAACCACTAAAAGGTTCATCCTACACATGTGTAGGACAAGTGGAAACCACTAAAAGGTTCATCCTACACATGTGTAGGACAAGTGGAAACCACTAAAAGGTTCATCCTACACATGTGTAGGACAAGTGGAAACCACTAAAAGGTTCATCCTACACATGTGTAGGACAAGTGGAAACCACTAAAAGGTTCATCCTACACATGTGTAGGACAAGTGGAAACCACTAAAAGGTTCATCCTACACATGTGTAGGACAAGTGGAAACCACTAAAAGGTTCATCCTACACATGTGTAGGACAAGTGGAAACCACTAAAAGGTTCATCCTACACATGTGTAGGACAAGTGGAAACCACTAAAAGGTTCATCCTACACATGTGTAGGACAAGTGGAAACCACTAAAAGGTTCATCCTACACATGTGTAGGACAAGTGGAAACCACTAAAAGGTTCATCCTACACATGTGTAGGACAAGTGGAAACCACTAAAAGGTTCATCCTACACATGTGTAGGACAAGTGGAAACCACTAAAAGGTTCATCCTACACATGTGTAGGACAAGTGGAAACCACTAAAAGGTTCATCCTACACATGTGTAGGACAAGTGGAAACCACTAAAAGGTTCATCCTACACATGTGTAGGACAAGTGGAAACCACTAAAAGGTTCATCCTACACATGTGTAGGACAAGTGGAAACCACTAAAAGGTTCATCCTACACATGTGTAGGACAAGTGGAAACCACTAAAAGGTTCATCCTACACATGTGTAGGACAAGTGGAAACCACTAAAAGGTTCATCCTACACATGTGTAGGACAAGTGGAAACCACTAAAAGGTTCATCCTACACATGTGTAGGACAAGTGGAAACCACTAAAAGGTTCATCCTACACATGTGTAGGACAAGTGGAAACCACTAAAAGGTTCATCCTACACATGTGTAGGACAAGTGGAAACCACTAAAAGGTTCATCCTACACATGTGTAGGACAAGTGGAAACCACTAAAAGGTTCATCCTACACATGTGTAGGACAAGTGGAAACCACTAAAAGGTTCATCCTACACATGTGTAGGACAAGTGGAAACCACTAAAAGGTTCATCCTACACATGTGTAGGACAAGTGGAAACCACTAAAAGGTTCATCCTACACATGTGTAGGACAAGTGGAAACCACTAAAAGGTTCATCCTACACATGTGTAGGACAAGTGGAAACCACTAAAAGGTTCATCCTACACATGTGTAGGACAAGTGGAAACCACTAAAAGGTTCATCCTACACATGTGTAGGACAAGTGGAAACCACTAAAAGGTTCATCCTACACATGTGTAGGACAAGTGGAAACCACTAAAAGGTTCATCCTACACATGTGTAGGACAAGTGGAAACCACTAAAAGGTTCATCCTACACATGTGTAGGACAAGTGGAAACCACTAAAAGGTTCATCCTACACATGTGTAGGACAAGTGGAAACCACTAAAAGGTTCATCCTACACATGTGTAGGACAAGTGGAAACCACTAAAAGGTTCATCCTACACATGTGTAGGACAAGTGGAAACCACTAAAAGGTTCATCCTACACATGTGTAGGACAAGTGGAAACCACTAAAAGGTTCATCCTACACATGTGTAGGACAAGTGGAAACCACTAAAAGGTTCATCCTACACATGTGTAGGACAAGTGGAAACCACTAAAAGGTTCATCCTACACATGTGTAGGACAAGTGGAAACCACTAAAAGGTTCATCCTACACATGTGTAGGACAAGTGGAAACCACTAAAAGGTTCATCCTACACATGTGTAGGACAAGTGGAAACCACTAAAAGGTTCATCCTACACATGTGTAGGACAAGTGGAAACCACTAAAAGGTTCATCCTACACATGTGTAGGACAAGTGGAAACCACTAAAAGGTTCATCCTACACATGTGTAGGACAAGTGGAAACCACTAAAAGGTTCATCCTACACATGTGTAGGACAAGTGGAAACCACTAAAAGGTTCATCCTACACATGTGTAGGACAAGTGGAAACCACTAAAAGGTTCATCCTACACATGTGTAGGACAAGTGGAAACCACTAAAAGGTTCATCCTACACATGTGTAGGACAAGTGGAAACCACTAAAAGGTTCATCCTACACATGTGTAGGACAAGTGGAAACCACTAAAAGGTTCATCCTACACATGTGTAGGACAAGTGGAAACCACTAAAAGGTTCATCCTACACATGTGTAGGACAAGTGGAAACCACTAAAAGGTTCATCCTACACATGTGTAGGACAAGTGGAAACCACTAAAAGGTTCATCCTACACATGTGTAGGACAAGTGGAAACCACTAAAAGGTTCATCCTACACATGTGTAGGACAAGTGGAAACCACTAAAAGGTTCATCCTACACATGTGTAGGACAAGTGGAAACCACTAAAAGGTTCATCCTACACATGTGTAGGACAAGTGGAAACCACTAAAAGGTTCATCCTACACATGTGTAGGACAAGTGGAAACCACTAAAAGGTTCATCCTACACATGTGTAGGACAAGTGGAAACCACTAAAAGGTTCATCCTACACATGTGTAGGACAAGTGGAAACCACTAAAAGGTTCATCCTACACATGTGTAGGACAAGTGGAAACCACTAAAAGGTTCATCCTACACATGTGTAGGACAAGTTAATATGATATCCGCGTTCATTTGTCTTTCTATTTCTACATTTACTTATATGGTACTTTCCATTTCTTTTTGTATTTTACATATAATAGTATAACTTTTATTGCGTTTTCACATATTTTTTTATTGTTGTTGCATGAATAACATTCGTTTTTTTCTATTGATTCAACTATTCATAGAATTTATCATGTAAATGATTACTATATCTTACGTTTGCATATGACAACACATTTCCAGACACACGTTTAAACAAAGAAACAAATGAATGTATCTCCCGTTTGTATAAGGTTTTCTGAAAGTAATGTTATGTCTCCCGGGACGAAGCCCTGGTAACATAACTAGTTAATTCAAAAAAACTGTCGTTAAAAAAACAAAAATAAAGAAATAGTTGAAACTGGTCACAAGCATAAAAATTTAATTATGTATTTATATCTGTGTCAAAAAAATGGCTTGTTGTAGACAAAAACCTTTTAATTTACTATGTTTATCTTTATATATTTTCGACTGATGAAGATTCCTTAAGTCATCTCAATTTGATTAATCAAGTCAAACAACAACTTCGAACTATTAAACATGCATTACTCTGTCTTCAATGTTTTATATTATACTTTATAAAATATACTAAAATTATATTAAAAATAGAACGAATTGCATTTTTGGTCCCTGTGTTATCACACATTTTGCAAGTTTGATACAAAAGTGTGAAAAGTCGCGAAACTCATCCCTGTCATATCACACCTGTTGCAATTTTGGTCCAAAACTAACGTGCCGTTAGAATTCAGTCGTTAATGCCCCCATGTGCTTGTCACATGGGGGGTAGTTTCGTCCATTTATTGCTCATAGGACCATTTCTGCAAAAAAAAAATATTTTGTATAAATCTAAAAAATTATTTTTATATAAATCTAAAAAAAATTACTATACGTATACAAAGTTTAAGAACTATAATGAGCATGTAAGTCAAACAAAAAAATTAGATCTATTAAACATGCATTACTCTGTCTTCAATGTTTTATATTATACTTTATAAAATATACTAAAATTATATTAAAAATAGAACGAATTGCATTTTTGGTCCCTGTGTTATCACACATTTTGCAAGTTTGATACAAAAGTGTGAAAAGTCGCGAAACTCATCCCTGTCATATCACACCTGTTGCAATTTTGGTCCAAAACTAACGTGCCGTTAGAATTCAGTCGTTAATGCCCCCATGTGCTTGTCACATGGGGGGTAGTTTCGTCCATTTATTGCTCATAGGACCATTTCTGCAAAAAAAAAATATTTTGTATAAATCTAAAAAAATTATTTTGTATAAATCTAAAAAATTATTTTTATATAAATCTAAAAAATTATTTTGTATAAATCTAAAAAATTATTTTTATATAAATCTAAAAAAATTATTTTGTATAAACACAATCGAAATAAACAATCTGATCTCATTCTCTTGTTCCTTTTAGGCATGGTTTGGATCGGAGTTGAAAAAGGAACAAGAGAATGAGATCAGATTGTTTATTTCGATTGTGTTTATACAAAATAATTTTTTAGATTTATATAAAAATAATTTTTTAGATTTATACAAAATAATTTTTTAGATTTATATAAAAATAATTTTTTAGATTTATACAAAATAATTTTTTAGATTTATATAAAAATAATTTTTTAGATTTATACAAAATAATTTTTTTTAGATTTATACAAAATAATTTTTTTTGCAGAAATGGTCCTATGAGCAACAAATGGACGAAACTACCCCCATGTGACAAGCACATGGGGGCATTAACGACTGAATTCTAACGGCACGTTAGTTTTGGACCAAAATTGCAACATGTGTGATATGACAGGGATGAGTTTCGCGACTTTTCACACTTTTGTATCAAACTTGCAAAATGTGTGATAACACAGGGACCAAAAATGCAATTCGTTCTTAAAAATATTACCAGTGGCAACTTTGGATTGAGACTTCTATTCAAGAATTAGCAACAAATGAGTATTGTTCATGGAAAAATTCAAATGAAAATGATGAAAATTTCCACCAAGTTTCCATACACTAAAACCCTAAACCCTAATTTCTCAAAACCAATGTCTTCAATTCCCACATCTTATATGTCCAACAAAATCTTGAATTCAAAATCAGCAACAGAAGCCCTTCAAATTTACTACAAATCAATTCATTACAACAACAACAAAGAACAAGACCCCACAAAGAATCTTAAACTACATTCTGCAACCATCCATTTCTTAACTAATCAAAGATTATACTTGAAGGCAAGGTGTTTGATAAAAGGCCTCATAGAAACTTTACATAAATCATGCTCACCAAACAGATCAAGTTCGTTGCTTTTTCATGCCCTTGACCAACCCGAGTTTGTTAGACCAAAAAGTAAGGTGTTTGGAGTGTTAGTGATGGGTTTATGCGAGTTGGGTTTTGTCGATGAGGCATTTTGGGTGGTTAAAAAGATAGAATTTTTGCCTGATGTTCATGTTTGCAACAGGGTTTTAGATGGGTTTTTGAAATTGGGTAGAGTTAGTACAATGTGGGAGGTTTATGGGTACGTTAAGGGTCGTGAGATGTTGTCGAGTGTTGTTACGTATGGGATTCTGATTGATGGGTGTTGTCGTGAAGGGGATCTTGAGAAAGGACTTGAGTTGTTTGATGAAATAGTTGAGAGTGGTTTGAGACCGAGTGTTGTGGTTTACACGAGTTTGATACGTGGGTTTTGTTGTGAAGGTAGGATCTTGGAAGGGAAAAGTTTGTTTGGGAAAATGATTAAAGCCGGTGTGGATCCGGATTTGTATACTTATAATGCTTTGTTGGATGGTTATTGTAAAATGGCTAATGTTGATGAAGCGCTCGAGTTTTATAAAGAGATGTTGGTTGATGGGTTGGTCCCGAATTATGTCACTTTTGGTATCCTGATTGATACTTTTCAAAAGGTGGGTGGCACGTTAGCTACCCAAAGTTTTTTTGGTCAGATGACGAAATTTGGTGAGGTTCCTAATTCGTATGTGTTTAATTGTTTGATTGATGGGTACTGCAAGGAAGGCAATCTTTCTGCAGCACTTGGTTTGTTATCAGAGATGGAATTGTTGGGTATTGCCAATGATGTTTACACCTACTGTATACTTATAAATGGTCATTGCAATACGGGTAGATTGGAAGAAGCGGATGAGTTATTTAAGAAAATGAATGAAACAGGAGTTGTTGCAAATTCAGCAGTGTACAATGCATTAATCAACGGATACTCCAAAAATGGAAACATGGAAAAAGCTCTTGAGTTGTGCGGTCAAATGGTGGGTAAAGGTGTGGAGCTTAATATCATTACATATTCTACATTAATTGACGGGTATTGTAAGGTAAAGAACATCGAAGCTGCAATGGGTTTATACACGGAAATGGTGATCAAAGGTCTTGTGCCTGATGTTGTTGCTTATACAGCCTTGATCGATGGGCATTTTAAAGATTGTAACACGAAAACAGCCTTACGACTATATAAGGAGATGATTGGAGCGGGTCTGACTCCTAATGTTTTCACTCTTAGTTGTTTGATTGATGGACTATGCAAAGATGGTCTAGCTAATGACGCTATTAAAATTTTCTTGGATAGTGACTATCGTTCCCCAAATAATGTTCTTTACACGTCATTAACTCATGGACTTTGCAATGATGGGCAAGTTTTCAAAGCCAGCAAGTTTTTTTCGGATATGAGAAGTAATGGTTTGAAGCCAGATGTGGAGCTTTATGCTGTCATTACTCAGTGGCATTTTAAATCAAAGCATATACATGATGTTATGATGTTACATGCAGACATGCTTAAGATGGGCTTGATCCCAAATGATCTTATTTATAGTGTCTTTGCTAGGGGATATCGAGAAGTTGGAGACTACAAATCAGCATTTAGGTGTTCTGATGATTTCTTATATTCAGGTTTTGACAAATCGGAATCTGGGCCAGAATCTTTAGCTGAACACGCAACTTTGTAGTTGTGCTCGACAACATTACTTGGAGGTGTAGCTATGACGCAGCAGAACATCATTGTAAATTTTATATCATACAATCTGGGCACAAAAGGGTTTCTTGTCATGGTTTTTCAAAGTTTTAACAACAATATGATCTTGCAGTGGAGTCAGGTGTGCTCACAGAACTTGCTTCAATACAACAAGAGTGACAAAGGACCCCTATACATGATCTATAGCACTTCTATGATATCCATTTGGCGTGTTGGCTGTTGCCCAATCCGACCCCCACCCATCCATTTTGCCTTCTGAAGGTAAGTGGCACTGTGGAAGTGCAAACCTTACGCAGATCAATGTGATCCCGTGCAGTTTTGTGGGATCGTTTAAATTATATCGCATTGAAGTATTCAGATAGGTTGTTGGTAGCATGGACACATTTTTGTAGAATGTAGGCTGTTTGTTTTCATGTCACTGTATTATAATTCATATCATGTGAAAGGAGCTTGTTTGCATTTTTCCAAATAATTGAATTTGAGATCAGTTTTGATTTTAAATGTCTGCATTTGGGGCACTTCAATCAAACGATTAACAAATGAGTTACCAAAATGAGCAGCATAACATTCGTAGTCTGCGCATTGTACATTTGTACTAATGAACCAGAAAGGCCAAAATTAAGCTATTGGTTATCCGTTAATGTGTCTATGGATTGAAGAACTGAAAGACCATGGACAAAAAACAAACATTTCAGTCTTTTTCATAACAAATATTTTAATACAACACCCGCTGACCCAACATAGATTTCCCAGCCTGGAAAGACATCTGCAGGTGGCAGCCCAGATGGTCTGACAAGATCTAAAAGGAATATTCAGTGTACCACCCATTCTTAAGAAATCCTGGGATGCGAACAACTCATAAAAGTCCCTATAAATCAAGGGGAAATGTAGTGCAAGCAGGGTTGAATAAATGCCCTCTGGGTCTACCTCCAATTTCAGCGGCTTTACTCCAAACATACCCCACACATATTTTCTAAGAATGTTAACAAAACAAGCTAATATAGATATCGTAACTTATGGCATTATAAAAAACTTGTTACAACTTTTATCATACAAACAAAAATGAAATAGTCGTAACTGAAGATTTGCCACTTTTTCCTTCTCCCCTAATATGCTCGCACTGGATCAAGAAACAATGAACAAATATTTTGGGATTCAACTATAATTTTTAGAATTCTTGGTATAACAGCCTTCTTTGTCAAACAAGGGATCTACATAAAAGTACAACAAAATAAACTCTTTATACTTGTTTATGCAACATATGATACATAAACACCTTGCATCGCTATTAATGGACTCCATTCATGCCCTTTGTATGTGGTATTACTGGTATATGTCACAACATGAGGACAATCTTGTATTTGCTATGGAAATCCTGCCTGTTGCCTGGGATAGAGACATTTGTAAACCATAAGAACATGTATATCACCGCATCCTAAATGTTGTGTGCATGACTAGCTTACTATAGGTCCAAACATTAAGTTAATCATTTATAAATCAGACTATGTGTATCCTTAACTTGGGATCTCAAAAGTGGTGTATTACACATCATCAAAATAAGCAAATTAAAATACCAAATAATAACATCATGGATCAATTCCCCGAAAAATGGGGAGCCTTACATTGTATCTGGTGTTGGAAACGCATCCTACTTGAATAAATCCAACCTACGTGGAAAACTTCTATGAATGAGCTGCCACCGGTCTAGTGCTCGCTTTAATACCTTTTATCGCTGTAAAACAAAGAGCATACAATTGCATAGAAACTTGGTAAGATGCATGATTTAAATTCAGTTTCAAACTAGTAAATTTACCCGCACTTTGTTGCGGGCGTAACATATTGTAAGTAGATTTCGTTAAGTTAAAAGTCATGTAATGGTCTTTGACAGCTATAAGAAAAAAAGACCTGATTTGCAGCAGATTTTGTGACTACACTTAAGGTCGTTCAAAGCTTTTTATTGTTTTTTGTTTTATCTACGTGATACATAGTTGTACCTCAAGGTACAGTTAAAGTTATGTCAAGTAATGTAACGGCCGTGAATGACCATTAGAAAAGAGGACCTGTTTTGCAGAAGATTTTTTTACCACTTAATGGCCGTTAAAGTTATTTATTGTTTTGGTTTTATCTAAGCAATACATAGTTGTACCTGAAGCAATAAAGTCTATACTATTAGCTACAGTTAAAGTTGGGTCAAGTAATGTAACGGACGTCTATAACCGTTAGAGAAAAGGACTTGTTTTGCAACAGATTTTGTGACTACACTTAACGACCGTTAAAACTATTTATTTTTTTGTTTTATGTATGCAATAATTAGTTGTACCTTATATGCATTGATAACTTGTAAAAGCATATAGCTTTTTAGTATATATATAATGAGTGGGAGTCCCTACCTTCAGCATAATCTTTTGCTCCAAAGACCGCAGAACCGGCAACCAACGCATTAGCCCCAGCCTCAATAACCTGCCACCAAATAAAGAGATAAGCAAAGCCTGAGTTCGTACTATTCTCTCATTTTCAAGTTCAATACTAACAAGAAAGAAATATTGGTGCAGATTCCAAGGGATATACCTTATATGCATTGACGGGCGTAACTCCACCATCTACCTCAATCCATGGGTTCACGCCCTGCAATATGACATACAATGTCATAGCGAATGTTAGAATCTGAAAGGGCAAACAAAATGGACCCATGTTCTATTGAAATGAGCTGAAAAGACAAAATAAAAAATTGTAAACCTGAAGGCAATAGACCCAAAAAGGTCAAATGCCCATGGAAACAACAAGCTCATATGAGCTTTAGCAAAAGCTAAGACATGTAGCCAGAGGACAAGCTGTTTTAGAAACCCAACAGATAAACCTTTAGGATTCTTGAATGAAAGCGCTAAATGATCACATATAAAAGGTAGAGTGGCAAAATGGGCGGTTGGGTAACAGTTCAGGCTGACCCACAAACCCTGTTTTGTCTTCTGTTTTCTCAAATTTCATGAGTAACAAACTTATAAAATATTTACTAAATTTTTTTGTTAGTTTGTTACAATGATATTGATTTTTAAATAAATCGGGTTAGGAAGTTTATGTGTTGTACACCTTGCATGACTCTCAACCCTTTTTCATTTCAGCTAAAATTTAATGTTTATCCATTTTACTTGTTAAAAAAAAAACAAATTGATCCATTTATCCACTAATGGGTCAAAAATGTCACCTCTATAAACAATTAAACATGAATGTTATACAACTTTAAAACTTTAATTGCTCTAGTGCTCTCTCTACAGTCTACACCAGCCTTTAACTCCTTTATTGGTTATGATGGACTATAGGGCCAAAATCACTCCATATTCATGGTGTTTTAGGTAACCACAAATCAAATGGAAAGTTTCAAACATAAAATTGAGAATGCAATACCTTTTCGACACACATTTTCCGTAAGTCTGATATCTTCTTAACTTGGCTTTCAATAAAGCTTTGCCCACCAAATCCAGGATTTACGGACATAATCAAAACCAGATCAACCACTATTCAAAAAATAATATAAAAAAAATTAAAGCTATTACAGATTAAAGAAATATTGTTTGGAACTTAACTTCATATGAGCAAACATACTAAATAGAGGAAAACCAAAACTTACCATCGAGGACATATTCTATTGTTGTTAATGGTGTCCCAGGATTTAAGACGACTCCAGCTTTTGCTCCAAGACTCTTAATCTGGATAAAAAGGGATAGGTAAAGAGTGGTTAGTAATCGATAAGTAAAAAAACTAAACTCGGAATTGTAGATAAAAGAAACAAATACATTATGTTCTCTTGTCATAATCAATGAAGCAAATTTCAAGAAAAGGTATAAGATCTTACTTGATTAAGAGTTCGGTGTAAATGGATGGTGGAAGATTGCTCACAATGGACACTAACTATGTCAGCTCCAGCTTTTATAAAGTCAGGCACTCGTTGTTCAGGTTCCACAATCATCTGTCACTTCAAAAATCAATGTTATTACTTATTATAGATGTCATTTAGCATAATATATATTTAAGCACAGCTATATTCAGAAGGATACCAAATGCACATCCAACGGGAGGTCCGTGACTGGGCGCAAAGCATCCACCACGAGGGGTCCAATTGTAATATTTGGTACAAATCGACCATCCATTACATCAACATGAATCCAATCACAACCTGCCAATTCAACGGCTTTCACCTATATTTACAAAGACAAAAATGTAAGATATACTTCTTTTTAGTACTTAAACAATAAAGAACAAGATCTAGAAGAAATATACCTGCTCTCCCAACTTAGAGAAATTTGCAGAGAGAATCGATGGAGAAACTATTACATCACTCTTTGAGAACCTATCGACCCGAGAACCAGCCTTCGCAACGATTTTAATAGCTCTCCTGGATTCATAAAGTTGGATATTAAAACTAATATATAAGAAATTTAGATGCACTTAAAATAGCACCAAACTAAGGACTTCAATGGCCATGTCAAACAATCAAATGAAACAGTTTGCATTCAAAGATTAATCAATGAACATTTTTAACCAACTAAAAAACGCTAACTTCACATATAACTCCCAACATGAAACCAGTAGAATATACACTAATGTATCATATAAAGCCATAACCCCTTTCCGTTTTTAGATGAAGTAATACCAACACAAATGCGTCACATCACCCTTTCCCCAATCGATAAAGTTTTGAGGCATAACCCATTTTCCCAACCCAATAAAATAGTGATGATCACCAACTCTCACACCCACCATCGGCACCAACTACCAACCTCAGCGGCCAGCCGTCGGGGGCTCTATTTTTAGAAAAAAAAATATTCTAAAACTATCCATGGCCACCGCATTGCACGGGCACTATTCCAGTCTTCTCTCAATGCATAAAAGACTTTAGCCAGGGAAAAGATCAACATGTAAAATCAGGTATGGTAGCCTCGACCCAAGAGGCCACATCACTTTCCCTGCTCCACCACTTTTAGCCTTGTTATCATCCAGGCACTGTTGTCATATCGGCCATCTCAGGCGATATATCGGATATCGGGCCTTCACTGATAAGAGCTTTTGTTTATCGGGCTAATATATCGGGTTGGTCAAATATCAGGTTGGATGATCCAGGACAACCAAGGACACAAGTATATTCTAATGTTTTAAGTGTGAAAGGAGAGGGGAAAACAATATATACAATGCCGAACTACGACGCGGAACAAATGACACCCCTAACTGACCGGTATGGTCACTGAACAACGTTGTACACGAGGTCAGACGACGCCCAAGTGCCAAGCAGCCATACCGGAGGCTCTTATATTCCAATTTCCTCTCCAAATGGGCAACTCTATAACTAAAGACTTAGCACAAAATTGACATAAAGTATTGCACAAAATGCAGCTAATCCTTACTTATCTCACATACATCATCTCCTTCCACAACATGGTCAAGATCAAATTTTTAATCCAAATTACACTAAACTACATCAAATTGAATAAAATTACACTACACCCATCTCGAATTTTGATATAATATCCCCATAAACTTCATAAAAATCAAGACTTTACAAAAAGGAAACCAAACCTTGTGCAAGTGAGGGAATTAGGCTGAGAGAAAGCCATATTGGAAAACCCGTTAACCTGTGATTGGATTAAAGTTGATGAACCCAAAAAGGCGCTTGCCATTTTTTACTTTTGAACTTTGGAAAAAAATAAATGAAATATTGGTTGAGGCTTTTTATCAAACAGTTGGTGGTTGTGTAAGTTAAAAAAGGTGAAACCTTTGGTATATTCAGGGGAAATCTTTGGTGGGTATGAGTGTTAACAATTTGAAAATTTGATTGACGGATTATCTGAAATGGGTGGTTAAGGGAAATGGGGTTTGGGACCCCACTCTCTCATTGGCCCTCCGTTGCTGTAAAAAGACGGCTGTCTCCATTTTATATGAACAAGATCAACTATTCAGATCATCAGGAGTCTTGTTTCCTTTTTTTTTTAAATCCCTAAAAGTTCGAATTTGTTATGAATTATTAATAATAGCCGCCATATACTGTAAGCTTTGTTTTTATTCCTATATATATGCGTGTATGAGTAATACGAATGATAGTTTTAGCTTAACTTTCTGTTCTCTTCATTCTCAATCTTTTTCTCTCTTTCCCACATTTAATTCTATAACAAATATCATTACATTTTTACACCCAAATAAATCAAGAAAGATCTATTGGTTTATAACACGTTATCAGCACGAGAGTGCTCAATCAATAAGATCAACGAAGCAAAGAAGCAGTCACCATATATACTCAAGGTAAGAATTTCATATATATATATATATATATATAATAATATATATATATATATATATATATATATATATAATAAGAGTTCTATGATAAATTAAAATAAGTACAAGGGACCTATGCTATGGAAATAACATTTTTGGGACTACTAACATCTAACATTTTATTTATGCATCTAACATTTTATTTATGCATCTAACATTTTATTTATGCATCTAACATTTTATTTATGTACCTAACATTTTATTTATGTATCTAACCCTTTTATTCTTATAATATCTAACATTTATATATATATATCCTAACATTTATCTTATTATTTGTTTCATTTTTTTTATTTTAATAGTAAAATGTCAAACATTGCAAAGCTTGAATTCTTAGCTCTCAAAAATTCTGGAGAAAACTATATGCCTTGGACAGCAAATGTAAAAAGACACCTAAAGTCAATAGGTGTGTTAGATACAATTACAGAAAACAACACATGTGAAGAGCAAGAAAAAGCAACAGCTGCTGTCTTTATCCATAAACACATCGATGAAATACTACAGATGGAATATTTTAATTATGATGATCCAAGTGTTTTATGGGAAAATTTAAAAAGCAGATTTGGCCATCAAAGGGATTCACTACTCCCTATGGCCAAAGCTGAATGGGACAGTCTCAGATTCCAAGATTTCAAAAGTGTAAATGATTACACATCTGCTCTGTTAAAATTATGTTCAAGGTTTGAATTTTGTGGGCAACCTAAGACCGAGGAGGAAAAGTTAGAAAAAACTTATTCTACTTTCCATGTATCACACATACATTTACAACAAAATTATAGGTTGCAAAAGTTTAAAACATATTCTGAATTGAATATGATTCTCATTATTCAAGAGAAAAATAACGAGCTATTAATGAAAAACCATCAAGCTCGTCCCACAGGATCATTGACAATACCAGAAGCAAATATTGCTTATAATAATGATCATAATGGACGAAAATGGGAACAAGGCCGTGGACGAGGCCGTGGACGTGGTCGAAACAATTTTGACCGGACTCATTTTAGTGGTCGCAACCACTCATTTAAATGGAACAATAATCGTGGTCGCGGTCGTGGTCGCGGTCGTGGTCGTAGTCAAAGAACTAATAATTACCACGCTCCACATAATAACAATTTTAACCAGCAAAATAAGAATGGAAATGAAGCTGGTGCATCCACAAATAATAAAAGTTCTTGTTTTAGATGTGGAAGTGCAAGTCACTGGGCAAAGACTTGTCGTACACCTTCACATCTATGTCAGCTATATCAAGCATCTCTGAAAGGAAAGGAAAAAGAAGTAAATCATATCGACAATATTGACAATGTCGATACTGGTTTAAACCATATCAAGAATTTTGACAACATCAATACTGAGCTCAACAACTCAGATTTTTTCAATGAACTGGAACCATGAAAGAAATATTATTAAAACCTAATAATATGTGTGTAGTTTTATTTACGAATAAAAATATGTTTAATTATTTTTCTTATGCAATGTAAAATAAAAATATGTTTTAATTATTTTTCTTATGCAATGTAAAATAAAACTATGTTTAATTATTTTTCTTATGCAATGTAAAATAAAAATATGTTTAATTATTTTTCTTATGCAATGTAAAATAAAAATATGTTTAATTATTTTTCTTATGCAATGTAAAATAAAAATATGTTTAATTATTTTTCTTATGCAATGTAAAATAAAAATATGTTTAATTATTTTTCTTATGCAATGTAAAATAAAATATGTATAATTATTTTTCTTATACAATGTAAAATAAAAATATGTTTAATTATTTTTCTTATGCAATGTAAAATAAAAATATGTTTTAATTATTTTTCTTATGCAATGTAAAAACTATTTGTTTTGTAAATTTATAATGTTTTTAATACACTTCTTATTTTTCTTTACATATGAAGATTAAAAATGGATATCATTGGAACAGAAGATCAAACAAACAATGCAGATATATGTATAGCAGACAGTGGTGCCACACATACTATTCTAAAATCTCAAAAATATTTTTATGAATTGAAACCAACAAAGGGAAACATTAATACAATATCAGGTCCTTCAAACTTGATAGAAGGAGTGGGAAAAGCTAATATTGAATTAACTAACGGTACAAAGCTTTTAATAGAGGACGCTCTATTTTCCCCAAAATCAACAAGAAATTTGTTGAGTTTCAAGAATATCTATCACAATGGATATGATACTCAGTCAAGGACTGTTGGTAATAAAAAATATTTATATATTGTGAAGAAAAATGATATATTGGAAAAATTGCCAATGCTTAGATCTGGTTTGCATTATACATATATAAATGTGCCTCAAGCACATATGGCAATCAAAAGAAAATATTGTGATCCTGGTATGTTAAATATATGGCATGACCGACTAGGCCATCCAGGATCCACAATGATGAAACGAATCATTGAAAATACGCATGGACACCCATTAAAAGGTGAAAGGATTCCCCAGGGAAATAAAATGCCTATGTGCACATCTTGTTCTCTTGGAAAATTAATTACAAGACCATCAACATTAAAGGTTGAAAAGGATTCCCCAGGGAAATAAAATGCCTATGTGCACATCTTGTTCTCTTGGAAAATTAATTACAAGACCATCAACATTAAAGGTTGAAAAGGAATCACCTATGTTTCTTGAAAGAATTCAAGGTGATATATGTGGACCAATTCATCCACCAAGTGGACCATTTAGATACTTTATGGTCCTAATAGACGCATCCAGCAGATGGTCTCATGTATCTTTACTATCGACTCGTAATGTAGCTTTCGCAAAATTCCTGGCACAAATTATTAAATTGCGAGCACATTTTCCTGATTATACAATTAAAAAGGTAAGACTTGATAATGCGGGTGAATTCACATCACATGCTTTTAATGATTATTGCATGTCTGTTGGAATTGTTGTTGAGCACCTAGTTGCTCATGTACATACACAAAATGGTTTAGCTGAATCACTAATTAAAAATCTCCAGCTAATAGCTAGACCATTAATAATGAGAACAAAACTCCCTGTATCTATTTGGGGTCATGCAATTTTACATGCTGGATCATTAATTCGTATGAGACCAAGTGCAGATCACAAGTACTCCCCCATACAACTTGTCTCTGGCCAAGAGCCAAATATTTCTCATCTTAAAATATTTGGATGTGCAGTATATGTCCCTATTGCACCACCACAGCGCACAAAAATGGGACCTCAAAGGAGGTTGGGAATATATGTTGGATATGAAACAACTTCCATCATAAGATATCTTGAACCTTTAACAGGTGATGTCTTTACAGCACGTTTTGCAGATTGTCATTTTGATGAGACAATTTTCCCTACATTAGGGGGAGAAAATAAAAATAAAGAAAAGAATGTCTCATGGTATGAACCTTCTTTGTTATATCTTGATCCCAGAACAAAACAATGTGAAACAGATGTTCAAAAGATAATACATCTACAAGAAATTGCAAATCAGTTACCTGATGCATTTACTGATACACAAAGAGTAACTAAATCTCATATACCTGCTGTTAATGCTCCGGCTCGAATTGAAATTCCAAGTAAGCAAATAAATGAAAATATGTCTCATGAATCCCAGAAACGTTTGAAACGTGGGAGACCAATCGGTTCAAAGGATAAACATCCTCGAAAAAGAAAAGGTCCTGAAAAGGAAATTGACCATAAAAGAAAACAATTCAAATATAGAAATCTTCCCTCAGGAAGAAGTAAATGATTCCAACAAAGAATTGTCGATCAATTATGGTCATACACATATATTATGGAACCGAGTTGAAATGGAAAATAATGATATATTTTCTTATTCTGTAGCCAGTGAGATTATGAATGAAGACGATGATCCTGAGCCAAAATGTGTAAATGATTGTCGAAATCGACAAGACTGGGATAAATGGAAAGATGCTATGCAAGTTGAATTAAATTCACTTAACAAAAGAAAGGTTTTTGGACCCATTATTCTTACACCTAAGGCAATAAAACCTATAGGGTATAGATGGGTTTTCGTAAGAAAACGAAATGAGAAAAATGAAATTACAAGATATAAAGCTAGACTTGTAGCTCAAGGTTTTTCTCAAAGGCCGGGAATTGATTATGAGGAAACATATTCCCCTGTTATGGATGCAATCACTTTCAGATATCTAATCAGCTTAGCAGTTTCTAAAAATTTAGAAATGCGTCTTATGGATGTAGTTACTGCTTATTTATACGGATCACTTGATAATGATATCTATATGAAAATCCCAGAAGGACTTAAAATCCCAGAGGCATTAAATTCAAAGCCTAAAGAGATGTATTCAATCAAATTACAAAGATCTTTATATGGATTGAAACAATCTGGGAGGATGTGGTATAATCGTTTGAGTGATTATTTGATAAGTAAAGGTTATAAAAATAATAGTATTTGTCCGTGTGTATTTATTAAAAGAACAACATCGGGATATGTGATAATAGCTGTATATGTTGATGATCTAAATATACTTGGGACACATGAAGAAATTCATGAAGCGATTATTCTTTTAAAGAAAGAATTTGAAATGAAAGACCTTGGGAAAAACAAATATTGTCTCGGTATACAAATTGAGTATATGAACAATGGTATACTTATACATCAATCAAATTATACAGAAAGGCTCTTGAAACGTTTTAATATGGATAATGTCTATTCTTTAAGCTCACCAATGGTTGGTAGATCGCTCAATGTTGAAAAAGATCCATTTCGTCCTTGTGATGATAATGAAGAGATACTTGGTCCAGAGATACCATACCTCAGTGCAATCGGAGCTCTTATGTATCTTACTAACTGTACAAGACCTGACATTTCTTTTGCAGTTAATTTGTTAGCAAGGTTTAGTACAGCTCCTACTAAAAGGCATTGGAATGGCATTAAACATATATTTCGGTACCTAAAAGGAACCGTTGATTTAGGTTTATTTTATTCAAATAACTCAAAAGAAGGGTTAGTTGGTTATACAGATGCAGGTTATTTATCTGATCCCCATCAAGCAAAATCTCAAACTGGATACATATTCAAGAATGGAGGAACTGTGATTTCATGGCGTTCTCAGAAACAAACACTTGTCGCAACATCTTCAAATCACGCTGAAGTCATTGCACTACATGAAGCTTCAAGGGAATGTGTGTGGCTAAGATCAATGACACGACACATTCTAACATCTTGTGGGTTAGAGAAAGAAGTAAATCCAACTCCAATCTATGAAGACAATGGAGCTTGTATCTCACAGATGAAGGAAGGATATATCAAAAGTGACAGAACAAAACACATTCCACCAAGATTCTTCTCATATACTCAAGAACTCATTAAAAACAATCAGGTTGAAATGAGACATATCCAATCCAGCAACAATTCAGCAGATCTTTTCACAAAAGCACTCCCTACAGCAATCTTCAAGAAACATGTTTATGATATCGGGATGCGACATGTATACAAAAATTAACTTGAGGGGGAGCTACAAACTGCACTCTTTTTCCCTTAGCTATGGTTTTATCCCACTGGGTTTTCCTAGCAAGGTTTTTAACGAGGCAGTATTTTAAAACTATCATACAAAGTGAAACGTATATGGCTGAGGGGGAGTGTTATGAATTATTAATAATAGCCGCCATATACTGTAAGCTTTGTTTTTATTCCTATATATATGCGTGTATGAGTAATACGAATGATAGTTTTAGCTTAACTTTCTGTTCTCTTCATTCTCAATCTTTTTCTCTCTTTCCCACATTTAATTCTATAACAAATATCATTACATTTTTACACCCAAATAAATCAAGAAAGATCTATTGGTTTATAACAGAATTAAATTAAAGATGGCCATAAAAATGATTAACCAACTGTCTTGGATTAAGTATTTAGAATGTTCATCAAGGCCGGAGGTCTTTTCTCTCTAATTTCCCCGTACACAGTCGAAAACGGTATTTTAACCCAAAACCCGGAAAAGACAACATTGGGGGATACTTACTTATTTACTATGGCCATATAATGATTAGAATCCGTCAGACAAAAAGACTTGATTTTGCCTCCATATCTAAAACAAAAAATGACTAGACATTATCAAGTCTCAAGTGATCTGAATATTAATCCACGTATATGTTATCTAGTTAGAATTAATCCATGTTATTATGTTTTGTTATTTGTATCTTATTTCTACTTTATCCGGGTATTACTATGCGGACATGTACGGTTACTTTACCACACATGTGCCAGTGTGCCACACAATCAACACTACGGCTATTTTTGATCCCGGCCAAAAAATATTGAAAATATGGTCTCGCACCGGTTTCGGTTCATATGAGATGGAATTAATACCAGGTTTAGATACTTTTCGAGACCGCGTCTGTCGATGCAAAACAATAACCTATAAAATAAAACAATAAGATAGAAAGAGTAAATGCTTAAGAACCTCTTAGTTTCGTAAGTGAATTTTTCCTCTCAAGCTAACGACCCTGCAACGTTAAGATATTCATCTTAATAAATATAACCTTAATGTTTTGATGAATTACGAATGCAAATATAGAGTGAAGTTATAAAAAGACATATAAGACATAGTTCCTAAGGATCTATTTTACTAGACCCATGAAAATAGAATATGGATTAGTGTCATCCAACATATTAATATTTAGCATATCATTAGGCTAATCAACTAAATAGCAAATATGATTAAGAAAAACTAACCGTGTAATAGGCGTTAAGCCTTATGAACTATGATCCAAATAATAGAATATCCAAGAGTAAAAGCACTTCAAATCTTTTTCCAAATTTTTATTATTTTATTGATTATATTACAAAGTACAATACGAAACTTAGAAAGTTCAAAAAACTAGAAAGTAAAGACTTGATCCGTAGCTATTACAATTGCCTAGCTTTTATTGTGCAGAGGATGCTTTCTTGAAACTTGAGGTTCTTTCTTGGAACTTTGGGAGTAACATGTTTGCATCCACCTGGCTCTAGACGTGTATATTCATATTAGTTAAAAATTCTTCGATGCATTTAGAGTAAAGTGTATATGGGAATTATAGAGTTTAAATTAAGTGTTGTTAATGATATGGGATTATGGTCAAAACTTATAACGATGAATAACAATAGTTAAAGGGCCACTCATGTAAAATAAGTAGGTTGTAGGCCTCATTTGCGAATTGCGATTTGTTGTAAGGTTCAAGTCCATGGTTTAATTCTTAGTACTTATTATGTTTGTTGTCAAGTGCAGAAAAGGATTCTTGGTGTAAAGATATGGAAATCAGGGACTTAAGTTGACAACACTCAGAAACTAAAAGTTATGGTGCTTGAAGTGAAGATACAAAGACTTGAGGGTGTTTTATGAAAATATAAGTGTGTATATAAACACACTTATATCTCAATTTAGGGTTACGAAAACCCTTATTATTTTCTGCAGCTTATTTTTCTTATCACTTTTCTCTCTATACTGTATTCATATATATATCATATCGATATATATATATATATATATATTATATGTATATATATATATATATATATATATATCATATCGATATATATATATATATATATTATATATATCATCATCTTTATAATTATGATTATTTATTATTATATTTTATATATATTGTATTATATATATCATATCGATATATATATATTTCTGGTTTCTGTATATAATCATCATAGTTGATGATTATTTAGATAATATTCTGTATCTATAAACTCATAAACTCTATAATAAATATTCATAATAATAATTTCTGATCAAGTTCTTGATTGATTGTGATATTTTTACATGGTATCAGAGCCAGGTTGGTTATTGATTCAATTAATTGTTCGATCTAATCAGATCTAGGGCGTATTCCTCTTCGGAACCCTAGATTTTTGATTTTAGGGTTTGTTCTTCTGGTAAAAGTTAGGGTTTCTTCTGGAAATCTCGATCTAAGTTCTTCCGCTGTGTTTCTGGTTGTTTTGCCTAATTTTTTAATCAAAAAAAAAATTAGGGTTTTCTGGTTTTGATTTCAGATCCTGATTACTTCTCTTGACTAAGTGAATCAAGAGAAGGATTAGGGTTCCTCTACCATCGGCTTAAGAGCACTGTATTGTATTCTTCTCTCTTTCTATTCTATTATTTGTTTGATTCTGCTTATATTTTCTTCTCAAACAAATTATATATATATATATATATATTTATATTATTAAAATTTTATATATATATATATATATATCAAAATTTCTTTATCTTCAATCTCGTAAAAACATTCGTGTTAATACTTGACCTGCCTTCATACGAGAGGTTAGGAATCCTGTCACTGACACGTTTGTGAGGTTAAGATCTATTTTCTGCACTGTTTTTTATTTGAGAAGAAGATATTTGTGGTTCTTTTGTGTTTACTTGTTATTATCTGAATTTTCTGTGTGTGTTTAAATCTATCTTATCTGTTTCTTATTTGCTACTTGGAAGTATTATTTGTTATTCCTGATTTTTGTTCTTAATTGCAATGGATGCAATAATAATAATAATAATAATAATAATAATAATAACAACAACAACAACAACAATAATGGTGAAGATGCTCATTCTGAACATTCTGATTTCCTTAATTTCCTTAATGAGCCTGAAACTAAAATTAGCAAATTGGATTTTGGTGATCCTTTGTATCTGCATGCTAGTGATACTACCAGTACACCTTTGATTGGTTTTAAGTTGCTTGGAACTGAAAATTATAAAGTGTGGGCTTGTGCAATTGAATTAGCTTTGGAAACCAAAAATAAAACTGGTTTTATTGATGGTACATGTTTGAAAAACTTTGATAATCCTATACATGCAAAACAATGGGATAGATGTAATGCTGTGGTTCTAAACTGGATTTTAGGCTATGTTTCACAAGAGCTATATTTGGGGCAAATTTATTCTAAAAATGCTTGTGTTGTTTGGCAAGAACTTAAGGATACCTATGATAAAGTTGATGGATCTGTCACTTTTAACTTGTATCAAAAGATTAATTGTCTTACTCAAAATGGTTCTTCTCTGTCTGATTATTATCATAAACTTTCTGCATTGTGGAAACAATTTGATGTTATGATTCATTTACCTGCTTGTTCATGTTCTGCTGCATCTGAAATTCAAAAACATGCTGATCTTATGAAATTAATGCAATTCTTAATGGGATTAGATGATGCATATATGTCTGTTAGAAGCAATTTGTTAACTAGAGAGCCTCTTCCTTCTGTTAAAACTGCTTATTCTATTGTTTCTAGGGAAGAATCTCATCTAAGGGGGATGGGTGAAAAATCTGTTCCTTCTGCTTTTGTTGCCAAAACTAATTTCAACAGGAATTCTGGTTTTAAAGGGAATAAAAATTCTTTTGATACTAAAAGAACTTATGATAATAACTTTGAATCAAGGAGAACTTTTGATCAAAATCAAAGGGTTTTAAGACCACCTAATCCCAATCTTCAGTGTACTCATTGTAACAGAATTGGACATACTATTGACAGATGTTTTTTGTTAAAAAACAAGAGTTCTTCAAATCAATTTAACAGATTTTCAAATAACAATGTCAATATGAATAAATCTGGTTCTAATTCTGTTGTTAGTACTACTGTTGCTTCTACTTCTTCTAATTCTCTTACTTCTGATCAAGTAGCTCAACTGCTAAGTTTGTTAGATACCAAGTCTTCTTCTGGTCCCAGTCTGCATGCCAATATGGCAGGTATGCCAATGTGTAGTAACTCTTGGTTTCTTAGTTGCAACAGTTTCTTATTCAATGCTATAATCAAATGGATTATTGATAGTGGTGCAAATCAACATATGACTATGTCTGCAAAAAATCTTACAAATGTAGTTGACATTTCTGATTTAAAGTTAAAGATTGGACATCCAAATGGAACATGTGCTACTGTTAAACAAATAGGAAATCTCCATCTTAAAAATGGCATTGTTTTATTTGATGTTCTTGTGGTACCTGAATATAATGTGAATCTTATGTCTGTTCATAAACTTGCTAGGGATAATGACTTGTTCATAGGTTTTGATCCTAGTACTTGCACTTAACACAAACACATATCTATATACATGCATGCACATATAAATTACAAATCCAATACTTGTATAATTAAAATTTACATAATCTAACCATCACTACATAACTTGATCAAAATACACCCACATTTTGAACTTAGACATCATTTTGGACCAAATACACCTACACCACAACTCCACCACTTGAGTTAGCCAATCCATGACCCTCCACCACTTTGCTTGACCAATCAACATCCTCCCAACCCACTCTTTTCCCCCCTCCCACGGCCATACACCCACAAACCCATCAAACCTTTTCATTTCACACAAAACAAACACACACACATCTCCTAGTTTCCTCTCAACCTTTCTTCCCATTTTTCCCCATTATTTTCAGATTTCTTCAAGGCAAATGGAGCTCAAATCTAATCTAAACTATTGTAATAATAACTTTTCTTGTTAATTCATCATCTAAGGTCAAGTATGGAGTCATTTGGGGGTCTTGAATGTCACGAAAAATCTGCCCAAAATCATCTTCAAAACCAAGTTCTTCAAGGGTATAAATCTTCATCTTTTTACTAGATTCAATCTTGTTCTTGTTTATATTCAAAGGTTTTATCAAAAGTTTATGTTTTCTTCTTGATTTCTTTGTTATATACACTTGATGAAGGCAAAGTTGATAGGATCTTTCTCCTCATGCATATGCATGTCGAAATCTATGAGAAAGATCCAAGGATTCAACAAGTTTAAGACCCAAAAGTGTTGTTATAGATTAGTAGCTTTTAAAGTGATTTTCCTTTTGATAGATCTATATGTTTTTGTATATTTTGAAGAATATATTTCTGAGATTTTTCATTAAAAAGATGTTTTTATGTTGTTGAAAGTTAGATCTATAAAGATTGGTATTGAAAAGTGTTGATTTGAATGAATACGTGTTAGATCTAAGAAAGTTGAATCTTGTTGTTGGATTATGAGATGGATGAACTTGTATTAAGTGAAAAATATGTTAAAAGAGGTACAATAATCTGGAAATTTGATGTTAAGAGGTATAAAAATAAAGTATTAATCTTGTAAATGATGAACTCAAGTGTTAATAAAGCAAGAATGGTCATTGGTGAGTTGTTTGGACCCAAATGCTTCTGACAGAATTATTCTTCTGTCTTTGGACGGATAAACTGGGCATGTGAGGGCCGTTTCAAGCAAAACTTTCAAAATAAAAGTTGTAGATAAAAGAGTTAAGTTTAACCTCCAACTGGAATCACTCAAAAACACTAAACCAAACCAAAGATATGATTTTTCTACCAAAAGTGGTCAAAACTGGATTTTTGTCTTAACGTTGAGTCAACTTTGACGATTTTTAATTTCTTAACTAATAGGTTTCAGAAGTTTAAACTTGGTGTGAACTGAGTTCAAAGTGTCCCTAACTTAAAATAAAATTGGGAGATTTTTCTTAAATGTTCATCATAGAAATCTTTTATAAAATATATTGAGTCGCACAGCAGCAAGCTTTCTGACCAACTTTGGTTTTGTAATTTTTAGAGGTAGTAAACAATGTCTAAAAATTTAGCAAAAATTCACATAAATATAGGACACATATATGTCTCTGTATAAAAATCACCAACGTCCAAATAATTCAACTTAACCAAGAATGACTACTCAACATTTTATGAAAATAAGTGTTAAAACAGAAAATTCCAAGTAAAAGTTCTTCACAACAAAATAAGCTAAAAGTCACTAGATTGCAACTTTAACCAACTCCAACAATCTCGTAACAAAAAGTATTATAAACATACTGAGAATATGCCAAAGAAAAGTTATAAAACTTAACTTGGTTATTAAATGGCAGAGACAAGCCTACAAATCACTAATTCGGTTCATATAAGCACTAACCGAAAGCTTTAATTTGCAAATATCACACCACCACCACGAGCACGACTTAAGACACCAAAATATAATGAACATTCTGTAAATAATGGAATAAGGATGAAAATCCATTTTGAAGCACTTTAATTGCTTGAGAAATGAGGCTAATATCACCATTTCGGTAAACGATTTTTAATCATAAAACCCTCAAAATAAGCAAGACACAAGAGAGGTTGAATTGATATGATTTTGTATGGATAAAAGTTGCCTAAAAGGCCTGAGATTTTTGACCAAAATGTTTAGTGATGATTTCTAAGAATTTCCATGAATTATTGAATTTAAATAGTAATTAAAAGACATAAAAATCCATAAATAAATTATGTAAATCAAGAATGAGGTTAAATCATCTTAACCATTGATAAAAATAACTAAAACCTACTGGAGAAAAATAGTTAAAAGGCAAGAGACATGTGTTACATAATTTAAAGATAGATAATTGAGTAAAAATAATTAATTAAAAATTATCATTAAAATAAATGGAAAATACGCAAATAAAAGTATAAATCAT
Source organism: Erigeron breviscapus (assembly GCA_034093135.1). NCBI lineage: Eukaryota > Viridiplantae > Streptophyta > Magnoliopsida > Asterales > Asteraceae > Erigeron > Erigeron breviscapus. Next base: position 92,831,608 of record CM067170.1, on the reverse strand, counting down.
GAAATTATAAATTAAGGAGCATATATATCAGAAGATAATTCAAATGAAATTATCCATAATTTATAAAGGCAATTATGACACTTAAAAGTATTTTTAAGGAATTATTTAATTAATAAATCGATAAAATGAATAAATAATTAATTAAAAATTATCATTAAAATAAATGGAAAATACGCAAATAAAAGTATAAATCATGAAATTATAAATTAAGGAGCATATATATCAGAAGATAATTCAAATGAAATTATCCATAATTTATAAAGGCAATTATGACACTTAAAAGTATTTTTAAGGAATTATTTAATTAATAAATCGATAAAATGAATAAATAATTAATTAAAAATTATCATTAAAATAAATGGAAAATACGCAAATAAAAGTATAAATCATGAAATTATAAATTAAGGAGCATATATATCAGAAGATAATTCAAATGAAATTATCCATAATTTATAAAGGCAATTATGACACTTAAAAGTATTTTTAAGGAATTATTTAATTAATAAATCGATAAAATGAATAAATAATTAATTAAAAATTATCATTAAAATAAATGGAAAATACGCAAATAAAAGTATAAATCATGAAATTATAAATTAAGGAGCATATATATCAGAAGATAATTCAAATGAAATTATCCATAATTTATAAAGGCAATTATGACACTTAAAAGTATTTTTAAGGAATTATTTAATTAATAAATCGATAAAATGAATAAATAATTAATTAAATAATATTAAATTAAATATATAATTACAAATCAGAAAATATACATAAAATATTAATATTATAAGACCACTAGTGTCAAATATTATTACTAAGCAAAGTATACAATGGAAATCATATAAACCAAAGCCAAATTACCGAAATTCCAATAAACGTACAAAAACGTATAATGAGAAAACGACTTTTACACCAACACTCTCTACAACCAAAAAGATGCAAATATTAACAATATACTTGGATCCCAAAATTTATGACAACATAATGAAAGTGGCATTTCTTAGTGATGGCTTAAGATAGGAACTTACGTATATTAGTCCTATCGTAGGGATAGTCTTGGCTTGAAGTGTGATTGAGGAATATGATGGATATATGGTCAAGGAAGCGATAGATGGGAAGTACCCATTTTGGGTGAGTGAATATAATATGCGGCATATCAAGGTGAGTCATAGCCCCTTTCAAACTCTTTTATATGTTTTACTTACGGGGTGAAAAGCATGATTAATTAAAATGACTTTATCTTATGAAATGATTCTTTGAAATAATGATAATGATATGGGAATTGTATTGTATGTTCAACGTGTTATATGTTATATGATGAGCTTGAGTACTGTCAAACGGTGGTCCCCTGTACACTACTATTAACTCATTTGAGGCCTGTAGTTAGAGGGTTGCGCAACTAGGACTTGTCCCCTCATCCACTATTATAGGTAACGGTGGGATGTTTGGTCTGCCTTGGTGGCCACCTTCATCGCCAGTCTGGCCTCGCGGTGCTCTAACTACTATATATTTATGGGCGTCTCCATGGCACGACCCTTGGTTATCTTTATGCACGTGATTGACAGCATGTGCTTATCATTATCTTATCATTTGGGACATTATATATTGATTATTGGGACATAACCGGTCTTAGTAGTGGCTCAAGAACAATCTCATCGATTTACGTCATGGTAGTCTTACCATTGACCAAGCGGTATTGATATTATATTATGGATGGAAATTGTGGTTTGAACATACGGTTTGGGTATTGGACCTTGTATGGAATCTTGAAAGTTGTTGAACTTGGCAATATTGAAGTATTGATGACCAAATGGTTTTGGTATGATAAATGATAAATCGATTGATATGTTTTCCTCTCTCGATAAATGTGACAAATGAGAACTTTATAATTCACCATGGATTTCCCAACTATTTTGAAATGGATACGTAACGGAATGTACTTAAAAACCTATGCACTCACCAACTACGTTTTCGTAGTTGACACTTTTTCTTCATGCTTTTCAGGAATTAGCATAAGCTTTGAGGATTTATATGCATCATGATTATTGTTTTGCACTTTGGAGTCAAAGATCAAACCTTGTGACGGGCAATGGAATCCGCCTTGATCATTGTAGTATATCATCTCATGTATTTGTTATTTGTTTCGTGGACTCAATATCCAAGTATGGTAGACGTATTGTACTTGGGAATTGGTTCACATGCTTGTGCATTGTAAAATTTATTTTTATCAAATAAAGCTATGGTGAATGTTATCTATTATCCTTTGTTTCGAATACTCGACTTTCTGTACATCTCATCGCTCCGCCTTAGTTGGGGTGTTACAGAAAATGGTATCAGAGACTAAGGTTATAGAGAACATTGGGGTTCCTCCGGGAATTCCAAAACTATAGCCTCTTTTCAAAACGAATTTTTATAGTCGAGTCGATCATAAGGTTAAGCGGTTTAGTTTGAGCTTTACATGGTAGGACCATAATTAAACGTAAAGTCATGAATCTACGTTTAATTATGAGAGGACCATGTAAAACTCAAACGGCCACTTGGACTTATGTTCAAAAGGATTCCTTTTCAAAAAAAAAAAAACGGAGAAGAGAAAAAGATCTTTAATAAATCCCTTTTTATGAGCATACGTGTTGCATTTAGACATTCACCTAAGCATATATAGCGATTCGAGACTTGCCTTACTTGAGGATTATGCTAGTTTAGTAGGATTCCCCTTTTGCACATTAGAAGTGAAATGAATATAAGATTGAAAGGCATTCGTTGATACATGCTACTCTATGCTATAACATGTGAATTTGGGCATGATTTGATTGCAATGTGAAAGCTTATAGTGTGCAATGTGAAAGTTTGTAATATGCAATGTGAAAGTTTGGATAGTGTGCAATGTGAAAGCTGTAATGTGCAATGTGAAAGTTTGTAATATGCAATGTGAAAGTTTAATGTGCAATGTGAAAGTTGTAATATGCAATGTGAAAGCTTATAATGTGCAATGTGAAAGTTGTAATATGCAATGTGAAAGCTTATAATGTGCAATGTGAAAGTTGTAATATGCAATGTGAAAGCTTATAATGTGCAATGTGAAAGTTTGTAATATGCAATGTGAAAGCTTATAATGTGCAATGTGAAAGTTTGTAATATGCAATGTGAAAGTTTGTAATATGCAATGTGAAAGCTTATAGTGTGCAATGTGAAAGCTTAATGTGCAATGTGAAAGTTATATGTGCAATGTGAAAGCTTAATGTGCAATGTGAAAGTTTGTAATATGCAATGTGAAAGTTTGTAATATGCAATGTGAAAGTTTGTAATGTGCAATGTGAAAGTTTGTAATATGCAATGTGAAAGCTTATATGTGCAATGTGAAAGTTTGTAATGTGCAATGTGAAAGTTTGTAATATGTAATGTGAAAGATTATAATGTGCAATGTGAAAGTTTGTAATATGCAATGTGAAAGTTTATAATATGCAATGTGAAAGTTTGTAATATGTAATGTGAAAGCTTATAGTGTGCAATGTGAAAGTTAATGTGCAATGTGAAAGTTTGTAATATGCAATGTGAAAGTTAATGTGCACTTTGGAGTCAAAGATCAAACCTTGTGACGGGCAATGGAATCCGCCTTGATCATTGTAGTATATCATCTCATGTATTTGTTATTTGTTTCGTGGACTCAATATCCAAGTATGGTAGACGTATTGTACTTGGGAATTGGTTCACATGCTTGTGCATTGTAAAATTTATTTTTATCAAATAAAGCTATGGTGAATGTTATCTATTATCCTTTGTTTCGAATACTCGACTTTCTGTACATCTCATCGCTCCGCCTTAGTTGGGGTGTTACAGAAAATGGTATCAGAGACTAAGGTTATAGAGAACATTGGGGTTCCTCCGGGAATTCCAAAACTATAGCCTCTTTTCAAAACGAATTTTTATAGTCGAGTCGATCATAAGGTTAAGCGGTTTAGTTTGAGCTTTACATGGTAGGACCATAATTAAACGTAAAGTCATGAATCTACGTTTAATTATGAGAGGACCATGTAAAACTCAAACGGCCACTTGGACTTATGTTCAAAAGGATTCCTTTTCAAAAAAAAAAAAACGGAGAAGAGAAAAAGATCTTTAATAAATCCCTTTTTATGAGCATACGTGTTGCATTTAGACATTCACCTAAGCATATATAGCGATTCGAGACTTGCCTTACTTGAGGATTATGCTAGTTTAGTAGGATTCCCCTTTTGCACATTAGAAGTGAAATGAATATAAGATTGAAAGGCATTCGTTGATACATGCTACTCTATGCTATAACATGTGAATTTGGGCATGATTTGATTGCAATGTGAAAGCTTATAGTGTGCAATGTGAAAGTTGTAATGTGCAATGTGAAAGTTGTAATGTGCAATGTGAAAGCTTATAGTGTGCAATGTGAAAGCTTATAATGTGCAATGTGAAAGTTGTAATATGCAATGTGAAAGCTTATAGTGTGCAATGTGAAAGTTGTAATGTGCAATGTGAAAGTTGTAATGTGCAATGTGAAAGTTTAATGTGCAATGTGAAAGTTAATATGCAATGTGAAAGCTTATAGTGTGCAATGTGAAAGTTGTAATGTGCAATGTGAAAGTTGTAATGTGCAATGTGAAAGTTGTAATGTGCAATGTGAAAGTTATAATGTGCAATGTGAAAGTTGTAATATGCAATGTGAAAGCTTATAGTGTGCAATGTGAAAGTTGTAATGTGCAATGTGAAAGTTTGTAATATGCAATGTGAAAGCTTATAGTGTGCAATGTGAAAGTTGTAATGTGCAATGTGAAAGTTGTAATGTGCAATGTGAAAGTTTGAAATATCAATGTGAAAGCTTATATGTGCAATGTGAAAGTTATAATGTGCAATGTGAAAGCTTATAGTGTGCAATGTGAAAGTTGTAATGTGCAATGTGAAAGTTTGTAATATGCAATGTGAAAGTTGGAATGTGCAATGTGAAAGTTTAATGTGCAATGTGAAAGTTTGAATATGCAATGTGAAAGTTAATGTGCAATGTGAAAGTATAATGTGCAATGTGAAAGTTGTAATATGCAATGTGAAAGCTTATAGTGTGCAATGTGAAAGTTGTAATGTGCAATGTGAAAGTTTGGAATGTGCAATGTGGAAATTATGTGAGGAATGCATGCGTAAAAGCCTTATGATTCATGATGTTGAACTTTAAGTTGCATATGCACTTTAAAATAATGAGATTATTATAAGGCACGAAATCATTTTGGGGTATGACTTGTAATTTATGATCGATTTAGAAAGAAAATATGGGCATGACGAGTTGATATGAAATTTCATAGACGATATGGATATGAGAGCCTTTACTCTCTAAGTTGGAGCTATTTGAAACTAGTGCGTGAATATTTTGATGATTTAGTAGTCATGCCTTTCTATTGAGATAATTATTGCGCCCTAAGGTTGAGCTAATTGAGGGCTAGTGCATGAACGATTTAATGATTATAGTTGTGCCTTATCATTGAGATGGTTATTATGCTCTAAGATTTGACTATTGAGAACTGGCACCTGCTAGATATGATTATAATATGGTTAGTCCTTACTACTGAGATATATATTGCGTGATGAGATTTGACCGCTTGGGAACTAGTGATTGTCCCTGAGAAATGCAAAATGAATTAGAAATTTCCTAAGTATGGAAGTTGTCATTAAGTACCCCTCTAATCCAATATTCGTTCACTCGTGCTCTTTTGAAATTATCCCACATCCTATTTCTTACGACACCACCATTCATTATGGACATATGACGACGGCGATATCATCGGTGGAGCATCTTTCCACGAACGTTGGACGATATACTCTGAGAATTGCAGACCCAAGATATGACGCGACTCTATCCTCTTAGAAACTACGCATAACCTTGGTATTCGATCTGAAACGGTGCGAAACATATGTAAACGTCGAATGAAGTTGGAGACTTATGAAAGACGAGTGGTATTAAAGCCAAATTACGATTTAACGATGCCGATAGAACCCATTCCGATATACATTCTAGAAGACACATTGTGGGGATTGTAGCTCCGAAATTTGGTGCGATATCTCTATAATAACACGCGTACACGAACGGTTATCCATATTATCTAAGTTGGTGCGGCATATATTGACGTCATCGAAAGTTGGAGTCCATTGAGCAACGATAGACATAGAAGTGATTTCTTTAAACCGCGCAAGGAGTTTGATTCGAGCCTTAATGATTCATGATGTTGAACTTTAAGTTGCATATGCACTTTAAAATAATGAGATTATTATAAGGCACGAAATCATTTTGGGGTATGACTTGTAATTTATGATCGATTTAGAAAGAAAATATGGGCATGACGAGTTGATATGAAATTTCATAGACGATATGGATATGAGAGCCTTTACTCTCTAAGTTGGAGCTATTTGAAACTAGTGCGTGAATATTTTGATGATTTAGTAGTCATGCCTTTCTATTGAGATAATTATTGCGCCCTAAGGTTGAGCTAATTGAGGGCTAGTGCATGAACGATTTAATGATTATAGTTGTGCCTTATCATTGAGATGGTTATTATGCTCTAAGATTTGACTATTGAGAACTGGCACCTGCTAGATATGATTATAATATGGTTAGTCCTTACTACTGAGATATATATTGCGTGATGAGATTTGACCGCTTGGGAACTAGTGATTGTCCCTGAGAAATGCAAAATGAATTAGAAATTTCCTAAGTATGGAAGTTGTCATTAAGTACCCCTCTAATCCAATATTCGTTCACTCGTGCTCTTTTGAAATTATCCCACATCCTATTTCTTACGACACCACCATTCATTATGGACATATGACGACGGCGATATCATCGGTGGAGCATCTTTCCACGAACGTTGGACGATATACTCTGAGAATTGCAGACCCAAGATATGACGCGACTCTATCCTCTTAGAAACTACGCATAACCTTGGTATTCGATCTGAAACGGTGCGAAACATATGTAAACGTCGAATGAAGTTGGAGACTTATGAAAGACGAGTGGTATTAAAGCCAAATTACGATTTAACGATGCCGATAGAACCCATTCCGATATACATTCTAGAAGACACATTGTGGGGATTGTAGCTCCGAAATTTGGTGCGATATCTCTATAATAACACGCGTACACGAACGGTTATCCATATTATCTAAGTTGGTGCGGCATATATTGACGTCATCGAAAGTTGGAGTCCATTGAGCAACGATAGACATAGAAGTGATTTCTTTAAACCGCGCAAGGAGTTTGATTCGAGCCTTAATGATTCTTTTGCTTTTGTTTTCTTATTCATTCATTCAAAACCAAATTCTGTATCCTTGATTTTTCAAAGTAATGGTCACCACCGCTTCTCTTCAAGAGTCAGTAACCTAACAACATACAATTCACTTACGCAACACTCAGCAATGGCGAAATCAAGTAAGTAGTACCCTGATCTCGCTGCGACGTCAAGGGATGCGAAAGACTTTCAGACATCAATCGTCCACAAGTGGAATACTTGGGATAACGATATAGTATAGAAGATGTTATTGGATCATGTACATAAAGTAGGGCGGAGAAGATTTGTGGCGCATAAGTCAAAGTACATGGAAGCACAATCGAAGAATATACTAAGCCTTAACTTGGAGAAAGAATTGAAGGTCTTCCCTATCTATGTTCATCGACCAAAGAGAAAGATTGAGTGGTCAACGAAAAAAAGGTCGTGTGACATGAAGGTCATCTTCGGTTAAGTATAAGGACTCCCCTAGAACTTGGGAGATCACTAGCAATGTTGGAAGACGAAAGTGGTTAGAAGAAGAAAACCAAGGACAATAAGATAATTAGGATGTGTCGAGCAACCCTCAAGGTGGAAGAGTAACAAGAAGGATTCTGAGCTATTCTTTTCTTTTTCAAAACAACCGTGCAAATGGATATTTGCTACATGAAGGAATCAGGAATTTGGCGAATTGAAGATCGTCAAGGATGGTGAGATAAAATGAAAGTAGGAAATCCCTTACATTTTTCTAGAGGAAAAATGTTAAGGGGGTAATCACAGCAAAGGAAGATACTCGAACAAAAAGTATGAAACGTAAGATTATACGTTATCATCCAGGAAGAGTTATTCACTAGCATCATTGAAGGTAATGTGGAGTAGAAAGTAAAGTAAAGGAAGGCGATTGAACCCAAATGGTAAAGTAACGGCATTGACATCATCTACAAGGTGTGGTTCTGGAGGTATTCATCTTTATGGCGCTCCTCATGTTATTTTTTGAATATCACCTGGAAAACCTCTATCGAAAGACAAGCTATTAGTATAACCTATCAACTAAGCCAAGAGAAAGATTGAGTGGTCAACGAAAAAAAGGTCGTGTGACATGAAGGTCATCTTCGGTTAAGTATAAGGACTCCCCTAGAACTTGGGAGATCACTAGCAATGTTGGAAGACGAAAGTGGTTAGAAGAAGAAAACCAAGGACAATAAGATAATTAGGATGTGTCGAGCAACCCTCAAGGTGGAAGAGTAACAAGAAGGATTCTGAGCTATTCTTTTCTTTTTCAAAACAACCGTGCAAATGGATATTTGCTACATGAAGGAATCAGGAATTTGGCGAATTGAAGATCGTCAAGGATGGTGAGATAAAATGAAAGTAGGAAATCCCTTACATTTTTCTAGAGGAAAAATGTTAAGGGGGTAATCACAGCAAAGGAAGATACTCGAACAAAAAGTATGAAACGTAAGATTATACGTTATCATCCAGGAAGAGTTATTCACTAGCATCATTGAAGGTAATGTGGAGTAGAAAGTAAAGTAAAGGAAGGCGATTGAACCCAAATGGTAAAGTAACGGCATTGACATCATCTACAAGGTGTGGTTCTGGAGGTATTCATCTTTATGGCGCTCCTCATGTTATTTTTTGAATATCACCTGGAAAACCTCTATCGAAAGACAAGCTATTAGTATAACCTATCAACTAAGCCAAGAGAAAGATTGAGTGGTCAACGAAAAAAAGGTCGTGTGACATGAAGGTCATCTTCGGTTAAGTATAAGGACTCCCCTAGAACTTGGGAGATCACTAGCAATGTTGGAAGACGAAAGTGGTTAGAAGAAGAAAACCAAGGACAATAAGATAATTAGGATGTGTCGAGCAACCCTCAAGGTGGAAGAGTAACAAGAAGGATTCTGAGCTATTCTTTTCTTTTTCAAAACAACCGTGCAAATGGATATTTGCTACATGAAGGAATCAGGAATTTGGCGAATTGAAGATCGTCAAGGATGGTGAGATAAAATGAAAGTAGGAAATCCCTTACATTTTTCTAGAGGAAAAATGTTAAGGGGGTAATCACAGCAAAGGAAGATACTCGAACAAAAAGTATGAAACGTAAGATTATACGTTATCATCCAGGAAGAGTTATTCACTAGCATCATTGAAGGTAATGTGGAGTAGAAAGTAAAGTAAAGGAAGGCGATTGAACCCAAATGGTAAAGTAACGGCATTGACATCATCTACAAGGTGTGGTTCTGGAGGTATTCATCTTTATGGCGCTCCTCATGTTATTTTTTGAATATCACCTGGAAAACCTCTATCGAAAGACAAGCTATTAGTATAACCTATCAACTAAGCCAAGAGAAAGCGGTATACGCTCAACACCCGACGGAGGCTAGTTTAGAAGCACGGTGAGTTATGATGGTTATCCCCTTAAGGTTAATGGTCGTATAGAGGTAAACTAAAATAAGATGAACTTGGGAGAGAACAATTTTGCAACACATGGTTAATCGTCAAGGACCATCGACCCAAGGAGTAGTGCGCCCAAGAAGAGTGAAGGAGAAAACAACATGGAATTGCTAAAGTTAATAGTGAAAGCTGATAAGGAATACGACGCTAGAAGTCAAGGCACATACTACCGCAACGATCAAGGAAGTTGGTCGTTGAACTACTTTTCAAGAAATAACAAACTCCGTGAAGAGCTAGTTATGGAATGTTTGAACGGAAGGGTGATAAGGATAACTCGCATCTGTGATGAGCTAGGATCAAAGGATCCGTATCACCATGATCTGACAAGTACCCTTGAGATAACTGCAAGGACTAGCGACTGCTTGTGTGCTGTTCAAGATGACGATTACTCTAGTTAGAGACGGATCCGAGTGGCGAAACAGTAAGGAGTATAGTTACCCATAAGAAAACGAAAGGAAAATGGAGAAGACCGAATGGTTGAGAAAAGGATGAAGTAACCGATGTTTCCCCCTAAATAATATTATGTCACAATTTCTAAGGACATTAGGTTATTGTATTTGAAAAGAAGCTTAGCTTAGGAAGCTGGAAATGGATATGAGGCTCAGGAGAGCAAGGTAATTGACAGTTTTGTAGAGGTCAGGAGGACCTACGACGGATTATTTTAAAGGAGGAGTTCATACGAATAAGGACATCGAAGTGTTTACCTGGAAATGATGATGGTGATATGGTTACTTAAGAGCATAAGGATTGTGTAAATCCTATCACGAGGAATGCGTAGGTATAGCAAAGAAACCGAATAGATTATATGTGCGATGTTAAAAGAGATTTGTCGGTGATGAGCCATAGATAATGTTCCTTCTAGCGTAAAAAGGAGGTAACTAAAATAAGATGAACTTGGGAGAGAACAATTTTGCAACACATGGTTAATCGTCAAGGACCATCGACCCAAGGAGTAGTGCGCCCAAGAAGAGTGAAGGAGAAAACAACATGGAATTGCTAAAGTTAATAGTGAAAGCTGATAAGGAATACGACGCTAGAAGTCAAGGCACATACTACCGCAACGATCAAGGAAGTTGGTCGTTGAACTACTTTTCAAGAAATAACAAACTCCGTGAAGAGCTAGTTATGGAATGTTTGAACGGAAGGGTGATAAGGATAACTCGCATCTGTGATGAGCTAGGATCAAAGGATCCGTATCACCATGATCTGACAAGTACCCTTGAGATAACTGCAAGGACTAGCGACTGCTTGTGTGCTGTTCAAGATGACGATTACTCTAGTTAGAGACGGATCCGAGTGGCGAAACAGTAAGGAGTATAGTTACCCATAAGAAAACGAAAGGAAAATGGAGAAGACCGAATGGTTGAGAAAAGGATGAAGTAACCGATGTTTCCCCCTAAATAATATTATGTCACAATTTCTAAGGACATTAGGTTATTGTATTTGAAAAGAAGCTTAGCTTAGGAAGCTGGAAATGGATATGAGGCTCAGGAGAGCAAGGTAATTGACAGTTTTGTAGAGGTCAGGAGGACCTACGACGGATTATTTTAAAGGAGGAGTTCATACGAATAAGGACATCGAAGTGTTTACCTGGAAATGATGATGGTGATATGGTTACTTAAGAGCATAAGGATTGTGTAAATCCTATCACGAGGAATGCGTAGGTATAGCAAAGAAACCGAATAGATTATATGTGCGATGTTAAAAGAGATTTGTCGGTGATGAGCCATAGATAATGTTCCTTCTAGCGTAAAAAGGAGGTAACTAAAGGTACCTTCAAACGGTTTGAAAGCCAACATCGGCAAAAGCAAGAAAAATTGGTTACGATGTGACTTAACGAATAATGAAAGAGGACCTTGGGAAAATAAGAACGAAGTTGAAAAGACAAACGGTGAGTATGAGGAGTAAGATGGAACTATCATCAACCAATCCATGATTTCCTTTCACGCCATAAAATAACAAAGACAACACTAGAAAACCCTAAAGTGAGGTACTACGAAGATGTATCATCGCAATTTTAGTGCAACTTGACATATTGGGCTAGTATCACTCTTGTTAAGAGGGTAATCCCTTAACAAGTGATTAATCACAAACGAAGTCAATAGATTCAAGTAGCGGCAAGCGTGTCCGATTTCAAACTGAAGAAAGATGAAGATAGGCGAGAAGCCATTGAGACGTCTCTTTAATTAAGAAAGCAAACGATAAAGGAAAGTACACCAAGTGACCAATGGAAAGGAATAGCCACCAACGATCGACATTCCAACGTTTCTTACTATTTTATTATAACTCACGTTACGAACCGTTTGTTCATTTTACACCTCCGTTTTGATAACCTAATCATCATCCCATTCATCACTATTGCTCTATGTGACATTACATACGATTAATCTCTAGTCGTCTCATGAAGTGAGCGACATTTGTAACCTTTTTCGAAGTTTCTATTCACGAGAAATGTTAGGGCACAGAGCAATGGATGCCCCCAACTAAGGATATCAAAAGCTCGTAAGTAACCAAAAAGGTCAGGATGAAATCCAGTTGAATTTTCACATTTTATACGCCTCCGTGAAGCTATCCTTATCGTCAACCTATTCATTCTTGCTACCGTGTGAACGAGCGAACTTCGAGGACGAAGTATCTGTTAAGGGGGTAATGATGTAACAACCCTCAATTTCCGACTAGGACAATTTATTTGGACTTATCTAGGCATTATCCCTAGATGTTTATCAAGAGAATTGGCCTTCTAAACATTAAGGCATAGTGATACTTTCTCTCTAGTTCAATGAAATGCCCAAAGATAGCTAGTTATCTTAGAAATGCCAAAACATGAGACAATCTCAAAGTAAAGAAATAAGGACAATCTTATAAGAATATAACCATAATTAATCAAGCCAACTTCAAGAATATGTAAAGTAACAACAACTTTATAATTATTCGATCCAACAAACAAGTACCTATGTATCCAAAATATAATCAATAACTCAATTAATAGAAGGTACATTAAGAAATTTTATAATGTTTAGCACCAATATATATATGTATATACATATACACGAAATACATATACATACATACATACATACATCTAAATCTTGCAAGTACTAATATTTGCACTTAACACAAACACATATCTATATACATGCATGCACATATAAATTACAAATCCAATACTTGTATAATTAAAATTTACATAATCTAACCATCACTACATAACTTGATCAAAATACACCCACATTTTGAACTTAGACATCATTTTGGACCAAATACACCTACACCACAACTCCACCACTTGAGTTAGCCAATCCATGACCCTCCACCACTTTGCTTGACCAATCAACATCCTCCCAACCCACTCTTTTCCCCCCTCCCACGGCCATACACCCACAAACCCATCAAACCTTTTCATTTCACACAAAACAAACACACACACATCTCCTAGTTTCCTCTCAACCTTTCTTCCCATTTTTCCCCATTATTTTCAGATTTCTTCAAGGCAAATGGAGCTCAAATCTAATCTAAACTATTGTAATAATAACTTTTCTTGTTAATTCATCATCTAAGGTCAAGTATGGAGTCATTTGGGGGTCTTGAATGTCACGAAAAATCTGCCCAAAATCATCTTCAAAACCAAGTTCTTCAAGGAAATGGAGCTCAAATCTAATCTAAACTATTGTAATAATAACTTTTCTTGTTAATTCATCATCTAAGGTCAAGTATGGAGTCATTTGGGGGTCTTGAATGTCACGAAAAATCTGCCCAAAATCATCTTCAAAACCAAGTTCTTCAAGGATATAAATCTAATCTAACCATCACTACATAACTTGATCAAAATACACCCACATTTTGAACTTAGACATCATTTTGGACCAAATACACCTACACCACAACTCCACCACTTGAGTTAGCCAATCCATGACCCTCCACCACTTGAGTTAGCCAATCCATGACCCTCCACCACTTTGCTTGACCAATCAACATCCTCCCAACCCACTCTTTTCCCCCCTCCCACGGCCATACACCCACAAACCCATCAAACCTTTTCATTTCACACAAAACAAACACACACACATCTCCTAGTTTCCTCTCAACCTTTCTTCCCATTTTTCCCCATTATTTTCAGATTTCTTCAAGGCAAATGGAGCTCAAATCTAATCTAAACTATTGTAATAATAACTTTTCTTGTTAATTCATCATCTAAGGTCAAGTATGGAGTCATTTGGGGGTCTTGAATGTCACGAAAAATGTTAGGGCACAGAGCAATGGATGCCCCCAACTAAGGATATCAAAAGCTCGTAAGTAACCAAAAAGGTCAGGATGAAATCCAGTTGAATTTTCACATTTTATACGCCTCCGTGAAGCTATCCTTATCGTCAACCTATTCATTCTTGCTACCGTGTGAACGAGCGAACTTCGAGGACGAAGTATCTGTTAAGGGGGTAATGATGTAACAACCCTCAATTTCCGACTAGGACAATTTATTTGGACTTATCTAGGCATTATCCCTAGATGTTTATCAAGAGAATTGGCCTTCTAAACATTAAGGCATAGTGATACTTTCTCTCTAGTTCAATGAAATGCCCAAAGATAGCTAGTTATCTTAGAAATGCCAAAACATGAGACAATCTCAAAGTAAAGAAATAAGGACAATCTTATAAGAATATAACCATAATTAATCAAGCCAACTTCAAGAATATGTAAAGTAACAACAACTTTATAATTATTCGATCCAACAAACAAGTACCTATGTATCCAAAATATAATCAATAACTCAATTAATAGAAGGTACATTAAGAAATTTTATAATGTTTAGCACCAATATATATATGTATATACATATACACGAAATACATACATACATACATACATACATACATACATACATACATACATACATACATACATATAGAAATACATACATACATACATCTAAATCTTGCAAGTACTAATATTTGCACTTAACACAAACACATATCTATATACATGCATGCACATATAAATTACAAATCCAATACTTGTATAATTAAAATTTACATAATCTAACCATCACTACATAACTTGATCAAAATACACCCACATTTTGAACTTAGACATCATTTTGGACCAAATACACCTACACCACAACTCCACCACTTGAGTTAGCCAATCCATGACCCTCCACCACTTTGCTTGACCAATCAACATCCTCCCAACCCACTCTTTTCCCCCCTCCCACGGCCATACACCCACAAACCCATCAAACCTTTTCATTTCACACAAAACAAACACACACACATCTCCTAGTTTCCTCTCAACCTTTCTTCCCATTTTTCCCCATTATTTTCAGATTTCTTCAAGGCAAATGGAGCTCAAATCTAATCTAAACTATTGTAATAATAACTTTTCTTGTTAATTCATCATCTAAGGTCAAGTATGGAGTCATTTGGGGGTCTTGAATGTCACGAAAAATCTGCCCAAAATCATCTTCAAAACCAAGTTCTTCAAGGGTATAAATCTTCATCTTTTTACTAGATTCAATCTTGTTCTTGTTTATATTCAAAGGTTTTATCAAAAGTTTATGTTTTCTTCTTGATTTCTTTGTTATATACACTTGATGAAGGCAAAGTTGATAGGATCTTTCTCCTCATGCATATGCATGTCGAAATCTATGAGAAAGATCCAAGGATTCAACAAGTTTAAGACCCAAAAGTGTTGTTATAGATTAGTAGCTTTTAAAGTGATTTTCCTTTTGATAGATCTATATGTTTTTGTATATTTTGAAGAATATATTTCTGAGATTTTTCATTAAAAAGATGTTTTTATGTTGTTGAAAGTTAGATCTATAAAGATTGGTATTGAAAAGTGTTGATTTGAATGAATACGTGTTAGATCTAAGAAAGTTGAATCTTGTTGTTGGATTATGAGATGGATGAACTTGTATTAAGTGAAAAATATGTTAAAAGAGGTACAATAATCTGGAAATTTGATGTTAAGAGGTATAAAAATAAAGTATTAATCTTGTAAATGATGAACTCAAGTGTTAATAAAGCAAGAATGGTCATTGGTGAGTTGTTTGGACCCAAATGCTTCTGACAGAATTATTCTTCTGTCTTTGGACGGATAAACTGGGCATGTGAGGGCCGTTTCAAGCAAAACTTTCAAAATAAAAGTTGTAGATAAAAGAGTTAAGTTTAACCTCCAACTGGAATCACTCAAAAACACTAAACCAAACCAAAGATATGATTTTTCTACCAAAAGTGGTCAAAACTGGATTTTTGTCTTAACGTTGAGTCAACTTTGACGATTTTTAATTTCTTAACTAATAGGTTTCAGAAGTTTAAACTTGGTGTGAACTGAGTTCAAAGTGTCCCTAACTTAAAATAAAATTGGGAGATTTTTCATTAAAAAGATGTTTTTATGTTGTTGAAAGTTAGATCTATAAAGATTGGTATTGAAAAGTGTTGATTTGAATGAATACGTGTTAGATCTAAGAAAGTTGAATCTTGTTGTTGGATTATGAGATGGATGAACTTGTATTAAGTGAAAAATATGTTAAAAGAGGTACAATAATCTGGAAATTTGATGTTAAGAGGTATAAAAATAAAGTATTAATCTTGTAAATGATGAACTCAAGTGTTAATAAAGCAAGAATGGTCATTGGTGAGTTGTTTGGACCCAAATGCTTCTGACAGAATTATTCTTCTGTCTTTGGACGGATAAACTGGGCATGTGAGGGCCGTTTCAAGCAAAACTTTCAAAATAAAAGTTGTAGATAAAAGAGTTAAGTTTAACCTCCAACTGGAATCACTCAAAAACACTAAACCAAACCAAAGATATGATTTTTCTACCAAAAGTGGTCAAAACTGGATTTTTGTCTTAACGTTGAGTCAACTTTGACGATTTTTAATTTCTTAACTAATAGGTTTCAGAAGTTTAAACTTGGTGTGAACTGAGTTCAAAGTGTCCCTAACTTAAAACAAAATTGGGAGATTTTTTTAATTTCTTAACTAATAGGTTTCAGAAGTTTAAACTTGGTGTGAACTGAGTTCAAAGTGTCCCTAACTTAAAATAAAATTTACATAATCTAACCATCACTACATAACTTGATCAAAATACACCCACATTTTGAACTTAGACATCATTTTGGACCAAATACACCTACACCACAACTCCACCACTTGAGTTAGCCAATCCATGACCCTCCACCACTTTGCTTGACCAATCAACATCCTCCCAACCCACTCTTTTCCCCCCTCCCACGGCCATACACCCACAAACCCATCAAACCTTTTCATTTCACACAAAACAAACACACACACATCTCCTAGTTTCCTCTCAACCTTTCTTCCCATTTTTCCCCATTATTTTCAGATTTCTTCAAGGCAAATGGAGCTCAAATCTAATCTAAACTATTGTAATAATAACTTTTCTTGTTAATTCATCATCTAAGGTCAAGTATGGAGTCATTTGGGGGTCTTGAATGTCACGAAAAATCTGCCCAAAATCATCTTCAAAACCAAGTTCTTCAAGGGTATAAATCTTCATCTTTTTACTAGATTCAATCTTGTTCTTGTTTATATTCAAAGGTTTTATCAAAAGTTTATGTTTTCTTCTTGATTTCTTTGTTATATACACTTGATGAAGGCAAAGTTGATAGGATCTTTCTCCTCATGCATATGCATGTCGAAATCTATGAGAAAGATCCAAGGATTCAACAAGTTTAAGACCCAAAAGTGTTGTTATAGATTAGTAGCTTTTAAAGTGATTTTCCTTTTGATAGATCTATATGTTTTTGTATATTTTGAAGAATATATTTCTGAGATTTTTCATTAAAAAGATGTTTTTATGTTGTTGAAAGTTAGATCTATAAAGATTGGTATTGAAAAGTGTTGATTTGAATGAATACGTGTTAGATCTAAGAAAGTTGAATCTTGTTGTTGGATTATGAGATGGATGAACTTGTATTAAGTGAAAAATATGTTAAAAGAGGTACAATAATCTGGAAATTTGATGTTAAGAGGTATAAAAATAAAGTATTAATCTTGTAAATGATGAACTCAAGTGTTAATAAAGCAAGAATGGTCATTGGTGAGTTGTTTGGACCCAAATGCTTCTGACAGAATTATTCTTCTGTCTTTGGACGGATAAACTGGGCATGTGAGGGCCGTTTCAAGCAAAACTTTCAAAATAAAAGTTGTAGATAAAAGAGTTAAGTTTAACCTCCAACTGGAATCACTCAAAAACACTAAACCAAACCAAAGATATGATTTTTCTACCAAAAGTGGTCAAAACTGGATTTTTGTCTTAACGTTGAGTCAACTTTGACGATTTTTAATTTCTTAACTAATAGGTTTCAGAAGTTTAAACTTGGTGTGAACTGAGTTCAAAGTGTCCCTAACTTAAAATAAAATTGGGAGATTTTTCTTAAATGTTCATCATAGAAATCTTTTATAAAATATATTGAGTCGCACAGCAGCAAGCTTTCTGACCAACTTTGGTTTTGTAATTTTTAGAGGTAGTAAACAATGTCTAAAAATTTAGCAAAAATTCACATAAATATAGGACACATATATGTCTCTGTATAAAAATCACCAACGTCCAAATAATTCAACTTAACCAAGAATGACTACTCAACATTTTATGAAAATAAGTGTTAAAACAGAAAATTCCAAGTAAAAGTTCTTCACAACAAAATAAGCTAAAAGTCACTAGATTGCAACTTTAACCAACTCCAACAATCTCGTAACAAAAAGTATTATAAACATACTGAGAATATGCCAAAGAAAAGTTATAAAACTTAACTTGGTTATTAAATGGCAGAGACAAGCCTACAAATCACTAATTCGGTTCATATAAGCACTAACCGAAAGCTTTAATTTGCAAATATCACACCACCACCACGAGCACGACTTAAGACACCAAAATATAATGAACATTCTGTAAATAATGGAATAAGGATGAAAATCCATTTTGAAGCACTTTAATTGCTTGAGAAATGAGGCTAATATCACCATTTCGGTAAACGATTTTTAATCATAAAACCCTCAAAATAAGCAAGACACAAGAGAGGTTGAATTGATATGATTTTGTATGGATAAAAGTTGCCTAAAAGGCCTGAGATTTTTGACCAAAATGTTTAGTGATGATTTCTAAGAATTTCCATGAATTATTGAATTTAAATAGTAATTAAAAGACATAAAAATCCATAAATAAATTATGTAAATCAAGAATGAGGTTAAATCATCTTAACCATTGATAAAAATAACTAAAACCTACTGGAGAAAAATAGTTAAAAGGCAAGAGACATGTGTTACATAATTTAAAGATAGATAATTGAGTAAAAATAATTAATTAAATAATATTAAATTAAATATATAATTACAAATCAGAAAATATACATAAAATATTAATATTATAAGACCACTAGTGTCAAATATTATTACTAAGCAAAGTATACAATGGAAATCATATAAACCAAAGCCAAATTACCGAAATTCCAATAAACGTACAAAAACGTATAATGAGAAAACGACTTTTACACCAACACTCTCTACAACCAAAAAGATGCAAATATTAACAATATACTTGGATCCCAAAATTTATGACAACATAATGAAAGTGGCATTTCTTAGTGATGGCTTAAGATAGGAACTTACGTATATTAGTCCTATCGTAGGGATAGTCTTGGCTTGAAGTGTGATTGAGGAATATGATGGATATATGGTCAAGGAAGCGATAGATGGGAAGTACCCATTTTGGGTGAGTGAATATAATATGCGGCATATCAAGGTGAGTCATAGCCCCTTTTCAAACTCTTTTATATGTTTTACTTACGGGGTGAAAAGCATGATTAATTAAAATGACTTTATCTTATGAAATGATTCTTTGAAATAATGATAATGATATGGGAATTGTATTGTATGTTCAACGTGTTATATGTTATATGATGAGCTTGAGTACTGTCAAACGGTGGTCCCCTGTACACTACTATTAACTCATTTGAGGCCTGTAGTTAGAGGGTTGCGCAACTAGGACTTGTCCCCTCATCCACTATTATAGGTAACGGTGGGATGTTTGGTCTGCCTTGGTGGCCACCTTCATCGCCAGTCTGGCCTCGCGGTGCTCTAACTACTATATATTTATGGGCGTCTCCATGGCACGACCCTTGGTTATCTTTATGCACGTGATTGACAGCATGTGCTTATCATTATCTTATCATTTGGGACATTATATATTGATTATTGGGACATAACCGGTCTTAGTAGTGGCTCAAGAACAATCTCATCGATTTACGTCATGGTAGTCTTACCATTGACCAAGCGGTATTGATATTATATTATGGATGGAAATTGTGGTTTGAACATACGGTTTGGGTATTGGACCTTGTATGGAATCTTGAAAGTTGTTGAACTTGGCAATATTGAAGTATTGATGACCAAATGGTTTTGGTATGATAAATGATAAATCGATTGATATGTTTTCCTCTCTCGATAAATGTGACAAATGAGAACTTTGTTCACTTCTAAGGAAATTGTTCATCAAACCTCTATGACATATACACCACAACAGAATGGTATTACTGAAAGGAAACATAAACACCTTCTTAATGTTGCTAGGTCTCTTATGTTTCAGGGGGGAATTCCTTTATATTTGTGGAGTGATTGTGTGCTTACTGCAACTTATTTGATTAATAGAACTCCTTCCTCTGTTCTTAAAAGAAAAACTCCTTATGAAAAAGTGTATGGTTTTGAACCTTCTTTAAAACATTTAAGAGTCTTTGGTTGCTTGTGTTTTGCAACTAATCTGAATGTGTTTGACAAATTTGAGTCTAGGGCAGAAAAATGTGTGTTAATTGGTTATTCTAATAGTAAAAAAGGATATAAACTCTATAGTCTTGAGTCTAAATCTTATGTTTACTCTAGAGATGTTAGGTTTTATGAAAATGTGTTTCCTTTTACAATGAAAAATGATAAAAATTTTCAAAATGATTCTGTAAATCAACTAAATTTCTTTGATAACTATGATACACTGATTCATGAGGATTTTTCTATGCCCTATGATGAAGAGGAAGACAAGAAGCCTGATTCTAACATTGGAGGTGAGCCTCATCTTCAAAAGAATCTTAATGATATGCATGATCATTCTCCTGGCAGTTCTTCAAGAACTACTGAGAATAGTATTGAGCATAGTCATTCTTCAGATAGTTCAGAAGAGATTAATAAAGAAGATGGTGAGCATGCCATCATGTTAGAAAACATGAATAATGAGAATATCATTCCTGGGGGCAATTTAGAAAATCCAAATCTTAATTTAAGAAGGTTTGCTAGACAATCTGTTTTATCTCAAAGGTTAAAAGATTTTGAGGTTCAAGGAAAAGTAAAGTATCCTTTAAACAAAGTTGTCAATTATTCACATTTATCTTCTGATCTCCACTGTTTTGCTACTTCTTTAAACAAAAGTATTGAACCTTCCTCATTTAGTGAAGCTAGTAGAGACATTAATTGGATAAATGCAATGAATGAGGAAATGGAAGCATTAAATAGAAACAATACTTGGACTATCACTACTTTGCCTAATAATAGAACAACTATTGGTTGTAAATGGATATATAAGATTAAATACAAGGCAAATGGGGAAATTGAAAGATATAAAGCAAGATTGGTTGCAAAAGGGTATAATCAAAAGGCTGGTATTGACTTTGATGAAACATTTTCACCTGTTGTGAAAATGGTAACTGTTAGATGCTTATTGACTGTTGTTGTTTCTAAAAAGTGGCCTTTATTTCAATTAGATGTGAATAATGCTTTTTTATATGGTGATTTGATTGAAGATGTTTATATGGATATTCCTCAAGGTTATTCTAATAACCAAAACATGGTTTGTAAACTGAATAAATCTTTGTATGGATTGAAACAAGCTCCTAGGCAATGGAATTCCAAGTTAAGTAGTAAATTGATTGAGTATGGCTTTGTTAAAAGCAAATGTGATTATTCTTTGTTTTTACTAAGAATAATGGTGATATTTTTGTGGCTTTACTTGTTTATGTAGATGATATAGTTCTAACTGGTAATAGTCAAACTGAGATTAATAATGTTAAACATTTTTTGAACACAAAGTTTAAAATAAAAGATTTGGGGAAATTAAAGTATTTCCTAGGAATTGAGGTTCTTGAAAATGAATCTGGTATGTATCTAACTCAAAGGAAATATTGTTTGGAAGTTCTGAATGAGTTTGGTCTTCTTGGATGTAAGCCTATTAATACTCCTCTTGAGATGAATATGACTCTTAAACCTAATTCTTCCTCTCCTTTACTTGAAAATATGAATGCATATCAAAAATTGGTTGGAAAATTGATATATTTAACTCTTACAAGACCTGATATTAGCTATTCTGTTCAATGCTTGTCTCAATATATGCATTCTCCAACTCAAGAACACTTTAATCTTGGACTTAGGGTTCTGA